>OY755044.1:81925056-82456397 GCA_963576565.1 Aspidapion aeneum | reverse complement strand
GTGGTGTAACAAAACGGGATTTGAGCATAAATGGTATTTTTGCCATTTATAAGTTTTTAAAGATTTTTAATTAAATATTGTTTTGACATCAACAAGCATTAATTATATGCAAGACTAGGTTAAGAATAAGTAAAATTTATGGCAACTCGGCGACTTGTTTTTAGGCATGTTTTCAGGTTCGCTGTATTTTAATAAAAGTTGTATTCGGCTAATATGTCCTTTGAGCCACTAACATCAAAATAATTCTTATTTTGTAACTGGAAACAAATTTTAAACTATTTTCAATTTAAAAAAAACACACTGTGTAATTTTCCTTTCTAACGGGTTTTTCAGTCTGGCTTGCATTGCTATTTCGTCTCTTAGTGGAGCGCTTAAAGCGCAGTCTATTTCTTTCTCGCCAAAGCGAAAGGGAGTAGAATTCTAGCCAATCAACGCGAAGATATTTGTCCCTTCAAGCGCAGGGTCGCTTTAACTGAGACGGGAAACTTTCGAAAGTCGTCAGGGATTTTACTCTTTAGTTTGTCGTTGCCTAGTACGGTACACTTTCATTTACACTTCTTAAGGGGGGTTTTATTTCAACTGGGGAAATTTATCAATTATTTTAACATTGTATAAAACTGTTAACTTTAATATTCATAATTATTTTGGTCTTTTCTTTTAGAGTTTATTGATTGTAAAGTCATTAATTATTACTGTTTCCAGTGTTTTGAAATAATGTGTTTAACTGTTTTATGGTTTTTTATCAACAAAATACAAACCATTCGTTGCCCTAAAATCGGCATTTTCAATTAATAACATATCCCAAACCTAAACAGTAATATTAAGTAAATTAAACAGTTGATTGAATAGTTTCACTCATTCAATCAACGTTTAAGATGTTGATAAATATATATATTTACAACAAATATATAAAAGGTTTATAAAACCTAAAAGTTTAAGAAGTGTAAATATTTGAATATAAAAGTTCAATGGTAGTAAAAATTTGATATTTAAATAATAAATATTAGAAGTGAAAGTGTGAAGCTGCAAGAAGAAAATTGAAAAGGTATGTATGATTATCCTATTAGTTATACATTTGAGAAAAACGTTTATAGCATACTTTTCCTCCAAGAACCGCCAAATTCCCTTTCGAGATCGTGTAAATTTAATAACATATAGTAACATTTAATCTTTTTATAATTTATATAAGTTGTAGCCTAAGTTGGTAGTTTACAACCTTTAAGCTTTGGCCACTTGAGGTGACAGTCCCACTGTCACATCCAGGCCCCTGTTACAAAGTGGTGTCAGTAGTTCAGGGTAATTTAGTTTTTGGAAAATTCGTGAAAAAATTTTTTGGAAAATTTGGGAAAAATTTTGAAAAATTTGTGAAAATTTTATGTTGAAAGTTTGAGAAAAACTCAGTAGTACTTTAGTTAGCCCATTGGTAGTATTTTGTTGGAAAAACTAAAGGAAATTTTTGTATAATTGTTCGTTTAAAAAGAAATAGTCTTGTCTAGTTTTTGAAAACCAAAACTAATTTGTTGGAAGATGTGCCATAACTGTTTTTCGTTGTTTAATTTACTAACGTTATAATCTGTGTTACAATTATTTTATGTATTTTTTTAAATATTTTTGAATATTTTTTGTCCTTGAAACAGTAAATACAAGGAAAATGTCAACGTCATGACAATTTTTCTATTGATATATGATCACTTTAAATCTTGAGAAGATAAATTGGTAGAATATTTTTTTTTATTGAAAAGTTAAGGTTAAATACTATCCAAATATGCCAGCAAATAAAATGCTCTCCATTTCTATCTGGAGGACGGATTCTCCAGCATGCGAAAGGATCAACCTCTTGCCTTAATAAATCTTTACTGAACTCTAGATTTGAGTTATAACTCCAAAACTCGTTGGTAAATTTTAACATTGTTCCATCAAAACATTATTTAAATAAAATGGATAAAAGAGTCCATTATTTTGTCTTAATTGTAGCACAGTGTTGTTAAAATAAAGTCTCATTAAACTTATCATTCTCTTGCCATTAAAAGCCTATTTTGTCTTTCTAGCTGAATTTTTTTTAAAGAATCTTTTATTAAAAACATAAAAAAGGAGTCCATTACAACTCTTTATTTTTGATTATTTGGCTGAAACAATAATTGCCAACCCTTCCTCTAACAAACCACTGATTTTTTTTTGAAGACACCCGTGAAATATAACTAAGGGAGGATATTTTTTTATTTATTTGATTGCATTAATAACAGTTTTTTTTGTTTTTTTGAACCATTAAACTTTTTTTATTAATATTTAATAACATTTTTTGTTTAAATAATACAAAAATTTATGTTAAGTCATTATAACATTGTTTTTTATAAGTATTTTTCTTCGTAGATATCGATATTTCCACTTTATTTTGGTTTTATTGTTTGTTTAATACCTAAAACTTCACTTTGCAAAAAGTACCTAAGCCAAATTATTTGACCATCTAAGTATCCAAAATGGTGTAATTAATTAATCTCAAGTAATTTTTCATTGATATTGCATCATAACTTTAAAATTTATAATTTCTAACTACTTTTTCCATGCAAGCGTGGGTAGCATACCTCTGCTATAGTCTATTTGCAATCATTATGGAAATTTCATCTCTCATAGATTTGTGCTACAGGACATTTGTAAAGTATCTGGTCAGGATAAACTCAAAAAACAGACCTAGCTACTAGCAATATATTGTATAGAATATGTGATAGATGTTTTTTTTTGTCATTTTGTAATTTTTGTACTCTCTATATCATACATATATGATTGAGATTTACCACAAGTTCAAACCAATGAACCACGAAGTATTTTCAAATTTTATATTTTTATATATCCAGATTTTCAAAATGTATTTTATTTTCCAAACTACACACAAGTTTCTTTTTGGAAAATAAACATGACTAACTGATTTCTTTGTATCTCAGTAACAACTTTGTCGATTATGAGAAATTTCTTTATTATAAGGTCCACAAGTAAATCTTTCAAAATTAAAAAAAAAAACACTAAATTGTTAAAACCATGGACTAAATAAATGTAGCCACAGCAAATATCGATTCTATTCAAATATTATCAAATTAAAAATAAAAATTTACGTTTTATGTTACAAAACATAGCATTCAAACATAGCATTCTTTAAAACGACGTACCTGTCGAACTATTTTTGCTTTATAATTTTCTTATTAAAGTACGTATTATTCTTTTCATAAAAGAAAAATTTGATTTTTTTTTCTTAAGTTGGATATTATCAGCACTATCTGCAAATTCACAGCTTTTAAGTAAAGTGAGGTAAATGTAAAAATCTCCTGTATATTTTTTTTGGTTTTTTTGAGAGAGACTTTATTTTATTTATTTTCTTTCACTAACATGTAGGTAATCAAGTGAATTTCGTTTCATAATATTTTTAATTAAATTAAAAGTATATTGTCGTTTATTATCGTAAGTTATTGTCAAGCCATTTTTGCATAATGGTATACCTAATTAAATATTATGAAATGGAAAAACCTAGTGTAGAACCCTTCATTCAATTTTCTATGATTCAGGTAGAGCTTACTAAATTGTCCGGACCAAAAACTTTTGAGTTTTGGCCGTTAAAGTCCTAAACTAATTTATGGTCTCTTGTTATTATGTAGATAATAGCATATTAAAAATATTTTGGGAAAAAATCACAATAAAATTATTTTTGCTTTATTTTGTCATTATCTTTGCCCTTAAAGGAATTAATCCGCTACATCCGAAGTAATTAGGTAATTAACTATTTATGTTAATAAATGAACTCATCACACTTAAATATCTTATTAAATATCAACACCTTTGAAATTAAAACCTAAAACGACTTATTACCAAATAGATCATACTGAGTTAAAACCATGATGTAGAAAGAGAAAAATGATTAGGGAGTTTGATAAAAAGCTCATATTATGAAAAAAAAAGTACTGATCTTTGTCAACATTAAAAATTTGGTACATGTCTAACTTTGAAGACCTATTTTTTTCGAAAAAAGATCTAAAGTTATATTCTAAGAAAGGATATTAAGAAAATTCGACCTATTTTAAATCAAAGCAATAAAATAACCACCTTTAGCGAAAAATGTACGTTATTTTTCATATTTTCAAAAATCAAAACGTTAACCTAACAGAAAACTAAACCTTTTTTGTAGAAAAATTAAAAATGGCATCCATATCGGTTTACTAGTTACCATCTTAAAACACAACTTAGCCTATTTAGAGAGAGTTTCATCCTATTTTTTTATTCGTATGTCATTGTATAGAATAATAACTTTACTGAAAAAATAAATAAATTATCCATCAATTAACTTAAAAGTCAAAACACGTTAACTAAACTTAAGAAAGGACTATATTACCTATTGATAACTGCCCATAAGCTTTTATCTCAGTACATATTTTAGATCGAGTCAAAATTTTTATTTATAAAGTCCTTTATTTTATCATCTGTTTTTTTTCTGTAAAATGTCACCTAGAGCAATGATTGACATTGCGCAAGTTGTAATTAAACATTATTTGTTATAAACTACCACTAGTTTTATTGTCTAATAACAAGAGTGAAGATCTCATTTTTCTGTGTATAATGTGTGTGAATTTTTTGACAGTAATTTTTGAGTTAGGTATTTATTCGCACGGTAATTAAACCAGTTTTGCATTGGTAATTTTAACAGTACATTCATTACCTTTTAAAAAAGAATGGTGCTATCTATCTATTTATTTAGCCTTCTTCGATCCATCTTTGGATATAGGCCTCCTTCAATATCTTCCACTCTTTCCTGTATGACGCCGTGTTCATCCATCTAGTCCGCATGTTTCTTCAAATCGTGCGCTCATCTCATTTGTGGTCTTCCACTACCTCTTTTATTTTCCCAAGGTATCCAGTTTACAATACATTTGTTTGACAGAAAGACGATCAATTTAACAAATGTATTGGTACTATCGACTATGTCTTAAATGAAATAATATTTTGTAAAGCCATACAGTAATTTTTTGGAAAAAACATAATCTCATAGCATTTTCATTGCATAAGGCTAAAGAAAGCCACAAATCAATGTCCTAACACAGTAAAGGTTTTTCGTAACCGTTTTTGCTTGTTTTACAACGATAATTTGTTGTCACTATAGTTGGTGACAGTGAAATCGTTTTGATTAATCTGAAGCTAGAAGATATTTTCTTGTAATTTTTATTAAAAAGACCAAGTTTACAGGTCATGTCCATGTCTTTATGACTATATAGGTACATTATTGATTTTTATTAAAATATATACAAATTAAGTAGCATATTTTAAATAACTAAAAATATAAACAATTTAAATAAATAAATTCGATAAGATCAAAGTACCATGTTTGATGTAATATATAGGTTTACACCAAAACACCAGATAACCTAAAAAGATTGCTTAGCAGTTCCTTTTCCATACTATATAAGAGAAGTACTAATAATTGTTTCTAAAATTTAACCAAAGATAGTGATAAATCAATGTATTTTTCTAAATTTGACTTGACCTTTGAAATTGGATAAAGGTATTTGATATTTTTCCTAAAATAAAAACTCGCGTATTTTGAGTTAGTAATAATTTTATACATAATCTTAAAAATAATATTATTTAGCATAAATAATAATTATTAAAATAAATATATCATAATTCCCATTTAATAATTAAAGACTGGTTAAAGAGAAAACGCAATATGGAAATATGGAAATTTAGGTTATACATAACCAATAAGCTAACTTAGTTATAAAATTAATTAAAATCAGATAGGATGTGATGTAGTAAGAAAATGAGACATAATTAGTTGACTTAATTAATGATAAAGACTTCTTGTTTCAAGCAAATAAACTATTTTGAAAAACTATCAAAATCAACTTTTGAAAATTATTGCAAATACCGTTGCAAAAAGATACCCTGTATATTTGCTTGAATCAATTTAAGTATGGTAAAACTTTTTTCATATTTTTTTTATTATTGAACTGTATTTAATTCTTTAAAAAACCGTTAAATATTTTTTAAAATTTTGACCGTATATTTACAAGTTAAAACGTCTTGGCCCATAAATCAATTTACAGGCTATAAAAGTCTTCCAGACCACTTGGGTCTATAAACAAAGATATACTTGAATTTTGAAACACATGTTCACCATATTTTATACCTACATTCTAAAAAAGGGCTCTTCTATTCATTCAGGGAATTTTTTAAAATAAACACACATCTGGGAAAAAACCTTTCGTAGCCTACTTCGTTAGTCTGTACAAATAACAGTGGCGTATCGGAATTTTATTTGGGGAAGGAAATATTATAATAAATATTGCATAGAACTGTTTTGCATATTGTCCAGACCACTGTATTATGTGTGTCCAAAACAAATATATTTTAAGATTTGGGAGGGAAATTTCACTTTTTTTTTACCCTCCTGTAGATCCGCGTCTGACGCATCTATTCACATTTAACTTTACGGTATCTATCAATTAAACTATGATAATATATTTATAGGTCAAACAAGCTTTCGTGAAAAAAAAAAGTTTTGTTTCTCTCATACTTTTCCGTGGGTAACATGAAACCCGGGTTTGTTTTTTCCATTCACGGGTACTATTAAATTTATATTTTTCAAACAAAGATCTATAGTGAGAAATGCAGTTCCTTGATTTAAATTTCATTAAGGTCGGTCGGTTATTTTTGATTTGCCAGCTAAATCTAGACAACAATGGCTTATGTACATTATTCCTAATATTCTCGTAACCACATCACATGTGACGATTTTTGTGCGTTAAATTAAAAAATATATAGGATTTTTATTTACAAACTAAAAAAAAAATTGGTATTTTGATATCTATATGATATAAACTTTTTCATAAAAACTTTTTACTTTTATGTACAACGTCGTGTAAAACACAGTGTTACACAATAGACCCGCGTGTACAGTGAGGTACTGAAAACAGCTTACATAAATTTCTATCTATATAAAAAAAAGAAAAAGAAAACGCGACGATTCCACCTGGCGAATTATTATTGGTCTATTGTTTTATAACATTCCTTATACATCAAAAGATGCATATAACAAACACAGATCCATTTTGCCATACCATATAGCCATATCAAAGTTACGTTAAAAGAAAATTCTAGGACGCTTTAATTCAAAAATACTTCCCTCTCACATATTTACTCAACAGATAGTAATAGACTTTTGTCATTTATAAAAATATCAACAATTTTAGAACAAATAGTTTTTAAAAACTCTCAACTTGATGTTTTGGTCATTTACAACCCAATACAAAACAATATAATTCCTGAAAATAAAAATAAAAATATTAATTAAGTAAAATTTTTTTGAGGGAAGTCTCCAGAGAATCGTAGACCTCTACAGTTGTCGGATGTCATGGTCTTCACCTATAAAAGAAAACGAAGTTATAGCACTAATTTTATACATGGTTTTAACAAATATAATAAAACTTTTTCTTTAAAACATCATTTAATGAATTTATTATGCTTTTGACAAAGTGTTTAGACACTATTATTTTTCTTTTCATTAAAACCGGTCTCGTAGTTATTAAAAATTATAACAAGTTTATAAAAAATTTAAATGAGTGCTCATAAATTACGAGGATTAGATGATAATTAAAAACTTTTTAGGCGAATAAAACAATAAAAGCTCTACAAATGCAAAATTTTAAGTTAAAATGCTAAGGCATTGCTTAATTAATTTATGTTATATATGTCTATGTAATGATAGACAGGCTTGCTTTTGCAATGCAAGAAAAAATATCTTTAGTGTCAAAATTGCAAATATTGAAACAAAAAAAAACTTAAAAACTTAAAACAAAGATTGTCCTTTTTGACACGATCTAATCTAAAAACTCAAGAGAGAGATTGTCCCTTTTGACTTTCAGATTGATCCAGGATCTAGATTAATATTTTTTTTTATAGGTTTTTTTAATACGTGTGTAGCTTGAGCTATTACAAAAAAAACTAAACTTTTTGGCAAAGAATGGGTAGGGGATGAAATGTCAACTACCTCTAATTCAGAAAATTTAATCGTTTATTTAAACAACTACACTTTCCATTCCATTCCAATGGAAAGTGTCGAAATGGATGCAATAAGATCAATGAGAATATCCAGAACTGATCATACAAGAAATAAGATCATAAAATAAATAATGGGAATCGAGGAAAGCATAACTGATGACATCACTAAAGGGCAACTGATATGGTATGCCCATGTACAACGGATGAACGACGAAAGATTACCAAAACAGGTCCTAGAATGGCAACCAATAGGGCGCAGAAAAAGAGGGCGTCCTAAACTGGAATGGCAACAGTCAATCCAAAGATCAATGAGTAAAATAAAAACCTGACGGAAGATGACTGTCATGATTGAAGGAGGCTTCGGACAACGTAGAAAAACGTTCTAAACCGACATAGTAGTAGTAAACAACTACTGTATAGAGTAAGTCCAACTACAGCAAAATAGTAATAACACATTAAAAAAACAGTCTTTTTAAAAAAAAGAAAGTAAGCTCTGATGATAATTGCATAAAAATTATATTTTATTTAAACAGGATAAGAAGATTACAAAAGTTAGCAAAGAAACGAATGTACTAAATCTTTTGGTTACCAAGATATTTACGTACGCAAGTTATTATGTTGCTACGACAACTACAGTATAGAATCTCTGTGTGTAAATAACTTAAAACTTTTGAGATTCAGTGCTATTTACATATGCTAAGAATATCCTGGATGTATGTATCTATCCAACATTTTCTTGGAACACAAAGAAAAAAACGAATGAATACTAAAAAAAGAAAGAAAACTTAAATTCGTTGGACACTAACACAAGGTGCGGTCAAAACTGTGAAGTAATTCGATTAACTGTGCAGAGAAAACTTAACTGAAAAATTATAGAACTTTATGCTATGCTTAGCTAAGAAGGCATTGTGTTATAAGCACTTTTCAAAAAAAAAAAAACATACAGTACGAAGTACGAAGTAGGCCTGGCAAATAGACTTTTCTTTTGGGCTACTTTTTGTTAGCAGTTGATAAAGATTACTATGATCAAAAAAAAAATACGTTAACAGATAAAACAAATCAAAATTATCGAACGAACATTTTCACATATCTTTTAAATCTTAACATGAACAAAAAAAAATACTAACCAATAGGTTTAAGTTTTAGTAATTATCTTAAACAAACATGAAGGTTTAAAAGCTCAAATAACACGTTTAAGGTTAACAAAAATAGAAACAAAAGGTCTTAATTACTTCATGGTCTAATTTATAAAAATGAAATATAGTTAAAAAAAAAAAAATGATAGATAGAAATTTATGTAAGCTGTTTTCAGTACCTCACTGTACACGCGGGTCTATTGTGTAACACTGTGTTTTACACGACGTTGTACATAAAAGTAAAAAGTTTTTATGAAAAAGTTTATATCATATAGATATCAAAATACCAATTTTTTTTTTAGTTTGTAAATAAAAATCCTATATATTTTTTAATTTAACGCACAAAAATCGTCACATGTGATGTGGTTACGAGAATATTAGGAATAATGTACATAAGCCATTGTTGTCTAGATTTAGCTGGCAAATCAAAAATAACCGACCGACCTTAATGAAATTTAAATCAAGGAACTGCATTTCTCACTATAGATCTTTGTTTGAAAAATATAAATTTAATAGTACCCGTGAATGGAAAAAACAAACCCGGGTTTCATGTTACCCACGGAAAAGTATGAGAGAAACAAAACTTTTTTTTTTCACGAAAGCTTGTTTGACCTATAAATATATTATCATAGTTTAATTGATAGATACCGTAAAGTTAAATGTGAATAGATGCGTCAGACGCGGATCTACAGGAGGGTAAAAAAAAAGTGAAATTTCCCTCCCAAATCTTAAAATATATTTGTTTTGGACACACATAATACAGTGGTCTGGACAATATGCAAAACAGTTCTATGCAATATTTATTATAATATTTCCTTCCCCAAATAAAATTCCGATACGCCACTGTTATTTGTACAGACTAACGAAGTAGGCTACGAAAGGTTTTTTCCCAGATGTGTGTTTATTTTAAAAAATTCCCTGAATGAATAGAAGAGCCCTTTTTTAGAATGTAGGTATAAAATATGGTGAACATGTGTTTCAAAATTCAAGTATATCTTTGTTTATAGACCCAAGTGGTCTGGAAGACTTTTATAGCCTGTAAATTGATTTATGGGCCAAGACGTTTTAACTTGTAAATATACGGTCAAAATTTTAAAAAATATTTAACGGTTTTTTAAAAAATTAAATACAGTTCAATAATAAAAAAAATATGAAAAAAGTTTTACCATACTTAAATTGATTCAAGCAAATATACAGGGTATCTTTTTGCAACGGTATTTGCAATAATTTTCAAAAGTTGATTTTGATAGTTTTTCAAAATAGTTTATTTGCTTGAAACAAGAAGTCTTTATCATTAATTAAGTCAACTAATTATGTCTCATTTTCTTACTACATCACATCCTATCTGATTTTAATTAATTTTATAACTAAGTTAGCTTATTGGTTATGTATAACCTAAATTTCCATATTTCCATATCGCGTTTTCTTTTTCTTTTGTTGTTTTTTTGTAAGACGAGGGCGAATTAATTTTTTCGCTGTTTGTATCATTATATTTTAGATTATTTTATAAAATGTTTTTTATGGAATGAGTGTTTTTAGCTGGATTTTAAACTCCCCAGTCATTGAGAAGAAGGCTGAGGAGTAAATTGGGAAAATTTTTCTTCTCCACTCGAGAGGGTGTTTCAATGGTATACCTTTAATTAAAATTTTCAATTGGTCTATATTTGTTTTGTTTGTTGCCGTATCTCCTAATATCGTAACTCAATTTTGAAAGATAGGGTTACGGTATAGTCAGTTAAATGTTTTAACCAATCTTTATCAAGAAAACTACTGAATTAATAATCGTCATGTTATAGCTTACATGGTCTACAGGTGAACTGGTCTAAAACAGCGGAAAAATATATGGGTTGGATTTTTGGGTTTCTTTCAAGTCAAGTCATTTTGTAAAAATGGGAATTTAAATTTAGGAAAAACTATTCAAGGTAGAGGTAAAACTTTAACTATGAAACGAATAAAAGTTATATCACGGTAGGTTAATGAAGACAGTGACGTCACACCTAGTAGTTACCAGTAGGAGACCAAGGTAATTTTCTATTTCGTCATGTTGGGAACTCATTTTTGAGTTATACTGGATAAACAATAGACCGGAAAATTTATTTAACAAGAAGATTTGGAGTAGTCTCTTTCTTCTGTACACACCTGTGATCTTCTAATTTCAGGAATCTGGCCAGTAACCGGAAATGCTGAGCTCACAGTGTCTTATGTTTTCTAATTAGGGAGACAAAAGCGTTGTCGTTGAATAAATTTTATATTTTACAATACAATTTTCAATTTAAAATGGTAGCTACCTATTTTTTTTATTATGACGAAACATGATTTAGATTTGGTATACAAGAGTCACTATACGTTTTTGGAACCTGTGTTGAAGTGATGATGGGATATTATTTTAAAACAGGTTTTATGGTAGACATTTGGACAATTTTTCTGACTTGGTTAAAAAATAGGTTAATTAGATAATATTTGAGATAGTAACTAAAAGTTAGGATTTTTAGAAATATAGTGTTTAATAGTATAGGAATAGGAAAAACCTAGAAGATACAACCATAAAGAGTAGACGACTCTTGAGTCATGCCATATCAAATGAAAACCGTTATATTTTTATCAGTGATATTTTAAAAAAGATATTAACATCAAGAAATAATCAGAGATCGGAAAAACAGACAAGAACAGCAGAATAAAGAAGTATTTTCTTCTATTACAAAATTTTATGATCAACTTTTTACTCTTTTTACTTTATAGGGTTGATAAGCCATTTGAGCTAATCTTTATGTCATTTGGAAATATTTACATTATTAAATTTATATATTTTCTTTTGTCTTGACATTTTATAAATAAAACCACTGTCTTTGGCTTTAGCAGTGATAACACCTATAGACTAACGAAAAAAGTCTCATTTGAATTAGAAAGTTTTTAATCAAAAACATCTTAATGGAAGAGTATATTTAAAATCATGTTAATAAAATCTTTGTATAAAAAAAATTTCTAGTGTACAGCAAACAACTGTTTTTTTTTCTGTAAAATGTTACCCGTAAAAGTAATTGTCATAAAACTAAGTGCATAAGCACAAATTTTATAAAAAAATAACTAATTAGCTGTGGAGATTGGTAGTTGGCATAACAATCGCTGGACTTAGAGATAGTGTCTCTATCGCGTTATGCCACAGTTCTATCTTGAAGTATACAGAGCTTTTGTAACCTATTATTATACGTGAAAACCAATTCTTTAATCTCTTTTGTACTTTGCTTTGGTAGAAGTAAATTGTGTCTTTTCAGATAATATCTGCATCAATCATCTGTCAGATATGTAATTTTAATCTTGTTTTTTGTGTTACACGGAAAAAGTGTAATATTTAACTTTTTATTATTTTGGTAAAGTCATTTTTTGTAAACTTTTAATTGTTTTTTTTTATTTTTGTAATATTTAAAAAAAACAAAATATCATTTTATTTTTGTTAAAATCCACACATGCCTTTTGGTTTTGTTCTTTTATGATGGATATGTGTGTTATAGTAAATCAACACCTATTGGTTAAAGTATTAACGTAAAATCGATTATATATAGTATATTTTAGAGTCCATTATTTCAAAAAGCTTTGTTTTTTTAAATGGGGATCATTTGCTCTTAATCAGTGCTTTTCTAAGATCCCATAAACCCAATAAAAACTACGTCATCAACGGTTAAAATTTTTCGATTTATGTACATATATATATATATTTTTTTTTCCATTTTGAAGTCATTTTTGAATCCAATTGGATATTATCATAGCAATCTTAACATTGCTAAGATACATTTTTCTATTTTTTTTTCTCTTCTCATTATATTATAACTTGATAAAATCAATATTATCCAAATTAATAACATTTGATTGTGTAAAACTATTTTTGAATTTTTGTATTGTTTATCAATAAAACAATATTTTATTTTTTTATGTTTTTTTCTCCTATATGGAAAATATTCGACTATACGAACTTTAAGTACAGTCTGTACCATTCAAGCCAAGCAAATTCCATTTTAAGGATAAATTTTGATAATTTTTTTAATTTTTTTTTTGATATTTTTTAAAATCTACACTATTTTAAACAACTTTAAAAAAGTCTCCACTTTTCTTTTACTCTATGAGTACAATTGTTTTTGTAGAACTTTTCTACGACTGTATAACTATGTCAAATCACAAAAATGTGTTGTCTTTTCTAAAAATGTTTTTTTTGTTAGTTTGTTCCTTTCTGTTTGCTGTCCTAGTTAATCGATAATATAAAAATATTCTCTATAACGTCATTATTAAAATGATATGCTAGTGCACAGGCATAGCATTAATCAAGAACACCTAAATTATTATTTTTGTACTATTTTTATTTCTATTATCATCTTTAAGTAATTTTGTTGTTACTAAGGCCTATACATGATTGACTCCATTAATAAAATTAATAATCAAATCATTAAATCACTAGTTGATCGTTTAAGAAAAACTTAGCGTAAAACTTAGTCTTTCTAAGATCAGTGTTTATTTTTCATATATTAGCAAGCATTATTTCATTTATTATTATTTTTATTATTATTTTTTTAAAAATATTTGCTCATTTTAAGTCTTGCGTTATCTTAAAAACCTTATCGTTTAAGATACCTTTTGTTTTTTTTGTCAACTTATTAAATTCGAAAAAAAGTATGTTATACCTAAAATATTTGAAAGTATTTTTTTTAAATTATTTTTTTCATATTTTCGAAGTAAGCCCTTGCCTGCTTGGACTCTAAATAGTTCTTATTTAGTAGTTTTGGAAAAATAAGGAATGAGTTTGTCACCCAAGAGAGTTTTTCTTTTCATAACACCAAAAAGAGTCGATTGAAGCAACCATCAACCATCAACTGTCATTTTTGTTTAATTTTTTTTTTTTTTCATTCGCTTCAATTGGAATATAATAAGACATAATTTTGTTTAAAATTTTATTATCAACTAAGATTGTTTTATTTTGTTTGTTTTGATTCATGCACTTTAAAATCATCTATCGCCCCTATGTGTGCATGAAATTCGATAAAAACCTAAATTGGTCAAGTTTAAAAACATTTGCTTACATTAAGTCAAGTATTTTGAAGCAAAGATGTCTAATTTTCAAACAATGACATCAATATTAACCTGCTTTGTTTTGCTGCTGTTCTTAGTTTTTGAAAAATTAAATGGAATTTAATTAGAAAATGAAAAACCAAACATATCATTTTGAAACTAAAACTTACTAAAATCACACCGAAAATCAATTTGAAAGGAAAAATATTTTTCATGTTTAAAGAAAAATTATGTAGCAAGATCTATGGAAAAGAAAGTTTAAATTGAAACAGGTAATGTTTCAAGGAAAAAAAAAATTTTTAGAAGGAAAATTCGGAAAAAATGTGAAAAATTCTAGAAGGAGCTTTATTCTAAGTAATTTTGAAAATGTGTATATTCATCTGGCTGGATTTGTTCTATTTTCATTTGTTCATGAATTTTTTTTTATTGATTTGTTCTATATTGAATTATATTTTGATTTGTTCTAGTCAAAAAAAATATTATATTTGAATTTATTCTGTTTAAAAAATCTATGTGGATTTGTTTCATTTGAGATTATTCTATCTGTTCTATTTGATTTTCTTTATAAAATTAAAATTTTTGTATCATTAAAATCTTAACTATGATAAAAACTTGTATTTCAGTTTTTGTATCATTTTGTGTTTGTTTTTGCTAACTTGTATTTATTTTCAGTTATTCCTTCGATCACATGAGTTATTTTTATATGATTTGTTTTTGTTTCAATAGAGTATTCCATGTTTGTTTTAAAGTTTATTGTGTTAACCTGGTGGGGTTGTTTTTTTTTATTACACTGAAAACAATAAACCAACTTAAATTTTTTTTCAAATATTGTCAACTAAACGTTTTTTTTTTTCTCGTAATTGTAAACTAATTTTGTCTTAAGGTATTTGAATTTTTTATAAATTATTGTCAAATAAACTTATTTTTTTTTATTCGGTATAAATATATTTTAAAGTCTTAAAATAATCAATTTTAATATTTCAGTTAGTGTTTGTAATTTCTTACTTGTATCTTTGTTTTAAAATTTGTTTTTTTATGCAAACACGTTTTTTGGGTTAGACAACCTTTTGTGGGTTCTTTACTGTCTAACTAGTTTTAGCTCACCTAAAACTTATTTATGAGATATACTCATAAAATCAAAAAAAAAAATTTTTTCAATTTTTTAATATATATTTTTTTTTTAACCAATTAATTTTGTTTTACATAAGGTTGGTTTATTGTTATTAAAAACATTGTTTTTCTTGTATTAAAATTATTTTGTTTTTAGGTCAGCTATTGCAAAGTGCTGTCAACCAACCAACAAATTTCTTCCACAAACAGTTTAATCAACCAAGCAGCCATTCCACCATTAAAGTCATTAGATCTGCCAAGCAGCCATCATCACTACAATCGACGTCTTCTTACCGTCGCTGTGCAAACCTGCAATTGGATACTTCTTTCCAAATTCAATACAGAGTCTGCTGTTCACCCTTAGTTTCAAAGATGGCCAATGTGGAAACTCAGCTCTTGCTGCGTACCTAGTGTTTGTTTAACACTATGGAGGAAACGGTTTGGTTTGGAGACTCCCTTAATTTATTTACGTTAACTTAAATCACTTTTTTTTTGTCTCCACAAATTTCTGCATAAGCGTGTATATAATATATACCTTAATGTAGTAGTTTTCGAACAATGTGTGTTAAAATTATTTATTTCTATATATTTTTCGGTTTATTTGTCAATTTTATTTTGCCCTCATTTAATTTAAGTTATCGTTGTTATTAAGCTGCACTGATATTTTGATTCTTTCAGTACTGTTTGGAATCTACTGATCGTTCACCATGTTTGTTGCTGACTAGCTGATCTAAGATGTTGTACCTGATCCAGTGTTGCTGTTTTGTTCCAGAATGGAACTTCAAGTTTTTTCCAGCCAGAATGTTTGTTAACCATCATCCACAGAAGAAAAATGGAAACGAAGAGCGCTATAGTTTTAGTTTAGATTTGTGTTGTCTGCACTACTTAATGCTTGTTGTTATAAACCATTTTATTTCGACTTGCGTTTAAAAAAAATTGTTTATACTTAATCAGGGGGGAGTAATGTAACAAAACGGGATTTGAGCATAAATGGTATTTTTGCCATTTATAAGTTTTTAAAGATTTTTAATTAAATATTGTTTTGACATCAACAAGCATTAATTATATGCAAGACTAGGTTAAGAATAAGTAAAATTTATGGCAACTCGGCGACTTGTTTTTAGGCATGTTTTCAGGTTCGCTGTATTTTAATAAAAGTTGTATTCGGCTAATATGTCCTTTGAGCCACTAACATCAAAATAATTCTTATTTTGTAACTGGAAACAAATTTTAAACTATTTTCAATTTAAAAAAAACACACTGTGTAATTTTCCTTTCTAACGGGTTTTTCAGTCTGGCTTGCATTGCTATTTCGTCTCTTAGTGGAGCGCTTAAAGCGCAGTCTATTTCTTTCTCGCCAAAGCGAAAGGGAGTAGAATTCTAGCCAATCAACGCGAAGATATTTGTCCCTTCAAGCGCAGGGTCGCTTTAACTGAGACGGGAAACTTTCGAAAGTCGTCAGGGATTTTACTCTTTAGTTTGTCGTTGCCTAGTACGGTACACTTTCATTTACACTTCTTAAGGGGGGTTTTATTTCAACTGGGGAAATTTATCAATTATTTTAACATTGTATAAAACTGTTAACTTTAATATTCATAATTATTTTGGTCTTTTCTTTTAGAGTTTATTGATTGTAAAGTCATTAATTATTACTGTTTCCAGTGTTTTGAAATAATGTGTTTAACTGTTTTATGGTTTTTTATCAACAAAATACAAACCATTCGTTGCCCTAAAATCGGCATTTTCAATTAATAACATATCCCAAACCTAAACAGTAATATTAAGTAAATTAAACAGTTGATTGAATAGTTTCACTCATTCAATCAACGTTTAAGATGTTGATAAATATATATATTTACAACAAATATATAAAAGGTTTATAAAACCTAAAAGTTTAAGAAGTGTAAATATTTGAATATAAAAGTTCAATGGTAGTAAAAATTTGATATTTAAATAATAAATATTAGAAGTGAAAGTGTGAAGCTGCAAGAAGAAAATTGAAAAGGTATGTATGATTATCCTATTAGTTATACATTTGAGAAAAACGTTTATAGCATACTTTTCCTCCAAGAACCGCCAAATTCCCTTTCGAGATCGTGTAAATTTAATAACATATAGTAACATTTAATCTTTTTATAATTTATATAAGTTGTAGCCTAAGTTGGTAGTTTACAACCTTTAAGCTTTGGCCACTTGAGGTGACAGTCCCACTGTCACACGCAGGCTCCTGTTACAGTGGTAGACGCTTTTACTCACTGGGCGTCGACCGGTGAGATACCACCATGCCAGAACTGAGTAGCGCTAAGTGGTATCACCACGTTCCGCTACTGCGCTGGCAGTCCGGTTCCAACAATGAGTAACAGATAGCATGATGGCGCCTCCAGGATAAAAATATTCCGGAGGTAAAATACCCGACCACTCGGATCTCCGGGCGTCGGGTGATCCTGGGGGTCCTTCATGCAAAGATATTAAAAGAAGACCAAAAACTCAACTCAGAATTGATATTAGCAATATAAGAGAATTAAGTACCAACATGAATTCAGTTCACCAACATCTTGAAGAACAAAGACCTAACATCCTTGTTCTCACTGAAACTAAAATCAGTTCTGCAACACCTATTGTGAGCTATCTTTATCCCGGCTATGACCTACACCACCGATTTCGACATAATTTTGGGATCTGTGTATACATTAAAAACGACCTTTCATGTCATCGAGAGGAGAAGCTAGAACCAGCGAACCTCGATATCATATGGCTAAAATTCACCTCGACCAAGTTCATTTATTGCCTCTACCGACCGCCAAGTAACACCGAGTACCAAAACTTTTTCGCGACATTATCCGAAAACTGTGATAGTATACAGTCTAACTATCCACATGCGGAAATATTTTTTTAGGCGATTTCAACGTCCACAATATACCCTGGCTAAAACACCACAACAAAACAGAAAATGAAGTCAGGGAAGCAGAAGCTTTTGCCATAAGTTGTGGTCTAATGCAGTTTGTCGATGAACCTACCCGTATCTCAGGAAGGGGTGAATTTGCAGCGCTTTTAGACTTGTTCCTAACTACAAATCCTGACTCCTACACAATTTAAGTAGATCCCCCACTTGGTTCATCCGATCATAAACTTATAATAACAAAGTGCGAAATGCTCATACCACCAAGCCAACAATCACTTCCTCGTAAAATGTGGCACTGTATATCGGCAAAATGGAATTACCTTAAACAGTTTTACCTGGATTTTCCATGGCAAGAGGTTTGCTTTAAAACAGCTAATCCCACTATTTGCTGTAATGAAACAACAAAAGTAATCTTATCTGGAATGGATGCATATGTCCCACATACAATAAAACGCAGAGCAAATGCAAAACCTTGGTTCAACAGCCAGTGTCAAACGGCTGTACAGAAAAAACACAGAGCATATAACCTTTGGAAACGACAACAAACCGTTCAAAACCACACAGAATTTATAGAAGCCAGAAATAGTTGCAAAATTACTATTGACGCCGCCAAAGAAACATACAATCAAAGAATAAAAAACCAAACAAGTTTCGTGGCTAATCGGGCAAAAAGGAGTTTTTGTTTCTCTCATTTTTTTCTGTGGGTAGCCTGAAAATTATGATATGGAGATTAGCAACTGGATCGCATCAAAACATTTCAAGAACCTGTTTTATTGCATCGAATAGCTCATCGATGAGATTAAGAACTCTTCCTTATTTAGCCGAATATGGGGAAATTTTATGTGTGAATTTATTTTCTGGGTAGCATTTGATTTTTGTTCAATCAGGTTGAAAATAATTTAAATGGTATAACCATTAAAAATTTTAGAAAATGCTGAAACCCGTAATTTTATTTCCGATATACCGTTATTCAGCTATAAACTTTAACCTTTAATTTTACATTTTTGGAAGTAAAATTTTTAAAAATTATTTAATAGTACGTTTCTAATTGATGACCCAGTCAAACCCTCTTTTTTTATCAGCCTGACGTCAAAACCGATAATTCGGGACAGCGGGACGACATCCGCAAAGACACATTATACAGGGTGTTCCAAATAAAAGCAACTACATGTGGATTTCGGAAACGGTAAGAGATACGAGTGTGTTTAAATGAGAAAAAAGTTACGCTATTCTAAGCCCAATTAGGTTCTTGTATCAATATTAAAAATATCTACAGGGGTTTTTAAAATATCGAGCAAAAACTAAAAATTGGGTTTTTTGAAAAATTTGCCGCTATCGTGCAAACAAATCTAATGAAATTTGGTAGTTTTGTATAAGCAACTACGGCCAATTGAATGACGTTGACAATTTTTTTAGGCCTTCTAGTTTATTTGAAACCATAGCCAACTTTGTTATTTTTTATGGTCGCCATATTGGATTTGTACTTCAATAAATAGAGCATAAAAGGAGCTTTTCAACCGTGTATAATAACCCTATCTTTGGCTGTGAAACAAATACCGTAGTTGTGTGTATTGTCATACCTACATAACTACCTTTCAAAAATTTTCCATTTATTTGATTTATATGCAAATTTTTAAGGCCCTTATTTTTTAATTTTTCTCTGGCTAATAATACAATTTCCTAAAATCTATCTTTTATTTCTAAAACAAAAGTTTGCATTTATTATTTAATTTAAAATAAAACTAAAAACCGATAAAAAAGCATTGAATTAAATAAGCCAATTTCGAAAATTCCACCTTTGCTATTCATGCAAATCCTGCATCGATGAATTAGGGACATGCATGCATCTCTAATCATTTGTTCAGAAATTTCTTCTAAGGCTTGAACAACGGCTGCCTTAAGTTCTCCTATCGTATTATGAGTAGTAGAATACACTTTATCCTTTAAGTACCACACCGCACCTAACTTGAAGGTGCACCTCACGATTTAAGAACGGATTTTTATCGGCCCAGTACACGTAGTTATGTCTGTTAAACACCCCGAAGTTTGTAAACCTGCTTTCATCGGACCACAGAACCTTAAGCGGAAATTGAGGGTTTTCTTGCGATTTTTGTATGAACCAATTGCAAAACAAGGTTCTTCTTTCTGAGTCACCATCTCGGAGTACTTGACTAATATGTGTTACATATGGATGATACTTAAATTTTTTAAGAATTCTTTGTGCAGTTGATTTGGGTACTTCAACATAATTTTCCAGTTCACGAAGGGAGATACGAAGATTGACAACGACAGTTTGTAAAACCAGAGCTTTAATATTTTCATCAAGTTGTCGATTACGATTTTGTTTTTTAAAGGAACCATATTTAATTAAATTATTTCTAAGTGTTCTGAAGATTGACAAACCTAGTTGTCGTCTTTCCGGATATCTCTAAAAGTACACATCTCAAGCTCTTCCGGCATTCTTATTACACAAAATATAACATTCATACATATCTACTTTCTTCCAATTTGGAAACTTTTCCATGTTAAATTTGATTATCATGTGACTGATGGCTTAAGTAATTTAGAAATTTTAAAACTCCAACAGATAAATCAAATAAATGACAAAGTTTTGACAGATACTTACGTAGACATGACAACAAAAGCAACTACGACCTTTTCACAGCCGACCAAGTAGAAAACAGTTTTTTAAATAAATTCACATTTTCCATCATTAAAAGATAGGCTTATTATACATGATTGAAAAGCTCATTTAATGCTCTATTTATTGACGTATAAATTCAATATGGCGGTCTTAAGAAATAACAAACTTGGCTATGGTTTCAAAAAAAATAGAAGGCTTAGAAAAAATTTGTTAACGTCATTCTATTGGGCGTAGTTGCTTATTCAGAACTATCAAATTTCTTTAAATTTGTTTGAAAGATGGAGGCCATATTTCAGTTTTTCAAAAAACCCAATTTTTAGTTTTTGCTCGATATTTTAGTAACCCTTGTAGGTATCTTTAATATTGATAAAGCACCTGATTGCGCTTAGAATAGCGCAACTTTTTTCTCATTTAAATAAACTCGTATCTCTTACCGTTTCCGATATACCATTGTAGTTGCTTTTATCTGGGACACCCTGTATATATATGTTTTGTTGGTTTTTTGGGATCTGGTTCATTAATATATAAATATATATATATATATATATATATATATATATATATATATATATATATAGGTAGGTTTATCGCTGTTTCATCCAAATTCCAAATACAATTTACACCAACAATGAACATTATCAGTTAGTCAGAGTCTGGTTTGTTTTTAATATCTAAAATATTTTTAATTTATTATTTTTAATAATATACAATTATTTTAATTTTTGTTTATACAATCGTAAACTGCATAAAACTAATAATTCGAAAGTACTGAAGCTTGTTCGTTTCTGTGTTTAAAACATTCAGTTTCTGTGTTTAAAACATAGTATTACCGATACCTTTGTTTAAATATTGCGCTTGTATCTGACCCGTAAATATTGGCTTACTTGTGTTGTGTAGCAAGCCAACATTAGTAATACTTTTCTAGTACCAACCCAAGAACTGTAAAAGACAGGACTGTCCAATATAAGACGTATTCGCCAGTTCTCGCGTACACAGCTGATACCGGTGACATCACCTGGTGCTGTATTCTTAAATCCCGTGCCCGTGAGTGCTTCTCACTTAAACCCGGTTCCCACCTACGACTTTCTCGTGCGTGCTCGCGCATGCGTCACATGACTGTCATAATATTTCATATTGAGATCATGTGACGCGTGAGCGGGCACCTACGAGAAAGTCGTAGGTGGAAACCGGGTGTTACGTTGATTGTGATTGTGAGAGAGGATAGCTGCACTCACCCTACACTCGACTCACGGCCCGTCAAGAATACGGCCTCTGGAATCTTGGACGATTTGTTAAGCTTTAGGCTATGCTTTTTTCGTCGATTTTAAATATAACTACTACTATATTATTTTAAATCTATTATTTTGTGTTGTGGATCCTGACTAAGTACAATATTGTTGTATGACTCTTTGTTTGTACAGGGCTATCAAAATGGACGGGCCACGATCCTCCACTTTGTTGACGTCACATCCGGGGCTGATTTTTTTTTGATGGTCACGTTACGACACAGCTGATTGTCTTTAAAATTTTGAAGTTGGAATGACGGTTCATGGATATTTGATTTTTTGTTAAATAAAGCCGTTTTTGAGATTGTTTTTACTTTATTCTGGCAGAACAATTTTTTTTTAATGTATAGTAAGCCCTAATTTTTCATAGCCGCTTCATTAGCTCACACAAAAATTAAGTTTAAAGCAGAAGTGTGACAATCACCTATGACAAAGTCAAATACATGTCAAATATAACAGTTGGCATGTGGTACATGGCGGGTAATTTGCATTCAAAATAAGGAATGCTAAATCTTGAAGATTTTAACCTTTTAATCATGTTGTTTCCTTACAAACCTTTGGTGGAATATCGGGATGGTGTCTGAGAATATTTCACTGAAATTTTGCGGAAATCTGTAGTGCCATTTTGAAAATATCATAAAAAAATGTCTGACCTCCCATAAGACCCAATGTAAAATTCAGCCCCGGGAGAACAGCTGATTTTTTCAGGGTCGTGGCCTCTATTTTTGTGTTGGCCGTGGTTTGTATAACAGTGCAGCAAATAAATTGTTTTATATTTTAACCCTGTATATTCAAGAAATTTAAACTGGCACTTCCCACCGAATGTCAAATACCTACGCAACCCATACATGCAAAGGGAGAGAGGGGTTTAGTCTTACCTACACTCAATGTTTTTTTAATGTGTTTTTTCTTGAAAATGGGTTACATAATTTGGGAATGTTACCTGAACAGACAGTGTCTTTTTTAGGTTTCATCACTTTTGTGTTGTTAAGTAATATTTAAAAGCCCTATTCTGACTCATGCAACTTTTGTGTTATCTCTCTCTCTAAGATGCTGGCACTTTTAGAAAGATAGAGTTGCAAAAATGGCATGCGTTTTAGGGAATCTACTTAAAAACGTATAAAATTTTTGAAAAACTATCGATTCGCTTCTGGGATATTTGTCTAAAAAATTACTATAGATTGTATAAAAAAACGATTTTTATGTACATTTCTGAAAAACATCCCGAACCAGTTTTTTATCTGTTAATTTGTCTATTTTTATTGACTTTCGCTTGCTTATTTTATTTATTTAATTGCTTTGGAGGCAAATATCTCAAAAAGGAATCAATAGATTTTCGAAATTTTTGCAGAGTTGTAAAGAGATTCAAGGAACCTATTATTTTGTGTTGTGGATCATAAGTACAATATTGTTGTATAAATCTTTGTTTGTATAGATCATATTGACAAAATTGGTTGGCTCGGTATTATACATTTCTTCCACTTCCGTTTTTTGCATTTGTGAAGTGCATGGTTGGTAGTTATTATGCTTATAATAGCTGCTATTTGGCGTTATTTTTAAAGTATTGCGCGTAGATATTGACATAGGTGTGGGCGGCCGGCGGTAAGGCTTTTTGGCGAATTTGTTGTTAGCGAAATACGTTTTGTGGCCTAAAAACTTATCTATTTGTAGCAAATCTTTGTTGTGGCCTGTACGCCGGACTGAGGCCTAAAGGCTATCGGCGGTGGTCTAAAAGAACGAGTTGGCGCATAAGCATAAGATTGTATGGAACTTGGTCTAAGAAAGAAGAATCTTTCTGGCGTTTGAATGTGATTAAATTGAGGTTGAGACAATGGCACGTTTTGTTTCAGATAGGAACTATTCATTTCATCGGTAACATATTGAAAGGCTGTTGTTAGATCCTGAGGCTTCATGGATCGGACGGCTCGTGCCAAATCTGTGTCAATTAAACCTGACAAAAATGTCTTAAGTGCAAGGTTTTTACAAAAATATATTCGTGAGTTTCTATTTTCTTCAGTGCCTATGTGGGTGTTTATGTACGAGGAGAGCAAAGTAAGAGTGTGTAAAACTCTGTTATAAAATTGTGTGTAAGTTTCATTTGAATCTTGTTTAAGTGAGCATAGGTCTTTTGTAAAAGCAATGTTGTCTCTTTGGTTGGCAAAATTTCGAATAAGGGTGTTTTTAATATCGGCCCAAGAAGCCGATGAGTCAATATTTACGACAGTGCTTGCTTCTCCGTCAAGTTTTCCTATTAACGAGTTCAACAAATAAATATATTGAAAACATCCCGGATCGGTTGTATTTAAAAATGTTTCTATAATTTTGTCACAAATACTGATATACCTATATAAATCATTCGGATTGCCGTCAAATTTGGGTACGCAATTGAGATATTCTGGTTTAAAACTCATTTTAGAATTTTTACTTTTTATCAAATTTGTTAGAAAGGTCTGGTTTTCTTTAGAAGCTGTCAAAAAATCGAATTGCGGAAATTTGCGCGCATGCAATTTTTGAGAAGGATTACTGAATGAATAACTTTGCGCGTTTAAGTTTTAAGGGAGGTTGGTTTCAAGCCTTACATTTTTGAACCACTCAATTATATCTACTTGATCGTCGGAATCAGACATAATTTACTTACATAAGTAGGTAAACAGCGAAGGTGGTCATTCCTCTATAAGAACATGGTTCTGCTAGGCGATTTTAGCCTTACAAAAGTCCTTGTCCTTGCGAAACTAGAGGATGCTGTTCTAGTTCCCGATGATTGTGCTTCACAGGTCTTCGATAGACTGGGATTTTAAATTTTGTAAAATCCACACTGCCAATCACCAATCACCAAAAGTTATTGAAGCCGAATAAGCCGATCGCAATGCGTTTGAAACTTCTAACTCCGTTGACTGCGCCATTTAAGTAAAAGAACCACCACTTCGAATTTATGCTTTATAATAAGTTTATATTTTATTGATGCAAGTACCATAATACTAAAAGTAAAAACGTTTACAACAAATGAACTGAAATGCAACTCCTCATCTCCAGTAGGTTTAGTGGTAGTCGGCTTTCTCTAGATGATTCCAAGTAAGGTCGACGTCGGTCGTATAACTTATGGAAATCTGTCACGATACTGCCGATTTTAAAATAAGGCCAGGTTTTATCCCTAAACTACTACCATACCAACTGTGAAGGTTAAAATTTAAATCATGTCAAGAACTCTCTAATATTAAATACACTATAATGCAATTTTGATGTAGGGTAGACCCTAAACTAAATTTATTTATTTTTTGGGGAATAATGTCGGCATTACCAATGAAATACAACAATTTATCAGCACATAATTTTGCCAATTTAATTAACAATTTTAATGGTGACATAGGATTTTAGAAAATAAAATTTGTTTTAAATTTTATTGGCAAATGCCAATAGAATAAACAAAATAAAATCGTTAACAGCATCTACGTAAAAACTCAATTTTGTAAATAGCATAGCGGTGCGTGTTTTGATTAAAGTAAATCAAATAAAATTTTAATTAACGAACAAGCTTCAGTACTTTCGAATTATTAGTTTTATGCAGTTTACGATTGTATAAACAAAAATTAAAATAATTGTATATTATTAAAAATAATAAATTAAAAATATTTTAGATATTAAAAACAAACCAGACTCTGACTAACTGATAATGTTCATTGTTGGTGTAAATTGTATTTGGAATTTGGATGAAACAGCGATAAACCTACCTATATATATATATATATATATATATATATATATATATATATATATATATATATATATATATATATATATATATATATATATATATATATATATATATATATATATATATATATATATATATAGGTAGGTTTATCGCTGTTTCATCCAAATTCCAAATACAATTTACACCAACAATGAACATTATCAGTTAGTCAGAGTCTGGTTTGTTTTTAATATCTAAAATATTTTTAATTTATTATTTTTAATAATATACAATTATTTTAATTTTTGTTTATACAATCGTAAACTGCATAAAACTAATAATTCGAAAGTACTGAAGCTTGTTCGTTAATTAAAATTTTATTTGATTTACTTTAATCAAAACACGCACCGCTATGCTATTTACAAAATTGAGTTTTTACGTAGATGCTGTTAACGATTTTATTTTGTTTATTCTATTGGCATTTGCCAATAAAATTTAAAACAAATTTTATTTTCTAAAATCCTATGTCACCATTAAAATTGTTAATTAAATTGGCAAAATTATGTGCTGATAAATTGTTGTATTTCATTGGTAATGCCGACATTATTCCCCAAAAAATAAATAAATTTAGTTTAGGGTCTACCCTACATCAAAATTGCATTATAGTGTATTTAATATTAGAGAGTTCTTGACATGATTTAAATTTTAACCTTCACAGTTGGTATGGTAGTAGTTTAGGGATAAAACCTGGCCTTATTTTAAAATCGGCAGTATCGTGACAGATTTCCATAAGTTATACGACCGACGTCGACCTTACTTGGAATCATCTAGAGAAAGCCGACTACCACTAAACCTACTGGAGATGAGGAGTTGCATTTCAGTTCATTTGTTGTAAACGTTTTTACTTTTAGTATTATTGTACTTGCATCAATAAAATATAAACTTATTATAAAGCATAAATTCGAAGTGGTGGTTCTTTTACTTAAATGGCGCAGTCAACGGAGTTAGAAGTTTCAAACGCATTGCGATCGGCTTATTCGGCTTCAATAACTTTTGGTGATTGGTGATTGGCAGTGTGGATTTTACAAAATTTAAAATCCCAGTCTATCGAAGACCTGTGAAGCACAATCATCGGGAACTAGAACAGCATCCTCTAGTTTCGCAAGGACAAGGACTTTTGTAAGGCTAAAATCGCCTAGCAGAACCATGTTCTTATAGAGGAATGACCACCTTCGCTGTTTACCTACTTATGTAAGTAAATTATGTCTGATTCCGACGATCAAGTAGATATAATTGAGTGGTTCAAAAATGTAAGGCTTGAAACCAACCTCCCTTAAAACTTAAACGCGCAAAGTTATTCATTCAGTAATCCTTCTCAAAAATTGCATGCGCGCAAATTTCCGCAATTCGATTTTTTGACAGCTTCTAAAGAAAACCAGACCTTTCTAACAAATTTGATAAAAAGTAAAAATTCTAAAATGAGTTTTAAACCAGAATATCTCAATTGCGTACCCAAATTTGACGGCAATCCGAATGATTTATATAGGTATATCAGTATTTGTGACAAAATTATAGAAACATTTTTAAATACAACCGATCCGGGATGTTTTCAATATATTTATTTGTTGAACTCGTTAATAGGAAAACTTGACGGAGAAGCAAGCACTGTCGTAAATATTGACTCATCGGCTTCTTGGGCCGATATTAAAAACACCCTTATTCGAAATTTTGCCAACCAAAGAGACAACATTGCTTTTACAAAAGACCTATGCTCACTTAAACAAGATTCAAATGAAACTTACACACAATTTTATAACAGAGTTTTACACACTCTTACTTTGCTCTCCTCGTACATAAACACCCACATAGGCACTGAAGAAAATAGAAACTCACGAATATATTTTTGTAAAAACCTTGCACTTAAGACATTTTTGTCAGGTTTAATTGACACAGATTTGGCACGAGCCGTCCGATCCATGAAGCCTCAGGATCTAACAACAGCCTTTCAATATGTTACCGATGAAATGAATAGTTCCTATCTGAAACAAAACGTGCCATTGTCTCAACCTCAATTTAATCACATTCAAACGCCAGAAAGATTCTTCTTTCTTAGACCAAGTTCCATACAATCTTATGCTTATGCGCCAACTCGTTCTTTTAGACCACCGCCGATAGCCTTTAGGCCTCAGTCCGGCGTACAGGCCACAACAAAGATTTGCTACAAATAGATAAGTTTTTAGGCCACAAAACGTATTTCGCTAACAACAAATTCGCCAAAAAGCCTTACCGCCGGCCGCCCACACCTATGTCAATATCTACGCGCAATACTTTAAAAATAACGCCAAATAGCAGCTATTATAAGCATAATAACTACCAACCATGCACTTCACAAATGCAAAAAACGGAAGTGGAAGAAATGTATAATACCGAGCCAACCAATTTTGTCAATATGATCTATACAAACAAAGATTTATACAACAATATTGTACTTATGATCCACAACACAAAATAATAGGTTCCTTGAATCTCTTTACAACTCTGCAAAAATTTCGAAAATCTATTGATTCCTTTTTGAGATATTTGCCTCCAAAGCAATTAAATAAATAAAATAAGCAAGCGAAAGTCAATAAAAATAGACAAATTAACAGATAAAAAACTGGTTCGGGATGTTTTTCAGAAATGTACATAAAAATCGTTTTTTTATACAATCTATAGTAATTTTTTAGACAAATATCCCAGAAGCGAATCGATAGTTTTTCAAAAATTTTATACGTTTTTAAGTAGATTCCCTAAAACGCATGCCATTTTTGCAACTCTATCTTTCTAAAAGTGCCAGCATCTTAGAGAGAGAGATAACACAAAAGTTGCATGAGTCAGAATAGGGCTTTTAAATATTACTTAACAACACAAAAGTGATGAAACCTAAAAAAGACACTGTCTGTTCAGGTAACATTCCCAAATTATGTAACCCATTTTCAAGAAAAAACACATTAAAAAAACATTGAGTGTAGGTAAGACTAAACCCCTCTCTCCCTTTGCATGTATGGGTTGCGTAGGTATTTGACATTCGGTGGGAAGTGCCAGTTTAAATTTCTTGAATATACAGGGTTAAAATATAAAACAATTTATTTGCTGCACTGTTATACAAACCAAGGCCAACACAAAAATAGAGGCCACGACCCTGAAAAAATCAGCTGTTCTCCCGGGGCTGAATTTTACATTGGGTCTTATGGGAGGTCAGACATTTTTTTATGATATTTTCAAAATGGCACTACAGATTTCCGCAAAATTTCAGTGAAATATTCTCAGACACCATCCCGATATTCCACCAAAGGTTTGTAAGGAAACAACATGATTAAAAGGTTAAAATCTTCAAGATTTAGCATTCCTTATTTTGAATGCAAATTACCCGCCATGTACCACATGCCAACTGTTATATTTGACATGTATTTGACTTTGTCATAGGTGATTGTCACACTTCTGCTTTAAACTTAATTTTTGTGTGAGCTAATGAAGCGGCTATGAAAAATTAGGGCTTACTATACATTAAAAAAAAATTGTTCTGCCAGAATAAAGTAAAAACAATCTCAAAAACGGCTTTATTTAACAAAAAATCAAATATCCATGAACCGTCATTCCAACTTCAAAATTTTAAAGACAATCAGCTGTGTCGTAACGTGACCATCAAAAAAAAATCAGCCCCGGATGTGACGTCAACAAAGTGGAGGATCGTGGCCCGTCCATTTTGATAGCCCTGTACAAACAAAGAGTCATACAACAATATTGTACTTAGTCAGGATCCACAACACAAAATAATAGATTTAAAATAATATAGTAGTAGTTATATTTAAAATCGACGAAAAAAGCATAGCCTAAAGCTTAACAAATCGTCCAAGACTCCAGAGGCCGTATTCTTGACGGGCCGTGAGTCGAGTGTAGGGTGAGTGCAGCTATCCTCTCTCACAATCACAATCAACGTAACACCCGGTTTCCACCTACGACTTTCTCGTAGGTGCCCGCTCACGCGTCACATGATCTCAATATGAAATATTATGACAGTCATGTGACGCATGCGCGAGCACGCACGAGAAAGTCGTAGGTGGGAACCGGGTTTAAGTGAGAAGCACTCACGGGCACGGGATTTAAGAATACAGCACCAGGTGATGTCACCGGTATCAGCTGTGTACGCGAGAACTGGCGAATACGTCTTATATTGGACAGTCCTGTCTTTTACAGTTCTTGGGTTGGTACTAGAAAAGTATTACTAATGTTGGCTTGCTACACAACACAAGTAAGCCAATATTTACGGGTCAGATACAAGCGCAATATTTAAACAAAGGTATCGGTAATACTATGTTTTAAACACAGAAACGTAGAACCAGACAATAGAGAGATGCGATAGAGCCGCTCACAGGACTTCGTGCGAAAAAGGCCTTTAATTAGATTAGTTGCCCGAGTTCTCTGTAGTAGTAGTTGAATTACAAGAAACTTATCCAATTAATGTTCTACTCCAAAAATAATATACCTTAAGTCAATCAACACTCTTCAATTAGCCGCCACAAAAGTTTACTTTGAGAACTTTTGAATGAGCAAGTTTGTTCGGTACATTAAACAAACCAATTATAAGAACATGCATCGGATTAAAGTTTGTCTGTTTTAATAAATGGCCTAACAAACGCAAAGAAATAAATGGAGCCATTTTATAGTATTAGATACTTTTTTAATTAATTTTCTTTGTCCAGTTTTTAAGTAGTTAGCTTGCAAAGTTTAAAAAATATATGACCTACGTTAAAAGCTATTTTAATTCACCACTAAATCTGCATGATGCCCAATACGAAGTAAGTCTGATTAATTCTCAAACGATTAACGCTATTTCAAATATTGATGAAAAAAACAACAGATTTATCGTTGCCCATCAAACAATTAAAATTCCTGCTGGAGCCTGTGAACTACCGGATATCGAAGAATATTTAAAAACACAACTGCAACAACATGCACAGAGAGCTAAATTGAAAAAGCAAGTGGTAAAAAGTATTTTATTGGTTTTAAGAATTGTATAGGCCTTAGCTCGAAAAAATATGTTTATATAAAGTATTTCTTATTCAAAAAAGCAAGGATAATGTTTTTTATATATACAAGGTGTATTTTTTAATTAAAATAACTATTTATACATTTTAATTAAATATGTAATTTATTTTTCATGATATTGATTTTAATTGAGAGCCGAGTAGGACACGATTTATGTATTTTTTCCTCTAGCACTGGTTGGGTATAATATTTTTAAAACACCACAAGATCTTATATATTTTTCAGTCAATGTAAAAACGTTAAATAACATTATAGGTTATTGATCAAAATGACAAATTGGTCCATTTTAGTGGTAAGTATAACCCTAAGACTACATACTAAAAGACAGTCCACGCTATTCTAAAATTATTTCCAAAAAAAACACATAATAGACAACATGGTGTTGAAGTATTTTAATCAAACTGATTATTACTAAGACTACAAAAAACGCTACTGAATAGTCTCATATCTGCATTGAAACAGTTAGCACGGACCAACCGCGCTGTTTTGAGATACCTTAGTTTAAAACTAAAAAGACAAACATGATTTTTTAAATGTGACAGTAAACTCGTGAAAGACAACTCTGTTGTAAGATATTAGATCTATTCTTACGAGTACTCAAACGAATACAGCAGGCCAAAACTGGTTAACTACCATTTCAAAAAATATAAATAAACTTTTACAAACTAAGATTTTTCATAAATTAAAATACCTTAAATCTAGCTCCTTGTTTTAAAACCAATTTCCAATTATATAATGCCCCCAACGTACTGTGTCGGTTGTATTTGGTATGATAGACCTCTTGTCATCGTGGTGTAACAGGCAACTTTATTTATTTTTTCTGTATAAACTTTAAGCAAATCAGATTTAAAATGTTTCAACTTGCGAAATAACATTCCTCTCTCTCTTACGACATTTAAATAATGAAATTCAGATAACTGTTTGTCAATTACATATTTCTTGATGTCCTTTACTTTTTAACTTCTTTTGATAGCGTTTTAACAAAATGCCCTTTCCAATAAAAGTTTGAATCGGCTCCCTAGAGAACTCATCTTTTACACTACCTAAAATCGATAAATTTTTGATATGTTATATTGATTTTTCTAATATAAATTTGTAAAAATCATCTGTATAAATCTTTAGTATCTAAGCATCAGTATCACAGTATATCATTCTGGAATCTTTTTTCAATTATTTTTTGATGACATTGTAAAGAAAATCATACATCACTGTTTTGGAAAACATTATGGGTTTGCTAAAATTAACTTTTAATTTTTCCATTTGAATCGTACCATATTTTCTGTAAAAATAGAAGAACTTTTAAAATTAGATCTGCTGCTATATTTTTTTTTCAAATTACTTTCCCAACTAGTTACAAGTTTTATATCAATATATTTTTCAACATTTTCCGTTGTTTTACCAAAAACTGCATTGTTAAATAGTTTGTATAGGTCTCGCTCAAAACTGATTTTACTTTTATTTCGCAAGTTTGTAATTATATCTATATTATTTTTTAACCAAGGTGCGTGACTGTTCAAAATGCGATGAATTTTTATAGTGTATGATGTATTTACTTTTATTATTTCGGAATAAGTTTGAGAATTTTGGAAGCTGATCCAGGTGGTATAATGTGTTCAGTTTTTTATATAGATCTTTTCGGTAAGTGCCATGGACTTCTAAAACATATCCAAAAGACTGCGTTGTTGAATAATTTGTAGAGGTCTCGTTTAAAACTGGTTTTGCTTTTAATTCTGTATTTACATCTATATATCTTTTTAACCAAGGTTACTGTTTAAGTTCTAAAATTCTTTGAATTTGTGTAATTTTTAAACCATTTTCTATAGCTTGTTTTAAATTTTTGTAGTGTATGATGTATTTACCTTTATCATATAGATTCGACGTAAATTTGGAATATTTAAAAGCTGATCCAAGTGGTTTAATGTTTTCAGCCAAAAATGGAAAATCATCATGTTTTTTATGTGGTTCCTTTGGGTAAGTGACATCAACTTCTAAAACATATCTATATTCATTATTATCCGGTATATCAAGAATAATAAAATTCAATACTTTTTGAGTTGGCATTCATCTAATCCTCTTTGTTGGAAGGGTTTGAGACAAACTATGTATGTATGCTATGTGTACACTGACTTATTTTACCCCTTTCTCCTTTTGTAAAGAAGCAAAGCGAATTCATTCTGAGCATACATTTGAGTGACAGAGAGAAGAAGATTGAAGTAGTGAGTACCATTTAACTTATGTCTTTAGTGAATTAAATAGATATTCTTCAAATATGTCGCAAATAATCCACTTTTAAATACAAGTCTGCATATTTCCCCAAATTGTGACAAACAATTCATCATCAGATATATGTTCTTCCCTTAACTGATCATAAAATTGATCTTTTATTGGAACCTGTTTCCCATCCTATTTACTTAGGTCTGTAAAAAAATTTGGGAACACCTTTTGTTGCATTAAATCAAATTTTTCTTAAATGTCAAAGTGCCTTCGTATCTTAAGAAACCTATTCTTATCCATTCCCATGCTAAGCATATCCAATGAACCAGTTAAAAACTTAAAGCTATTCAGTAATTTCAATTTTAAATACTTTTGTACAATATTCCCCTTTGAGTTTATGTAGTCGTGAACTCGTGAACGTGAATACATTTGGATAAAGATATGTAATATTGTTTATTTTTGGCCATCACATCGATTTTATCTTGATGGTGACACAACTCTTTGATAAACATATGACCATCATATCCGCTAAGATTATGAAAAAATATTGGTATAAAATATACCTACAAAAGCAACAGTATCACTTTTTGTGTCAATGCGACTCTCTTTTTCATGGCTGCCTTGATGTTTTAAAGAGTATCAATTTAAGTTTTTAAAGCTTTTAAATGCATATATCTCCAAAATTAATAAACGAAATAATCCCAACATATATATTTTTGATATCAGGAAGAAAAGACCTATACAAAACTAAGTTAATATATAGGGTATTCATATTAAGAAAACCATCGACCTGTCAAATTTTGACATTTAGAATTTTTTTTGACATTCCGACCCTAAGATTCCTAAACTCTGTAAAAAATTATGAAACTTTTCTATTTATCATATTTTGATAACTACTCAAAGAAACGTTTTAGACATGATGTAAAAGATATCAAGTTCGAATTTTTCAACCTCGAAAGCATTCAAATCAATATACCGCATAAGTATGTTTGCATATTATATTATCTAACAATTGAACAATGAAAAGAATTTAAATTCGGATTTGTCTTTTTCAAAAATTCCGAAATGTACGTACGTCATCCAAATGTCAAAATAATTAGACGAAAAGGTAAAACTCGGATTCTTTATTCAGGAAACCCCCCAGATCGATATATCGCTTGCGATAGTTAGCTCCTATTATCGTAGCTCCTGTCCTCCTACTCGATTGAACTCCAAACTTTTTTGCGGTTACATAATGCATATGCATACCTAAATTAAAATGAAATTGAACTTGAGAAAATAGTCCATCTTATGGTGGATGATAGGTTCAGTCAAATGAAACTCTAGGGTCTTGCTCTACTAATTTTTCGCAAACTTATCTTTGCATCCTCAGGGGTAATTGAGAATTTTTAAGTTTTTATATCATTTGTAAAATCTTAATTACAATCTAAACTGTTCGGGTTATTTAAAGTTGACATATGAGCCATAGGAACTTCGACGCTACCAACTTTATATCTAAGAATAGTATTTAAGTGGAAAAATACATTATTATAACAAAAGTATGGCACTTAATCTATATAAAACCAATACTTACTTGGCCCTGCATTGTAGGCCACAAATATCTAAACATTAAATGAAATTGACCGAGACCTGGGTTTGATGCACAGTATTAATGTAATTTGTATAGTACTGTTAATTAATTGTAAAAACTAAACATTTATTTTGCGTGATTTTTAATAATTATTGATAATGTAAAAATTAATTTTCTGTTTCCTCTATGCGCTTTTTCTGTCTGAGCTTTTTTCCCTGTGGGCATATTTCCGGTCACCTTAAATGAAATAGGTAAGACCATAGAGTAATTAATTATCTTACTCTATGGTAAGACTAGCCAATTATTTGCATAGTGGTACAATTCTCGTTTCTTTTACTTTATTTTTAGTTTAAACACATTTCGTTTATAAATATATTTTAAAGATCCAAATCACTTTTACTAAAATATGTTATGATTGGAAACACAATTCTTATTTATTCCAATAATTTTCTGACTAGCGACTAACAACTATGAAATAAATTAATCCTAATTTACATTTTGAACTTGAATTTTGAATGAAAACAAAAAATTGACAGAATTCAGGACGGAAGTAAATAGCCACCAGAAGCGCTTGTGTTGCGAAAAAAATTACAAAAAATATGTCACTAGGTAAACTTCTGCAAATTTTTACACTCGTACTGTAGTTTAAAATGAAATTACTTGTATATCGTCAGAAGACAATGCTAGGTAGAAAAGTGATGGAGATAAAATCGATAGTTTTGATGTTTATAGATTTTGACCAACCATATCAATTTTACGTTCGACACGGTTATCAAATAAATTAAATACAATAAAGTATCTTATATTTTTACATTTTAGGTATACCTGATTGGCCATGTTCCGCCTGGTTGGGACGAAAGACAAAAAAACTTTTCGCCGCCCAACCACAATGCTTACAGCGAGTACCACAACAGACATTATCTGGAGGTTGTACGAAATTACTCCCATATAATTGTTGGCCAATTTTTTGGACACTACCACTCGGATACATTTCGAATTTTATATGACAATATAGGTAAGCTTAAATTCGCTATTCAAAACTAGTATTCAGGGTGCCTCAATTGCAATATTTTTGGGAGGTGTCAGGTGTTTCTAGAAATCATAGACAAAAAGCTCCCCCCACTTAAGAGCCTTGATCTGGGTCTACCTATTTTACTGACTAGATTTTTTATAGTTTTTGATGTCAGAGCGAATTGTTTAAGGTCAAAACAATTCCTAGTTAATAAATCCAAGCTGCTACCACCCTCAAACAGTTATCTGTTTATCTATCACTTAGGTACAGATCAGTTTGATCAGTTCAACCACCAAAACACCAATTATTACCACCTTCTATCATCAAAAAATTCCCTAGCTTCTTCTATTAAAAAACCAACTACTACCACTTTCTCTCTGCCATTAAACAAGCAACTACTACAAACTTCTTGCTTCTACGGCCAAAAAAGAAACTACTACCACCTCTCCTTAGCATCTACCATCAAAAAACCAACTACTTCCACCTTCCTTTAGTTTCTTTATTTAAAAAGCAACTAGTACCGTCTTCCCTAAGCTTCTACCAGCAAGAAACGAACTACTATACCCAGCGCTTATAGCATCTATACTACCAAAAAACCAACTATTACCACCTTTATATACCTTCTGCCTTTAAAAAACTTCCCTGGCTCCTATCACCAAAAACCTACGACCTTCTTTTAGTTTCTACAAGTAAAAAACCAACTAGTACCAACTTCACCTACCTTGCATCAACTACTACCAGCAAAAATCCAACTATTTCCTACTTGCTCTGACTTCTACTACCAAAAAAACGACTATTGTTATCTTTCTGTAGCTTCTACCCTCAAAAAATCAACTACTACTACCTTTGGTTAGCTTCTACCACAAAACACCGAATGTTCCCAATTTCAGTAGAGTCGTAGAATACCCTGTGAAATTTATGAACTGGAGTTCTATTATTCACACTAATAACAAGTTGTATAAATATGTGCTTTCACCATTGAATGAATTCTGGAAAGTGGTAGTATACGATGAACGACGAAAGATTTCCAAAGCAGGTCGTAGAATGGCAACCAATAGGACGTAGAAAAAGGCAGCGTCCTAAACTAGAATGGCAACAATCAATCCAAAGATCAATGAGTCACAAAAACCTGAGAGAAGATGATCAGGATCGAAGGAGATGGAGAATAGGCGTCGGACAAAGTAGAAAAACGTTCTAAACCGACATGTAGTAGGTAGTACCCAAAGATTCCCAATCCTCCTATGCAAGATATATAGGTGTAGATAATACCTTTCACAGACTAGTAGAGAAATATTACTGGCCAAAAATGCGCCAGGACGTATAGTCCTTGCCATACGCAGTTACACTTTTGTGACTTTGACATGAAATAAACATTTTCCTAACCAGAAATATATTGAAAAGTAAATATGTCATGTTGGTATAAAATTAAAAGTAAAACTGTCATTGTCTCTGAATAAAAGGATGCTGACTGTAGGTTAACAAAAAAACGCACAGATAAAAAGAAATCAAAGACATGCCATTTTTCAATTTTTTTTTTGTTGCTCTCAGCATGCTTATGATAAATAAATAGGTTGAAAATGTCACAAAAGTGTAACTGCCTATGGCAAGGACTATTATTAGCTTTCGTAAAGAAATGTATGGTCTATGTAGCTCATAAAGGCTAACACACAAGACTTCTCTGATCAGATGATATCCCACCCTAAACCAACTTGTCCTTGTGAAATAATTAACTGCTCTGTGTGGACCTCTACCTTATTTTAGTGATTTCTCTTTAGTCTTTCCAATGTGAACAGCTACTACGCAGGCGGTTTTCAAGCATATTAAAAAAGAGGTATTTATGATCCTCGCTAGATACTTAGTGATGATAGCCCTCAGTATAAGAGTCAAGAGTTTAAACGGTTTGCCGAGAGTTATTAGGTAAAAATCTAGTATAATCCATATAACCATACCAGGGCTAATCCAACAGAGAGGACGAATCACACTTTAAAAACCACGTTATGTTTTTATGTAAAAGACAACCACAGGAATTGCGACGAACAAATTCAAAACCTTGCCTGTGCGATTCGTATTGAGACGCACGAGACGACCAATGTATTTCCATTCTTTGTTAACTTTGGTAGGAATATGTTTTTGTCAGCAAAAGTTTACTCCAAGTCAGTTTAGTTCTCTGGAGAGAATGGTATTTAATCGGTAGCTGCGAGTAAGAATGAAGGTTTCCGGAATCGCTGTGTGGTTGTTAAGATAAGACTAGGGGTGGCAGGAGAAAAAAACGATTCGTTTACACCAAGACCATCCTTTGGACAGCAACGGGACAGTGGTTTTGGAGAGAGTTTACTCTAAACCATAAATCAGAATTGTCTGTAGAATCAAACTTGCATTTGTAGTCTTGGTTTGGTATAAGTGCCTCGTGGACCAGTCGTGAAAAGCGAGTGGAAAATATTGGGGCATATCTTTTCTTGACTTGAGGAAGTTTGGAACTCTTTTGGGACGTGGTTCTTTTTTTATTGGTCACTTTCAGGGGCGGATCTTCATTTGGGGGGAAATATTAGTAGTATACTGACCAAGAGGTGTCTTCTGTGTATATAGTTTGAGATTTGGGAGGGAAATATCCCGTTTTTCCCCTCCCGTAGATCCGCACCTGGTCACTTTAAGTCCAGCGTATTTTAGCCTATGAAAAAGTTAAATGCTGATAATTATAATATTTTTGTTGACTTGGTTTATCAAAATTAGCGCACCCGGAAAAAGGCGCACGGAGGAAAAACTTAACTTAAACATTAATAGTACCCGCACATAAAGTACAAAAAGTGGTCATACATTTGACCAGGAGGTTTATTCTTCACGGCCCGTGAGGTGATGTGAGGTCAGCGCTCACCCCGTTCGATTTATTTCCCCGTGTCAAAAGATGGTAAAAACGTGAACTTGGAACGCTTTCACCATCTTTTTACACGGGGAAATAAATCCACCGGTGTGAGCGCTCACCTGACCTCACCTGACGGGCAGTCAAGAATAAACGGTCAGACCTACCTATTCTGCTGCGCTCGGTATTTACGTCGGATTAATCTTTTTGATCGAAATCGTTCGTTAATTCCATTTAGATCTAGTGGAGGTAGATCTGAATCGTTCGGTAATTCTGCTCAGATTAGTCGGACTTAAATCTGATTGCTCCGTACATTTTGATCGACGAAACAGATTAATCTGAGATTGTGCCGTCATGTTGGGTATTTGTTTTGTTTACAAAAATATTTTTTATGTAAAAAGATTGAAATTAAATTATTTGATGTTGAAGACAACAAATTATATAAATTTCCGACATCACAGGAAAATTTTGTCAAAATGATAGCTGGGCGTGAGTTGCAATATGTACATAATATTTTTGGTTATATTTAGGGTTATAACGATTTATAAAAATTTGATCGATTTGATCCGGATCGTTCGGTAATTCCAATTTGCTCAGACTAATCTGTAATCACGTGACCAAAAATCCGTCACGTCTGAGATGCAAATACCGAACGCGTTTTGATGCGCAGAATCTAAATACGGTTTTCGATTTGCCAGTAGACCGTCAAAATTTCGAGTAAATCGTGAAAAAATTATTGCAATATTACATGGTGAAGTTGCAAAAATGGTACATTTTCAAAGCCAACAAGTAAATTATTTGTATTGAATTAAATAAAACTAACCCCAGTTTAAAATAAAATTTAAGACTTTTTGACTACTGTGCACAAAACAACCTTGACATCATTTAAAAAATTTCAACCTTTTCATAATTTTTCGCGCAACAAAAGGTCGCTACAATTTACTAAAAATTTTAGGAGTATATATGGTCAAAACGGACCCCGGATTAGTAAGGTTGTGATAAAATATATAGTCACCTTTTTATTTTATGTGCTGCCGGTATAAATTTTGAATTATAATAATGAACATTAGCCGTAAATCATAAGAGGTTCTGAACAAAATTTATTTATAAATAAAATTTTAAAACATTTAATAATAATTAAAAAAAGTTTTTATAAAATTTAATAATTCTAAAAAAATTCTAAAAATTTCAAAGATTTTACTCTCTTCTTTTGTGGGCAATTTTAGGTTGATTAACTGACCTAACCTGTTAATATTTTACATGGAATATTTTAGTTCTCAAGACTTAAATTTATCTCATTTTGATTTTTTCATCGGACAATATTTTTTTCTGTATAATTTTCGTGTAGGCTGTTTTACTATGTACGCTTTTATCTTTGTGTGCTTTTTATCTGATGCGCTTTTTTGCCGTGTACGCTTTTTTCTATGTGGGCTTTTCTCCTGTGCGAATATTTATTTATTTATTTTACGCTTACCCCCCCCCCTCCTCCCCCCCTGTATGAACCGAAACGACACCCCCCTCGCCGCACACTTTTGCTCTAGAACCGCCCTTAGGTGGTTGTCTCTTTTTCGGGAACCATAAATTTGTGCCAGTGGCAGCGTTTAACAGCGGATTCTTCCGGAAAAAGGGCTCACGTAATTTTTTATTTCACGCATCAAATTTGTCATTATTGTTCATCAAATGTTTTATTTCAGAGCCGTTTAAACAATTTTTGTATCTTGTATCTGGATAAAAGCTATATGGGACGTTTCTCTTTTACTATCGACAGCTAGCCTCTTACATCAAAGATGTTCCCTTTCTACCCTCAAAGATGTTCCCTTTCTACCCTCAAAGGGGTATAGATAGCATGATGGCGCCTCCAGGATCAAAATATTCCGAAGGTAAAATACCCGACCACTCGGATCTCCGGGCGTCGGGTGATACTGGGGGTCCTTCATGCAAAGATATTAAAAGAAGACCAAAAACTCAACTCAGAATTGATTTTAGCAATATAATTAAGTACCAACATGAATTCAGTTCACCAACATCTTGAAGAACAAAGACCTGACATCCTTGTTCTCACTGAAACTAAAATCAGTTCTGCAACACCTATTGTGAACTATCTTTATCCCGGCTATGACCTACACCACCGATTTCGACATAATTTTGGGATCTGTGTGTACATTAAAAATTACCTTTCATGTCATCGAGAGGAGAAGCTAGAACCAGCGAACCTCGATATCATATGGCTAAAAAAAAATTCACCGCAAAGTCATCGACTAAGTTCATTTGCTGCCTCTACCGACCGCCAAGTACCACCGAGTATCAAAACTTTTTTGCGACATTATCCGAAAACTGTGATAGTATACAGTCTAACTATCCACATGCGGAAATTGTTCTTTTAGGCGATTTCAACGTCCACAATATACCCTGGCTAAAACACCACAACAAAACAGATAATGAAGGCAGGGAAGCAGAAGCTTTTGCCATAAGCTGTGGTCTAACGCAGCTTGTCAATGAACCTACCCGTATCTCAGAAAGCGGTGAATTCGCAGCGCATTTAGACTTGTTCCTAACTACAAATCCTGACTTGTACACAATTCAAGTAGATCCCCCACTTGGTTCATCCGATCATAAACTTATAAGAACAAAGTGCGAAATGTTCATACCGCCAAGCCAACAATCACTTCCTCGTAAAATGTGGCACTATAAATCGGCAAAATGGAATGACCTTAAACAGTTTTACTTGGATTTTCCATGGCAAGAGGTTTGCTTTAAAACAGCTGATCCCACTATTTGATGTAATGAAATAACAAAAGTAATCTTATCTGGAATGGATGCATATATCCCACATACAATAAGACGCAGAGCTAATGCAAAACCTTGGTTCAACAGCCAGTGTCAAACGGCTGTACAGAAAAAATACAGAGCATATAACCTTTGGAAACGACAACAAACCTCTCAAAACCACACAGAATTTATAGAAGCCAGAAATAGTTGCAAAATTACTATTGACGCCGCCAAAGAAACATACAATCAAAGAATAAAAAAGAGGTTGCTGAATTGTCCAAGTAGTTCTAGGTCCTTTTGGTCTCTTGCAAAAGCCATTGAAAGGGTTTCCCACAGTATGCCAGAGGTATCCTTTTGTCACAGAGAAATACGAACATCCCTTAAAAAGTTGGATACAAACAAAGCAATGGGTCCAGATGGCATTCCCGCGATAGTACTCAAAAATTGTGCTAGCGAACTCACCCCAACTTTCGCAAAATTATTCAATTTATCTTATAGGCAAGGAGTATATCCATCATCATGGAAGTCTGCCGCAGTACAACCCATTCCAAAGAAAGGAAAAAAGACAGATCCGTTAAACTATAGACCAATTGCTCTACTTCCGGTGATATCAAAAGTAATGGAAAGAGTTGTGAACAATCACCTAACCAAGTACTTGGAAAAGTACAAAATTATCAACGACAAGCAATACGGATTTCAAAAATATAGGTCAACTGGCGATTTACTTACATACGTCACTCACTTGTGGCAAAAAGCGATTGAGTTGCGAGGTGAAACAAGAACAATTGCCTTAGATATATCTAAAGCATTCAATAAAGTCTGGCATGAAAATCTGCTCAACAAGCTCAAAGCAACGGGATTGTCGCCGAGACTTTGCACTTGGTTTGAAAGTTACCTTAAGGATAGATCCATTTATGTTGCACTGGATGGCCGGAACTCCAACTCTTACCAAATAAATGCTGGTGTGCCACAGGGAGCAATCCTTTCGCCAACACTTTTTCTGATTTACATAAATGACCTCATAGATAAAACAGTAAATCCACTTTACTGCTTTGCAGATGATGGCAATGTAGTCTCCTCAGTCATACCACCCACATGTCTCTTCGCACGTGAATTCCATTACCTTAGACTAACTGAAATATCACAGATAAATAACGACTTGGAGAAAATAGAGGACTGAAGCAACAAGAACCTTGTACAGTTCAACGCGTAGAATACCCAAGCAGCCCTGTTTTCAAAAAAGACCAGCACCGGTGAGCCAAACATCATGCTATCTGGAAGTGCTGTCGCATTGCAGAGCCAGTTGAACATCTTATGAGTCACTGCAGAGACCAACATGTCTTGGCACAGTCACGTGGCAGATATAGCTAAAAGGGCGTCCCAAAAGCTTGGGGTGCTATTTCGTACAAGACATCTATATACACCAAGCCAACTGCTGACACTCTACAAAGCCCAGATTCGACCAACTATGGAGTTCTGCTCACATATATGGAGTGCGGCACCCAAACATACCTTAATGCTTTTGAACACCGTGCAAAAACGAGCTATCAAGCTGATCAATGACCCCGCACTTACCCGTAGCTTGGATAGTCTCGAACATCGAAGAACTGTGGGCGATCTATCTCTCCTCTACAGGTATTATCACGGAAAATGTAGTAGAGTAGCACCTACTAGGCGAACACGTCAAACAGACGGTAACCATCAATTTATTGTCAAAATAGAGGCACCAAGAACCTCATTATATCAGAATTCATATCTCTGGAGAACAGCATCGCTGTGGAATAAACTCCCTGCAGGTTACAACCTGAACCGTTTCAAAACCAACACACACCAACATTTCCGAGCACTTGCCGCTTCTCGAGCGTGATAGGGATCTCCTTGCGAGTGCGCATACCCGTAAAAAAAAAATATATCCTGGAATTTTCTTAAATTGAAATTGACTCCTGCGTGATCAAGGCTGTATTGGGTAGAGGACATATATTGTTTGGATTCTCCGTCGTGGAGCATCTTTGTAATTTTGGAAAAGGAGTGAAAAAATCCTAAACTCCACACAATTTTTTGGGTAGAGGAAACCCAGGTAAAACAGGCAAATCCTGGGAAACTAAGTTTTTTTCCCACAGGGTTCTACGCTCGGAACAAGTCATTTGGAGATTTTGACCTGACTACTGTAACATGTAGTAAAAAATAAAGTCGGGGGAAGCGGGTTGCTGACTGTTTCGTTCTCTCGTCTTAGGCCCTGGTCCCTCCTATGGGTTCTGAAAGGCCCGAGCCTTAACTATCAAACAACGCTATAACCGAAAGAGAGAGTTGTTTCGCAGTAAGCACATAGAGTATGCATAAGTACTAGTACGTAGTATCATGACACTCTGTGTCTTGCAGTCGTGGTACGTAACGGGCTTTTTACCAGTCGTGACGTTAATTTTAATTGTTTCAGAGCACAGTACGTCAGTGATGCCCCCAGCTCATAGACCTTCAACTTGCGCCATCTTGTAAAGTGTCATGGTGTCATACAATTTGTTGTAACTGTATCAACACTTATGACACCGGGAACGGTATCGATACAAAAGTGCCATTCAACACAGTGTTACACATGCCTAATCTGAACTATCATCATTTTAAATCTGCGAGTGGTCTTTTATACGGGATTGACCTGCGGTTTGTAAATTATCCATTACGTGGCTTAGTAAAACTAATATATCAGATACAAAAACTTAAACGCCAAATAGTGGGTCGGCATTAAGATGGGATATGCGACAGATCACTGTGTAAAGAAAACGAGAAAAAATCGCCATCTGTTAAAAATAGTTACGCCTTTCAAAGCTAATTTTTTTATATACTGGAACTTTTTATCCAATCAGTATCAATCGTAAAGATTCAGCAAAATAAAGCATTTGAAACAATCATTTTAAATTCAAATAATACATAGACCAAATTGGCAAAAATTACCCTCAGTGATATATTTTAGATATTTGATTTTAGTTCGAAACTTAAGAAAAAACTATAATTATACAAATATAAATAAGTTTTTGCGGCTTATAATTCTGGTAGGTTGAACAGGCTTTTTCGCTGCTTATTAACATTTCCATCTTGTCAATTTTAGGTAAGCCTATTTCCTGGATAATGCTGGCTCCGTCTCTCACGCCTCGGAGAGCTCACATAGGACCAAACAATCCGGGTTTGAGGCTATACAAATTCAATAAGGATACTGGACAGGTAAGAAAATTTACAAAGATTTATTTGGGTAAGTTAGGGATAATCTTTTAAAACATATTAAAGAATTTTCCATTTCCCTATATATGTGGTAAAAAGTGAATTGAAAACTTATATTTTCTTTGAGTCAAACGTAAAGGGTTAGTAAGGTCTAAGAAATCGTTATTTAATGTAACCCAAGAAAATTAGCTTAAAACCTGCGGAATTTGAGGTAAAAAGTCGATTTTTTTTAGGGAGCTTCGTTTTGATGTTCTAATAAAGTGCCAAAAACTAATATATGCTCGTGGCAGTCTCAAGATATCAAAGGTCATAAAAATTGTTTTTTGCTAAAATCTCGCTTTCGGTTACCCTGACGTCATTCAGCAAGGCGGATCTAGGAACTTTATTTGGGGGGGAAATATCATTATAAATATTAACAAAGTATAAAAGGCAACCTCAAAGGGGTAAAGTCAACCAAGGGCACTGGTGTTTCGGAAAAAGGCATTACCATCCTCAGCGTCGCGTGCCTGACTACAGTCAATCAAACTGACTACAAGATACAAGGTAAATCAAAAAGAATGAAAAGTAGGATAAACCTATTTATTCATTCAGAGAGTGAAATGAGAGAACCAAGGAAACAAAGTCCATGGCGGGAAGCAAACGTACACTGGTCTATAAGGAATAAAGACATTTCGTTACAGTTCAACCAGAGTATGCTATCACCGTCCCCACGGCGTCGGTTCGGAATCGAAAACAATGAGTTAACAAAGTATAAAAGGCAACTTCAAAGGTGGACGTTTTCGTTTTAGAGATATGGGTTGAAGAAACGAGAGCACGTATTTTTTAATAAATAATTATTTCCGTTAGATCCCTTTAACCTAAAAACTACTTAATCTTGAGAAAATCTATAATAACATTAAATCCAGAATGTCCATAAAAGATATTACTGAGCTGTATCAAGAATGCCCTTGTTTAGATTCAAACCCCATATTGCTAGCAATACATCCATTTTTTTATATATTTCCAGATTGCATGCATATGCAAAATAAACCAACATTATTACTTACTTATTACTCAGTACCAGAATATGGTTTTGGAATCTTAGATGAGAGTCTATTTAAAGCCCAACAAAGCTTGCACCCTCTACACCTAACAACAAACTAATCACAAACAATGTCCTTAATATTCCGATGATTTGAGTCTTATTGAAGTTGAAAAGTAATTAAAAGAAAAGAAAGAAAAAGATTGGCATTACACCATGAAACAATGATTATAATTTGTTTTAAAACTTTTAATCTTAGTCAGTGCTATAGTATAGAAACACTAGTTCTCAAGGTATTCACTCGCCAAGTCATTCAACCAATTTTATAATCCGTCGTTCCCACTATTAAAATGTGTGTAGTAATAATTTTTACCTCCATACCAGTAATGCAAGGTTTTTCTCACGTAATCGTAAGCAACAATTCCAAACCTGGAGTAAAATTAAAGTACGAAAAATTATTTAAAAAATTTTGCTGTGCTTCAGTTAGGAGTCGAAATCGGAATATCTGGCCTTGTACGGCAACGCCCCACAATGGGGCAAGGAAACCTATTGTGCGGAATTAAATGAAAGCGTTGAATTTAAGGGCTTAAATGATATTGTTTGTATTTTGAAGTTAATGGAATTCTTACTTAAGCAAGTATGACCTAAAACAATACCAGTATATAATACAGGGTGAGCCATTTGAAAGGGCTTTTGTAACATACATGTTTTTTTTTTTCTTTCTTTTATTTCACTTGTTGTTTATAGTTTTAGGTCCTTCCATTACTTGCAATTTGGTATTTGCTTAAATGATCTTTGTTGTAGTTTAAAGTTAATTGAAATCTTATTTAAGCAAGTATGACCTGTTGTGTGAGCCATTTAAAAGCTCTATTAATAAATAAATTTAGTCATTCAAATTTAAAGAGTTGTAGTTGGAAAATACAAAAAACAACATGGTTTAGTTGAACATTTAAGGTCATATGACTAAAAATAAATTTTTTGCAATCCTCACCCTCGAGTTATATAAAAATGAGTATAATCATGACTTAGTAGAAAAAGTCATGGTTTCCATGATTTTCGGCCCCCGCCATCTTAAAAAAATTTGTTGAGAACTTCCAATCTCCATTCGAGCAAATGTCTAAGGTTAAAACGGGAAAATGTTTGCCCTTAATAAGGTGCCCGGTTATTTTTATGCATGAAAATTACTGGGGTATAACTACTCGATATTAAATGAAAAATCATAACCTGATTGTTCAAGTTATAATTTTGATGATTTTTCGGCCGCCATTTTGATAAATTACATTTTTGTGAAAGGCTTTCGCGGCCATCCTCCAATGGTGGGTGTGCTTTCGGGCTGTTCGGCCGTCGTCGTTGGAAATTCGTTCTCGACGTTTCGCCATCTCGAGTGGATGGCATCTTCAGGAGATGTTGACTGTTTGTCGGCTTCTCGAAGACTGGTATTTTGTCCTTAATTTTGTTTTATCTGATGCGGTTAAGTGATTTTAAGGGTGACTTTGGCTTCGTTTACAAACTAGGGTTTTTTTTAGTCTGTCTAGAAGAATGTGTTACAACTTAGATTTTGTCGTTGCACATAATAATTATAAAATTTTTTGAAATTGGTCAAGTCAGCTTTTTTTATAAAATCCAGGGATTTTTAATTAAAAAAATATATTACAATTGAAAAAAAAAATAGTCAGGGAATTTAAGAAAACAATGATAATTTAAACATCTTTGAATTTTGAGTCCATTTTGGCATCTCTCTTCATGTCCTTGCAGTTTTTTTTTTCAAAGTTATACAGGCCAAACAGTTAGTTTGCCAAAACAGAAGGCAGATGATGCACAGAACTTCATAAGTAAGTAAACTGTCCAAATAGCTCAAAGCCTCACCTTCCGAAAATTACATCAAAGATTTACAAAAGCTTTATTTTTTTTATAATTTAATACAAAATAGTTAATGAACCAGCTTTGGTGCCATCGTAAAAGTGTGTCAGATCTAGGCAAATTTTTGCTATAATTTTGTGGAAACCGAGTGTATCTACTATTAATTAGATTTTTGTAGAAAAAATCTATTGACTTTTGTTTTAAACGTTTATGGGTTCTTCTTGTTTTGTCGAAGGAATGGTCCAGCTTCTCTTAATATAACTGATCTGACTGAAACCTCCCATAATAAAATGTTAAATACGCCTTTGCCTTTTTATACAAAGCTTAGCGGGTTGACACAAATTATTTTTTACTTTCTAGATAGTCGACTACGTTCAGTATTATCTAGATCTGTCAGCTGTCAGCAACAAAGCCGGTGAATGGACCGCAGAATACAATTTTACAAATTACTACCGACTAAACGAAGTTAATGCCGAAGCGTTACACGATTTAGCTGATAAATTTTTTCATCGAAGCAAGGAACAAGGTGATGATGATGTTTTTGAAAGGTAAAAATAAAAATAGTTTATGCGTACCTATGAACCCATTGCTTGTGGGCAAGCTAAACCCTATATTTCACAGCTGCAACGAAAACATTTTAATAAACTTTTATTATTTTGTCCGAATAGAAGATAGCCAATAGCAATCTCTGATTCATTTTTGAGTCGTGACGTGTACGTTTATTCTTGTCGGTTCATGAGGTGATGTGAGGTGAGCGCTCACCCTGTGGATTTATTTGTCTATGTAAAAAGATTGTGAAAGCAATCGAAGTTCGCTTGTGAAAGTGAAAATTTCGCTCCCCTCACCTCACGAGCCGTCAAGAATAAACGACGTGTTATGCGAAAAGATCTCTATTACGCAGGCTTCTCTTACGAAACACCCGAAAGACGTTTTGTTAATTCGGTGTAGAGGAACAGATTTTGCTGCAAACGCGGAAAAATGATTTAGGATTCAACGTGATGTACCACTTCTCACCCCTACGAGAAACACCACCCCGGGTGCTATGGAAAGAGTGTAGATATTATAATAAAGTCCTACATTAGAACCAGCACCAAACTGCTGTAGTTTGTGTCTAATGGCTCCTTTGCATGCTCCACTTTCGCAACAGTAAACAGGGGATCGGGTAGGGAAGTGAGCAGCGCGAGAACTTTTTGAAAGCACAGCACCGCATCAAACGTGCTTATGCTGCTGAATGGGACAACTGGTCCCCGGGCCAGCGGGGCGCCGGGCCAACTCGGCGCCGGAATAACAATTTTTTTTTATAAAATGTGCAGATGAAAAACAAAATAAATATATTAATTATACAAAAACATGTTGAAATTTGGTAGCTGTAGTGTTTTGTAACCTGGTAACACTACAATTTACGTTTTTTATTACAACAATGGCGGATTCGAAATGGCGGATTTCTTTATTTTTAAACCGATTTATCTCAAACTTGAAAGTTTGCAGTGCCTGAGATCTCTTAATACAGTTTTATCCTCAAACTTAAAAAATTCAAAATGGCGAATCCAAAATGGCGGATTTTGTTATTTACTAACCGATTTGTCTCAAACTTGAAATGTTACAATGCTAAGGTTAATTAACAAAATTTTTACTCACTTAAGAAAATCAAAATGGCCGATCCAAAATAACGGACTTTCTTATTTATGAACCGATGTGTATCAAATATAGAAATTGGAGGTGTTTCAAGTCGTTGATTATAATTTTTGATGTAAACTTATAAAAAATTCAAAATGGCGAATCAAAAATGGCGGCCGTTCTTATTTACTAACCGATTTGTATCAAACTTAAAATATTACATTGCTTGAGGTAATTTAACAAAATTTTTTACTCAAACTTTCCTATTTATGAACCGGTATGTATCAAATATAGAAATTGGCGGTGTTTTAAGTGGCTGATTATGATTATGACTTAAACTTATTCCAAATGGTATAGTTATAGAGATACTTTTATTAGGAAATTACCGTTTTCTACCATATTTAAAAATAAAGAAATCCGCCATTTTGGATCCGCCATTGTTGTAATAAAAAATGTAAATTGTAGTGTTACCAGGTTACCAAACACTACACCTACCAAATTTCAACACCAGCTGTCCCAGACCGCTCATGCTGCCGCTGTTTGTTATTTTTTTTTCCGTACCCAATTTCTTTTTTTATTACTTAGTTTTATCTATTTATCTAATTACCTGGTTATTCTCCGCTCGCTGTTTAAAAGCACCAAGAGGCAAGGGAGACTCTAGGCTCCCTTATTCCTTATAGTTCGGGGCCTAAGAGGGGAATTTTGGGGTTTGTCTGCATTTTCGCGTACCGTAATGAAATTTGGCACAGAGGTAGTAGACACCCAGAGATGCCATTTGAGAAGTGGTGCTCCGATGGAACCCAGTGCAAAATGTATAAATTAAATATGAAACTAGTTTGGCGTACACTTTTTGTTTCTTTAAGCTTATAGCTATGTAGCTCATAATTCTATCTATTAAAATTAACCGTTGGAAATAAGGTTTTTTTCAAGGGGAGAGGAAGCAAAAACTAGGTGGTTAAATTGTTCAAATCTTATTCCGTCTAAAGTGGTCGTGTGGGGTATCGATTTCTAGGTAATTTAGTATTCTAAACCAAAATAAATATTAATTGAGTCAATACGTCAAACTGTTCACATGATATGTCAAAACTGACACCTTAATCTGGTTTTACCCGAGAAGAGCCACCAACTATCCTCGCATTTTACGCCAGGGATTATTAAAAATACCTGACCAAGCCTTAATAAATATTGATAACTTAAGTAAATGTGGAATCAAGTATCTAGAATTTTGAATTTTTAAGATAATCTGCCATTTCTTGGGCACCAAGCTTACACTTTTATTAAAATTACATAATTGCATCCTGTTTGAGATTGGTTGTCAGAAGTGATAATTATATAGATATTTGAGAAATAATGATAATGCCGGATAATGCACATTATGTAAAAAATATTTTTTATATAAAATTAAAGTTACTGTATTTTTCATTAATAACTTTGTACTTAAGAAGAAGAAGTTATAAGACAGCTTTTATTTAAATATATTTAAAAAAATCGATTGCTGGTACTGTATACTATGTGTATCTCTTAAAAATAATTTTTTTACTATAACTTGCCTAAGCCTCGTTTATTTTTATTCTTGTTCCACCAATTTAGTGCGGAAAAAATATTAAAATTTTGCCTAATAACGACCGACCTTTTTGATAATAACAAAGTTAACAATATTACCGACTTTAATTTGAATACCCTGTATGTTTTAAAGTCTCTAACTAACAACTACATAGGTGGTTAACAGTTTAACTATCTACTGTATATTTTCTAATTTTAAAAGTGCTGGAAATAATATTTTGCGTATTAAAAAAAAATTATATATTGACAAAAGAAACACCCTGTATTTTCTTACAATTACAAAGCTAAATTACACAATGTAAACCATGTGAGAAAGGCATTCTTGTAGTTTTAAAAACTTGTAAAATTCAGAAAGTATCTTACACTGCATAACCGGTATGACCCAACGTTTGAGACTACCACTTTTTACATATTTTTTTAATATTACCTTGTATGTTTCAGCATATTACAAAATTACACAAAAATTAATCTTTGTGTCATAACCTGTAATAAGCCGACAAATTGTTACAAGTTTCATTGCAAAATTATTATTAACGTAGTAGCTAAAATAAATAATGTAAAAAAATAGTAAAAATGACAGAAAAGTTGTTGTCGCCCAGTATATACATTCAGAAAAAGGTAATGATGTAGCGCTTATCACAAAAATAGAGTACGATAAATGGTTTATAAAGGAGAATATAATGATTGCAATGAGATGTTTATTTGGCATATCTAGAGTTATTTGAATTTTCAGCTCTAAAATAAAAAATGACGAAAAAACTTTATTGTCTGGTTACTTTTTAACACTTTGTACAAAAGTTTTAATTTAAGAAAATGAAAGCTGTACTAGTATTGTTGTAACGTACTGACTTTAAGTTTTTCATAGTGATTTGTAACGTCGTCATAAAAAAGCTACTTAAATTGATCATAAAAATGTAACTTGTTTTTAAAAACAGCCTGTATTTTAAACAGTTTAACAAAATTTTCATTTTCATTTCATAAAATATAAATAAAAATTAAGTATCTTTTATTTGGTATATATTGTTTGAAAATATCTTTACGTCTAAGAAATCCACATACCTTTTTATATTTTTTTAGATTTCTTCAATTTACAATTATAAATTAAAACCCCCCTGTACTCCGACCCTGTGTATGTCACACAAGTCCAGCAATACTTGTTTTAAAGAGAAACAATTTGTTAATGCTCACAGTAAATTTTAGTAAGTTATCTTGCATAACACCATAAATTTTTCAAAAAAATTTTTTTATTTTTTATTTCTTGGAAGAAAATGAAACAATATAATTTTTTCTCGCTTAAAATAAAAACGTATATGTCCTTATAATCGGTGCCAAGTTTCATTGCTCTAGCTTTACATTTAAATTTTATACAGAATTTTAATGAGATAGATGCAATTAAAAATAACTCTGTATCTTTGCTCTGCACTGGGTTCGGGATGAGCACCACTTCGTAACATAATGCCATAGTGTTGTATTATAATCGTGCCAAGTTTCATTACGGTACGCAAAAATGCAGACAAAAGTGGCTTAGGCTCCGGACTATTAAAGTTTTGCAACCATTTGTTAATAATTGTTAATTTGATTTTGATTAATAAAAATAATAAAATGTCTATATATTTGAGAATTATGTTTATATGTAGTTTTTTTACAAAATTAACCCAGGAACCTCCTTTAATATTACCATCTTATTCCATAACACCCTGTATATTATTAAATAAATTTTACTTTCAGGTATTTTACAGCGAATTCAGTCAGGGTCAACCTGCAACAGAAAAGCTGTGATCCCAGTTGTCAACACCACCACTACTGCTCAATTACACGAGTCGATTACGGCGAGTTAGAAGACTGTCTTCGAAATCCTCCAGTTCCATCATCTGGGGTCAAATATTCAAGAAGAATAATTTTTAGTTTAAGTCTGGGCTTTATAACTCAGCTTGTTGTTTATGTTTTATAGGTGATCAAGAACATGTAAAATAACACATAATATAAAAAAATTAAGGTGCATGAGTGGTCTTATAAATCAAGGGTCTTTATCACTAGGCGAGGTTCTCACAAGGTACGTTTTATAAATTAACTTAAAGTCACTTTCGGTGCTTTTAAGTTTTGTTATTGTACATTTTAACAGATATATGGTTCGTATGAAAGTTTTATGTAATACCCGATATATTACCTAGCGCTAGGTGTTGTCTTATGTATGTACGTACTTGTGTGTATATTGCTCCCCTGCACCTCGCTTGCGGCTGCCGCTGATTCTAACCTGTCGAGACACGATTTTTTCCACCAAACAAAAGATGCACCTACTGGACAGGTTAGAACCATTTGAGCAAGTTTACGTTAACACTAGTAGTGGATCAAGGATGGAGGCAGAGGGTCCCTCTGCCTGACCGAAACTCCTAGATATAAAACTTGGTTTTTAGTTTTGCGGTCAGTTTCTTAAATTGTTTCATAAAATCTACTTTCTTAAAAAAAAAAATACCTAAATTTCACTGCTCAGGCCTTTTAAAAACCACAAATACAAAATATGTTCGCTGCCATTTTAACCCCCTCTTGCGAAATCCTGGATACACCAATGGTTAACTATAATTTCGACCTCTCAGATGGAGGAACGGGGAGCTTTAATTAAAAATGCTCTGCGAATTTATGGGTACCTAACCTCACACGATTCTGCCCTCACTTTTTAACTTATTTCAAGTGGATTTTGTTTATTTTTCAATGGATCCATCTAGAGCCAAAAACCACCAAAACCTAGGTACCAAATTTCAATAAAATCGAGCAAGAAATAAAACAAATTCGGAGAAACTATAGTTATTTTATACTTGTGATCTAACACTATAGCCCGAGCTGCAAAGGCCCTATTTCCCCAACTACGTGGAAACAAAGCTTAGTCGGAGAGTAAATTTCTTGACCAAAGTATCTAATCGGACGCCAATATTATTTGTCATCAAAAATATATAAAGCTCCTCAAATAGGATATATAAAAATAATTATAAAAACAAAACAACAAATTTTATTGGAAAAAATATTTCAAACCAAATTGCGTTTTGGGTACTTTTTAAAAAATGTATCGTTTCCGAGATATCGGCTAAAATCTATTAAATAAATAAATATATCAAAAAAAGATTCTTTAAAAGGGGAAAAAATAAGAAATGATAAAAACCAAATATTTAATTTGTAAACTCCAAATAATATTGACAACCAAAACGCCCTCCTAGGAACTAAAACAAAATCCTAAACCAAAAGCACCCCATGGGAATTTTTGAAGAAATGAATAGTTTCCGAGATATTTGCTTTAATCTATAATTCAGTCTTTATGCTACTAATTACTGCCCTACAGGGAAGATGGTTACAAAAAAGTTTATTTAAAGTTTTTTGAATCCAAGGACCATGTCAATAATTTGCGATTTTAAAACGCTTAAATTTAAAAAAAAAAACAAAATTCCTGTTTAGTGACGTCACTACTTGATTATTGATCAAAATTCAAACCTATTATAGAGCAATGAAATTTAACACACGGATAAGCATCGACAATGTTCATCGAAATGGTTGAGTATACAAAAAAGTGTATTCAAAGATTTTTACTTCTTATCGTGGTATCAATAATTTGCGCTTTTAAAAAAAATAAAATAAAAAAAATTGGTTTGGTGCACTTAATATCATACGCGAGCGAGCGAGTCCTTTGAAAAAAATTAAAACTTCTGTCAATGCGATGAAATTAGACACACTTATAGATATCGAGAATGTGAATATTTTGACATATTCTGTTTTTAAGCCTATACGTGTGTCATATTTTAACGCACTTGATAAGTTTGAATTTTCTTTAAAGGACTCTTATATCTTTTATATTGAATGCACCAAACCAATTTTTTTATAAAAAAAATTTAAAAGCGCTAATTACTAACACCACGATAAGAAACAAAAATCTTTGAATAAACTTTGTTGTATACATAACGCTCTGTCTTCCAAAGCCGTAATTCGATAGCTTAAGGTCATGTGACAACAGTTTTTTGCCAATAGAGGGAAGAGGAAGCCTCAAATCGAAATATCTCAGAGACCATTTCGATTTACATTGTCGATGCTTATCCATGTGTTAAATTTCATTGCTCTACGATAAGTTTGAATTTTGATCAATAATCAAGTCGTGAGGTCACCAAACTATTGTTTTTATACATGTAACTTTTTTTAAAGCGCAATTCATTGATCGGTCCTTAGAAGCAAAATGTCATCAAAATATTTTTTATTTTAAATAAAGTTAAAATGCTTTAGTTGTAGAAATAAATAACTTAATGGTTGATTAGTGCCTTTAACCAACAAGAAATGTGAATTCTTCACTCAACTTTTTGAACCCTCGTATTAGCTTGCTGGGGCTATGAGTGTCTTTTGAAGGTTTTTGAATGCTGTTGATGAATCTCTTTAGACTTGAAACATGTCCTAAATAAAACCCGAAACAATAAAGACTTTAGTGGAAAAGACGTTGAGTTTTTTCTTTGTACTTTGAGAAATGGACTATTTTTTCAATTTAATGTTTTTTTTTATTTATTTATTTTTCATTTATGATTTTTTTCCATACACCTATTTGTCTTTCAAAGATGTAAAGCTATATCTAAGAAACTATTTTCTTTTAAATTACCAAGAGGTAATTTTGGTTGAGAAGATTATTTGGAGTTTAATTTTGTATTTGGTTTTTATCAATTTTTTTTTATTCTCCTTTTAAGAAATATTGTTTAAAATATTTATTTATTTAATAGATTTTAGCCAATATCTCGGAAACGGTACATTTTTTAAAAAATTACCTAAAAAGCAATTTGGTTTAGAATATTTTTTCCAGTTAAATTTGTTGTTTTGCTTTTACAATTAATATTATATATTCTTTTTAAGGAAATGTATATATTTTTGATGACAAATAAAAATGTCGCCCGACTAAATACTTTGGTCAAGAAATTTACTGTCCGATCAAGCTTTTTTTAATCTACTGGTAGACCTTTTGATCCATACATCTTCAGTTTTTTGTATGAAAGTAGGTCGTTTTATGATATTTGTCACACCTTTGATGTGTCTGACTAGACACCTTGGTCAAGAAATTTTAAGTCCGACCAACCTTTTTTAATCTACTAGTAGACTTGATCTACATATCTTCAGTTTTAATTATGAAAGTAGGTTATGTTTTTTGATTTTTGGGTGGTACTTTTTGCCCCATAGCAAGAAAACGGTCAAGTTAGCAATGTCCGACCCAGGTAAATTTAGGTCTATAACCGAACTACTTTCGCTTCAAATACCTAATTTTGGGTATAAAACTGAGATTTTTTTCTACAAGAGTATTGCCTCCCGGTCTACTACTATCGCTACGACTTTAAGCAAATACTTTTATAACAAATCGGTCCTTGCGCAACCTAAAATAATTTTGTTTCCGTAGCTCACCGCTCATTGTATTTTTTTGAGAAAACGGTATGATTAACATACAAAATTTATATCGTACTTATATTTCTTGTAAAATTCTTCATAAATTTGGCCGCCTAGATGTACTTCTATGTCACTTGATCACAAGAACAGACTGAAAATATCTCTTCTTACAAAAAGAAATATTCGTACTTTCGAATCTTTGAGAACTCAACAATATACTAGATATCTCATTTTGCAGCTTAGGGTCGACTACCAAGGTGTCATTTAATGACTGATATTGTGGTCGGCATGACGCATCGAAGACAGCCTTAAGCTTCGTTGTAGTGCTATTTAAATTAGTCACCCCAGCGAAAGGAGCGGTTCCTTGTGGTTGAGTTCCAAATATGAGCAAGCGTCCCTTTAAGCTAGGATATCTCCTTAACGCTATGAATCGAAATTCAGAAAAACGCGGTTCTCCTTTGAGAGAAGGTAATTTCAGAAGAAAACAACCATCTTAAGTATGGAAATGAGTTTCTTCAAATGACATTTCAGGAGGGTCATCGAGCGGTATCTCCTCAATCTCACAAAATCGCCGTAAAGTTTTATTAAAATCTGAACTCTCCTCGAGAAAAGTTACAAAAGAACTATGTCATACAAGATTAATTCTACCCACCACAATCCATCCAAACAGTAATCAAGTAATGAAGGCGATTGATTAAATATCTCAGCACAAACCTTTTCAGGCAATAAGATTAGTGAGAAAAGATCCACCGCCATTAAGGCGACAATAGGCCCAGGAATATGAAAATTGTCATCAGATAAAGAGAGATTTTTCAAATAGGACCACTTTTCTTGCGAATATGCGGTACTGGGCATCGACTGGCACATTTGAAGGAGTACAATGCACTCAATAGTTAAAAATAAATCATTTTTACCTACTGAACAGATGGTACAGCAAGTTATACCTTTTGAAGTCACAGATGTGCCATTAGTGGGACCATTTAATTGAGACCGACTTCGACCCAATTTTTTAACTCATTTCTCAGATAAAAAATTACCTTTACTAGCACTGCACACACTCTAAGAGTGTAAAAGTTACCATAAAGTTCCATGAAAGTAACTTTTGAGGTTGCCAGAACCGGAAATTAACCATTACAATCGGTTCATTTGCCTGAGACAATTGCACAGGATTGTTGCAAGTAGAGCAAAATTTATTGGAATTGCATTTTGGGACTTTATGTTAACTTGATAAATAATTTACTGAAAAAAAAAGTACAATTATACATCGAATGTTTGGATTGGCAGATTCCACAATTTTTTGGGTTACCATAACTAGAATTCGATGTACTAACCTAAAAAGTATTACAAGCAGGACTTCGATTATAATTTCCTCTATTATTTAAGCGTGAGCATCTTGAAATACTTTTAATTGTGTGTAATACATTTCAAACCTCTGCGAGGTATCTGAATTGATTTTTATAAGTAATAAATTCAAAAGCACAAAGTCTCACTCTACATCATGAAAATTCAATAATTTTAAAGTTTCCACGTTCCTGCAGAATCTATCCACTAAATTTCGCAAAACCTGGTTCTCAGGGCGTAAAATTATAGGTAAATTCAATATTTCCTGGAAATAAGTTTTGGCCAATAACCTACGATTATCGTACCTCTGCCCCAAGTCTTGTATGCAATGAGGTAATTATCATCAGTTATCGGTATATTTTTTAGCAAGCCAAGAGGCTCATCAGAAACCAAAGTAAGAAGCAATTGAAATTTTTGTGCCTTAGGAAAAGGAGATGAATTATGAACAGAACTTTTGTATAAATAAAAAAATATGGGCCAGCTTTTTAGATGACCTAAGAAACAGGCAACCAACCTAGGCATATTAAAATTAAGGTGTGGGATAGTATGGTGATGGTGGCACCGACATGGTGACGTCATGACGTCATGTCTTATGCATAATTCATTATAAATGCATTTCACAGAAAAAAATTGTCAACGTCAACACGAATTTCATCTTGTTAATCTAAAGCAGAATCCGTCATCTTTTCATCCGAAACCATATCTATCTCAATAAGGCCAAATCACACATCTCTTTGATCCTTTTTATAAAAACTTTTCTTTTATTTATTTTTAAGGTGTCCGACATTTTTATTATTTGTTAGAAAAAAGTTTTCAGCAAGAAAAGTTTTTAAAAAAGCAATCGAAATTTAAATAAAAATGAAGTTAGTATATTATCAATTAAAGCGAACCTAGTATATTATTGCGAAAACAAAATTTAATTAAAGTGTGTCCTTTATTTGCTACCAAACATACACCAACAATGCAAAAACACGCAAAAAATAATTCCTTATCTAATTTCTTTCGCGATCAACCGTGCACATTTATGCCTGCACCTATTGTGGGTATTTTAAATGCCAATCAAACTAAACATATTTTTTGCCGATTTATTTTTAAAATGCAAAGTACAAAAACAAAAATTTTAAATAAATAGTTAAATAAAATTTAATTGGTGTTCAAATGCGGGCTAAAGGAACATGAAAAAGACCAAAAAAATGGCTTTTCGATCCTTTCTATGGGATTCCGTGTAGAAAGAATAAACCGGTTCTAAAATAGGAAAAATAATTTTCCGCGGCGAATACTTAAGCTAATAGAAACTAAACACTAAAAGTCACAGAGTGGGAGAAGCACATGCGACTATGCGTTGACTGCGGCCAGTAAGACACCCTTACATACATAGAAGTATATTATATTAAAACGAAAAAATGTAATATAAATTAATAATAATTATAATTAGTTACCGAATCGGCAAAAAACAAAAAAGTAAAGATTTTATCATTTTCCCCTAAATAAACAATAATTTTATTAACCGTACCAAAAATCCAACAGTTACCCCGTGAAAATTAAAATTATACAGAATTTTTAGTCAGGATATTTGATTACTGCCCCCCTGGCGGGGAGCTACAGAAACAACAATATTTTCGGTGAATTCGCAAGGCTCGATATTGTCATACCTTTTTCTCCTGAAATAACTGCTGTAGTAGTTTCTAAGATAAATGCGGCCGCCATCCTTAATTGGACACCCGCCTGTGTTTTTCAAATAAGATTTCCCGGTTTTTTTTTTAATTCTGCTTATATTGTCCTATTTTCAAAGGGAATATGCATTTTCGCAAACTTTTAGTTTTTTTTTACTGGGACTTTCCATCCATAGTTATAGTCCTTGCCGTATGCAGTTACACTTTTCTGACTTTGACATGAAATAAACATATTTCCTAACCAGAAATATATTAAAAACTAAGCATGTCATGTTGGTATAAAATTAAAGGTAGTCATTCTTAGAGTCCCTGTATGTGACATTCCGCCAATATCTGTCACATACAGGGACTCTAGTCATTCTCTCTGGGTAAAAAGAGGCTCACTCTAGGTTGACAAAAAAAACGGACGGATAAAAACTAAGGTCACTCATCGTCAAGCAAGCTTTACAGGTAGCGAAGCTAACGTCAGGGTTTTTGACATGTTTTCCTCGGTTTCGCATTGGCGGTTCTGTTTTATTTTGAAGATGTTGTTTTACACAGTATGAAGGTACCTAAACTATACATATTTATGTAATTAGAATTAAAAAGTTATGCTGCAAACTATCTTAAAACTGTATCAATAATAAATAGATCTTAAGACTGTGTTAAAACCACATTTTTAAAATAACAACGAGCCGCCAATGCGAAAACGAGGAAAACATGTCAAAAATTATAACCAAAAAATAGAATGCCTGACGTTAGCTTCGCTACCTGTAAAGCTTGCTTGACGATGAGTGACCTTAATAAAAACAACTCAGACTTGCCAATTTTTAGATTTATTTTTGTTGCAGTCAATATGCATATGATAAATAAAGAGGTTGGGAATGTCACACAAGTGTAACTGTGTATGGCAAGGACTACAGAATCAATCGCCCAGTCTTTAGCGACAGTGTATGCCGAGATATGCCTTGTTAGAACGTTACAATGAATGGTTGTCATGCCGAGGTGGGATTTGAACCCACAATACTCGCAGGGCCCCCGGTCTACGCGCGGTTGGTCCAGTCATGTGTAGAGTGAGTAGTGAGCACTGCAGCTATATGCACGAACCAACGCGCTAAGCCGGTCCGCCACGCTTGCCATTACAATACATGATACGTGAATTTTAAATGTACTATTATTTTTGTCATATCGCGGCACCTTCAGTTTTTTTGAGTTTTCTCAAAAACGGTGCATTTCCCGCAATATTTCCTTTCCTTATTATATTATAGAAATCAAATATATATAACGAATTAAAAAAAAAAAGATTTTTTAAAACAGATTTTGTTTATAGTCAGGAAGATTTTTGAAGAGTTTGCATTTGAGGTATATACAAAATTTTATTGCTGATTCTAGTAACTCAAGACCTCAACTTTAAGGATCCGGTTAATTGACACTTTGCGGACGCCATTGAAGTGTTACTCACAATCTGGACTGCACGAAATGATATATAAGCCGTTTTCAAGCTAATAGTTAGTAATTACTAGTATTTACCACTGGCGTTCAAGCGGCCTTGGCAAATATCACTCTTGAAGATTGACGTCACGAATGAGCCCTTTGTACGTCATCGTTTATTACCGGTAATTACCACACTTACGAGGAAGGTTATTGGGTTTTCTAACCTCACAATCAATTGTTTTGTTTCTTTTTTGGAAAAATTTTGCGTGAATTTTTGCAAAGCAAATCTGGAATGAAATTTGTCGTGTGTGCCTTAATTATGAGGCAAAAGATATCACACTAGATATAGATGACTCTGATGCCGCTTGTGTGCTTTTCTAGAATGATCGATCATCTGGTCCCCTTGGGAACCCCGTCCTACCTTAACACAGCTCTGTCTCTTTTAAGCTGCTTAGTGAAAATGCCGTATTTACTTACGTATTTATTATTTAGATATAGGTACGGCTTTTTTATTAATCACAGCAGTAGTTGTAAATAAGTTTTATGGTTTATTCACTCTTAGATTTTAAAAAGCAACAACAAACAATAACCGGTTATAAAAAAAGCCATGCAAGAGGTGTTTCTGTGGTAATAGGCTAAGGGCCTAAACAGCTGATTTTAAATGTCAACCAAGGGATAACCAGAGGTAATTACTTTACTACACAAGTTATTCGCTTGAAAACAGCTATATTTCAGTGAAAATTTTATTGTAGGTAGAAGAAAATCACGAGCTTTTGGACTGGTAAATTTTTTATTGTCTGTTGTTGTTAATTTTTGCTGACGTTTCGGTGATGGTTTTTCACCTTCTTCAGAGCTAAAAAGACGTTACACTATTTGAATAAAATCTTAATTAACAAAAAAGTTAATCCTATTACAAACACAAGTGGTAAAAATGTTTAAAAAATAATAAAAACAAAAAAGTTGGAGTAGTTAAAAAGACATTACATTCAAATGTTAAAAAAATACAAGTAAAAATAGTTTAGGAGATAAAATCAACATTTTTTGAGGAGATGTAATATATATCTTGTTTTCTCCACTTACCTCAATTACTCCAACTGACAAAGGTCATAAACTAATTTTTTTAAATTAGTAAAAAACGTAAAATATATAATAAGTACATCAAGAACCATACAAACACACTGAAGACACATTACAACACAATATATTTTTATCGTGTGTTTATTTATTATTAGTTTGTTTTTTTTTTGTTTAAATGTTATAAATGCGATTTTTGGGTTTTAAAATAATATTTTTAGTGTATGTTCATACCCCGTGTTTTGCTTGACTGAATGTTTTCAGTAGGTAATCGGTTAAAGGTATCTGCGAATTGATAAATAATATGGATGTTTTTTTTTGTGTTGTTAATTAAGATTTTATTTAAATAGTGTAACGTCTTTTTAGCTCTGAAGAAGGTGAAAAACCATCACCGAAACGTCAGCAAAAATTAACAACAAGACAATAAAAAATTTACCAGTCCAAAAGCTCGTGATTTTCTTCTACCTACAATAATTTTCTGGACGTAAATCTCACAAAACAAAGAAAATTTTATTGTCTACAAAAAAGTATACTACACATTTTTTCACAAATGGCTTTATTTAATTGAAAATGGGTTAAACTTAAAATATTTGGTGTGTTTATTTTAAATGAAATGTGCAAGAAATCAGCATTTTGAGGATACTTAAGGGTACATAGCTCTACAAGGGTAGCACCTAGGTAGCTTAAAGATATCTTGTTTAATAGGCCTTTTAATGAGCCTTCAGTTCTCCCCTTACATATTTTTTCAAAAGGGAAGTACTTTTTGAGTAAGATGCTCTTAAAGGAAAAAATTATCAAAAATCCAAGTTGGCGGCGCCATTTTATCCATATTCCTGGAGGAAAAGGGGTGGGGGCTTTTATTATGTTTAATGGTAGCCAACTAATCCTGGTTTTATATTTACAGAAATTATTTAGTTTTTAATTTTTTTATCCCTACTCGGGCGCCATCTTGAATATTTCAAAATAATCCAGGGTGCCAGAGTGGCATCAATCGGATTCATAAATTAGAGCCCTTTGACTAAAAAAATCAGCAATATACCTCAAATCCAGGTTAGGCCCTATTATATGGCTAGTTATCTTTCTGACTCTTAAATGAAATTTTACCAATATTAAGCAAGGGCGTCGCCAGCCAGTGGAAAAGGGGTTAAAACTTAAAATAATTGAAAAATGGCACAATTACGGATCCAGAGAGGGAGCGGGGGCGTTCCGCCACTTGTCTGATATAAAACGAATTTTTTATTCTAGTGAAAACGTAACAAAATCATAAACCGCTAGTTTTTATTAAAATGTATTTGCGGCTCTACTTTATTTACAGAATTACTTAGTTTACAAAAAATTAATCTGTGCCGCATCCTTTTTGCCTATCGTGCTAAACCTAAACCTAAACTAACAACCCATCTAATAAACTTAATCGGAGAACTTAAACAATACTCGTGAAATATGTGTTTAGTTTATTATACAGTGGCACGCAGGAATTTGTCTAGGGGGGGGAGACCCCATGATGCCGTATTTTATGCTATTTTATTTTTCTATTCATGAAATATGTCAAAAATACCTAAAAACATTTACGCTTGGGGGGTAGGCCGGGCCTGACCCACTCCGCCGGGCCCGACCCACTCCCCCCTTGAAATGTTAAATATTACACTGCGATTTTCTTCTGCAATATTACACACACTAAACAAAAAAAAAATACGAGAAAAGAATACAGACGTAGATCTCTCGGGTCTTTAGCAGCAAATTAATGCTGCCACCCTCATGTTGTTACGTCTGGATCATAGGACCCAAATATACATAACTAATTACTAGCACCGGAAAAACTTCATTTTTAGAGGTTGTCTAACTTATGAAAACTTTATTTTTAGAGGTGGTTGTAGAAAAACTTCTTTAATTCATCTTTATCTAGGCTGTTGTGTGCAAATGACAATAGTTGTGTTAGGTACCTTTTTATTGAATATCTAGCCATTTCCTGCCCCTCTTAGGCGACGCCCTTGGAATAATTGACCCACGGGCACAGTAAATGAATCTATGCAAATAGACTTTATAAATTTTAAATTAGGTGAGTTAATTTAAGTAAGAAAACCGAAATAAAGTACCTAATGTTTTTTAAGAATAATTTAATTTAAAAGCAGCACAAAAAATGCAACCCTTGTTTTTTTTTCGGTGTTTTATATGTAAATATTGTAATCTATTCATGTTAATATTAATTTTAATAAAAATTGTAGTATTATTTCATGGCAAGCAAAAAATATAGGATATCCAAAAACAAAAATGTATAACCAAAAACATTTACGTTAAATATCAAATCTATTAAAAATTAAATTTTTAAAGGCAAACAAGCAACGAGCTTCTGCGCTAAAATGTTTGTTTTTTATTGCAGCTATTTTGTATACTGATTTGAATTTATTGAAAAATAAACTTATATTATTATTATTATAAAGTGACATTTAATCTTAAATAAACCAACCTTATCTGACTTCTCGCAAACTAAACAAAAACTTACTCTCCGCTACAAATTGAAAATAATAAAAAACAATTAAATTAATTGGATAAGATTCATGATATTTTTGTAGGTTGGTTGGTATGTTTTTGTTTTTCGATATATCTTTTGTAGAACAGACTTTATTGATGTCTGGTATGTATGTATGTTTATCTAATTTGTAAATAGAAATAACCATAAATAAAGTGTTTTGTACACTGTTGTTTTTTTTTGTCTATATGATTCCGCTCTCCTAGGAAAAAAATATTACGTGAGAATAAAAACCCTTGAAGCCCTATTTCAAAGAAAAGCGACGTTTTGTGATTAAGCATTTTCCACAATAAAACTAATAACAAATTTAATAGACCTAAAGGTAAAGCTGGATTCATAAACTTTACGTTCGCCTATTCCGATGTCGTTTACCGTCTTTCGTTCATTATAAAAAATAAGGGAGTAATAGCCACGACCTTACGTAAACGTAACGTACGTTACGTAAATGAGATACGATGCGTATTGGTATTTAAATCAATAGTGAAAACCAAATACGTTAGAGCATAAATATGGGGCATACCCATGCATTCTAACACGCGATGCTTGAAGCCAGAACCCCTATTTAATTCTTAATGTTCCTTTTTCGGGTAGATAGGAATGATCAAATATTTAGGTTTATGTATATTATTTTTTGCTAAAAACTAGTTGATTGGGTGAAAATTTATCAAATTGTGGATTAATTTTGTAGTTTTTCTAAAACTAATTGTGCAGATTTATTGTGGACACCATAAAGACTGTTTAATGGCATCTATAAACCACTCTTAACTTTATTAACAAATTATAATGAAAAATACACGTAGTTACCTAGGAAATTGCACTCCCCCACTAAACACAAAAATATTTTAATAATGTCAAAATAATGTATAATTTAAAAACATAACGTTAGGTTGGATGTTAGTTCTAACGTCATATTCATAGTGAAAAAGAATAAGCTTAATAACGGATTTTCTGACGTTAGAAAAATAATCTTGTTTTTATAACGTTTTTTAAAGTGTTTTTCGAACGTTAAAAAAATATTGATTTTGAACAGTGAAAAAGAAATGTTTTTCTAACATTGAAAAATAAATGTTTTTTTAACAATGAAAAAATATATTTTTTTCTAATACCTCTAAAGATAAGGTAACATAAATAACGTAAATAAAATTCTTATATTTTGGAAACTCAGGGCAGCAACAGACCGTTGAGGTTTTCGTGAACTCAACACTCAGTAAAGGACATTCGGATCCGTAGCTTCTGAAAATAAAATTAAAAATTCTATGTAAACAATAATTTTGTAGTCAGTGCCTCGCTACGAGGCCAAACAATTCATGCTCAAGTGAATACAAGGCAAACAATTTCAAGGCGCGAATTCACTTAAGCATGCCTCAAATGAATACGCGGCTAATCATTCATTCCATTCAAAACATTTTTTTTACTTTTGTTTACTTTTGTTACCTAATTTTGTGATGCTTCATTTAAATCACTGCATACATATTGGTTATTCTTTAACTATACCATCTTTTCCAGACAACTGGTGTATATCCCTATCCAAACATATATTCACTATCATTATTAATAATTGTGCTTTTAATTTGCCATGTTTGTTTCTACAAAAGGTAAATATGGTAACCAAAATTGCACAAAGCGTACCTTATCGACTCGTATGAACTCGCAGTTAAATGCAACTAAAAATGGCAATGGCTTGTTCTGGTAGTGGAACTAGGGTCACTGCATCCTGGAAGCCTGGCGTGTCCAGGGGTAGCGACACCAAACATAACATCATTTACCAAAAACGCAAATCTGACACTGTCAGGAGCGTAGTTTTTTTTATGTTCAAAAAAATTAAATGGTTTACAAATGTTACGTAAAGAACTGTCCGTCACACCCGGTATATAAATTTGACTGTCCGAAATTCTGTTTATTGCATCATTTTCGGTACTGAAAGCTGCTTTCTTCGGTGGCCTTTTCCATACCCATCTTAAAGTAAGAATATGCTTTATTCTTTGGTCCCTTGTTTGTTCCATCTTCGAGAAATGTAATTCGAACTTTTTCTCGACTAAACTTATTTAGTTTGTTATGAAATAAGCAAAGATTATAGATTATAATATATATTATTGAAATAAGTATTATTTTTTCCACATTGTTTGTTAGCATCTGACTGACTTTTGTTTAATGTAATGCCATAACAACTATCACTGCCCACTGTTTTATTATATACGGGGGGGTTGACATGCTTAAACTACAGTACGGTAAGTGGTTTAATACCAATTTATTCAGTTTATGATTATTATTATTTTTAGTATATAAAAATAAACCTTGGCATTAAAGTCCTTTTTAGTCACTTAGCAAATTACAATATTATTATTGTACTATTATTTTTATTAGTGTTCAAAAAAAATCTGGCGGCGAAGAAAAGGTCGAAAGTACAAAAAGTCGAAAATACAAAAGATTGAAAAACAAAAGGTGCAAACAAAGATCGAAAGTAGCTAAACTGTAATGATTGCAAAAAAAGGAAAAGTAAGAGACATACAGGTACACACACACACTCATAGAAAAGTTTTTAAAAAATCAACATCCAATAAAAACTCAAGGGCTAAGAATTTTTATTTACCATCTCTAGGTATTTTTTTGGGTAGCAACACGACGGGTCGCAGAACTTTGTTCGAAAACATTTTCTTTGAATGGAAATTTTTATGAAAACTGTTTCTTCTAATGGAAATTTGTTCGAAAACATTTTTTTTGAACGGAAATTTGTTCGAAAACATTTTTTTCAAACGGAAATTTGTTTGAACACCATTTCCTTGAACGGAAATTTGTTCGTAAGCAATATTTGTTCAAAAAAATTTTCTTCGAATAGAAAACATAAGCAAGTTTTTCGAAAGAAGACGCTCTAGACGCTCCAAACCTAACACAATTCATTTAGTTTGACTGACTTCTTTCCCGGGATCGTAAACTATTTGATAATGTGTATACTTTCCTCCTTTTGGAAGGTCGAAATTGGTATTTTCCTAAACTTTGTCAATTGATCGCAAACGTATCCCAACCGGTCCAGATACCTCCTGATGTGCTCAATTGAGAAAGGTTAGAGTATTTCAATCTTCCAAAATGAGGACCGGAAAGCTAATTTAGGGAAATCATTTTTTGAAAATAGGTTTCGGTTGGTTCGGTTTGGTTTCACACCCTCTAGGATCCCGGGAAAGAAGTCAGGGAAGTTTTTATTTCCAAAAATTGTTAGAAAAAGACCCCACTAGTCGAAAAATTTGTTTTCAAAGAAATGTTTCTAAACAAATTTCCATTTTAAAATAATATTTTCGAACCAATTTTGGTTCAAAGAAAATGATTTCGAAAAATTTCTGTTTGAAGAAAACGTTTTCGAACAATTTTCCTTTCGAAGAAAACGTTTTCGAATAATCTTTTGTTGGAAGAAAATGTTTTCGAACAATTTTCGGTTTGAAGAAAATGATTTTCGAAGATTGTGCTTTCGAACAATAATATATTTTTGTCTTTTGATAAAATGTAAAAATCGGGATAAAAAGTGACTAAAAAAGAACCACAAAACCTAAAAACACTGAAAAAATAGAAAAAAAAACTTGAAAAATAAACTAAACAATGCAAAAAATAGCGTATAAACCTTAATAAAGTTTCATTTTGTCCTTTATAAACATTTAACATACAAATGTATTTCTGTCCTGTTTGTTTATTTATTAAGTATTATTTTTATAAAAAAAACACAAATAATATTTAAAAGAAAATGATTTTAAACCATAAATATACCTACAATAAATATTCATAACCCAAAAACTCAAGGAACATATTTTTTATTTCTTAAGCTGTATAAAAACGAGTTCTTTTTAAGTTTTATTAAAACATTTTTTTTTCTCAGACTGTATAAAAATGAGTATTTTTCACGAACGTCTATGGAATTTTGAGTACGGTTTTGACACTCGTGTCGCTACCCCTGGGAGACGCCAGGCTTCCAGGATGCAGTGACCCTAAGTGGAACTATGCGGCAGCGCCCTCTATAGTATAATTTTTTTTAATGATTAAAATAGAAAACATTTATTAGCTTCATATATTTAAATTCAACGTTAGAAATGAGATCTAGGAAAAACATTATAAAAATAATCATATATTGATGGTATTATTTTGAATGTTAGTGAAATTATGGTTTTTTTTAATGCTGGTTTCTTAACGTTATTAAGAAATATATTTTTGGTAATGCTTTTACATGAAATTTCCGTTAAGATTTTCTACATGTTTTTTTAATGTCAAAAGTTGACTTAATTTTAACACAATTTTTTTTTTTAAACATTTATTAAACGTTTTTTACGATTTTGTGCTTAGTGGGCCCTTACTTCTTCCGGACATTTTTCCACAAACCGCACGTTTTACGTGAAATATTTCCCATTTTTCAAAGAAAAAAACATAATTTTACACGACAAACACAAAACACCGAAAAATTTCAAGATGGCCTCCACTCAGATGGCACCTGTGTGTCTACATGACAAAACATACGCATGAGCACTTAAAAATTCGCATCCGCGAATTTAAATTTGCCATTGTTTTCAAAGCCAGCTATGAGCGCTTCACTTTTCGATTCTGTGAACATGTACTTATGCTAGAACGTATTTGGTAAAAACGTCTCCACTTATCACGGTTCCTAGAATCGACCGGTCTAAGGATCTTAATATATATGTCAAGTTTTTTCGTCACTGGTTATCCAGCTGATTTTCGTAAACAAAAAAAAGATATGATATCTCATTAATGATCAACTAATATTTTATGAAATTTTTGAAAACGAAGGCCATTTTTCAACTGTTTTTTGACATATCCTTATAAAATAATATTTTCTAGACGAATTGTCAAACTGAGCGTGATCGTTTAGTATCAAAGGTAAACCGAGGACGTGGGAAGTAAACAAATGGGTGTAGGTTAGCGATTTACTTTTGATTCTAAAATGATCACATTATTTTCTTCGCATTTTAACTTTTGTGTAAAGAAAAATGAAGCGGACTAAAAAAAATAACGACTATACGTCTTAAAAATATTATTTTGTAAGGATATACTTAATAAAAAACAGTTGGAATATTGCCTTGTTTTTCAAAAAATTCCAAAAATATTAGTTGTTCATCAAAGAGATATCTCATCTGAGTTTTGTTTACTAAAATCAGCTGGACCACCAGTGACGTGAAAAATTGACATATTTAAGATCCATAGACCGGTCTATTCTAGAGACCGTGTCCACTTATAACCAACTTTTGTGAAATTAGCTCCACAAAATTACAGTGGACCAGATAAACTATACTGTAAAAATAAACATATTCAAAACCCTTTTATTTTTTCGAATCTTGGATAAAAACTTAAAGTAGTTGTAAACAAACCACCACTCTATCACCCCTATTGGTTATCATTTTGTTGTAAACGTCAGTGGCGGAGGTAGGAATTTTTAAATCTTATTTTAGAAAATAAGGAGCTAGACTCTCTCTCTAATTGCGTCGTTTTAAAAGGTGTAAGAATTTTTATTTACCATCTCTAGATATTTTTTTGGGTAGCAACACGACGGGTCGCAGAACTTTGTTCGAAAACATTTTGTTTAAACGGAAATTTTTATGATACCAATGTCTTCTAATGGAAATTTGTTCAAAAACATTTTTTTTGAACGGAAATTTGTCCGAAATTTTGTTAGTTATATCAACTATAGCATCTTCAGTTGAGACTCCTTTTTTAAATCCGAATTGACTATTTGATAGTAAATTGTTTTTTTCAAGATAATCCATTATTTGTTTCTTTAGTATTTTTTCAACATTTTTAGCTATGCTGGATATAAGTGAAATTGGTCTATAGTTACAAACATCCCCTTTGTCTCCTTTTTTAAATATTGGTGTTACTATTCCTATTTTTAAGCTATCTGGAAAGGTCCCACTTGAAATAATATAATTTATAATATGACACAATGGTTTTGAAATGTACTTCGAAAGAAGCTTTAATGTTTCAGGCCTTAAGTTATCTTTTCCTGGAGCTTTACCCAACTTTAATTCATTAAAAATACTTTCAACTTCTGATGGATTTATTTGATTAAATAGCAGTTGACTCTGTGATTTGTTGGTATTTAAACTTTCGTTATAGTTTGGTATCTTCTCTGCCATTTTTTTCCCAGTGTTACGTAATATGAATTAAAAGTATCAGCTATTTCTTTTTTATTTATAATTGTTTGTGTGTCTGTTCGTATTTTTACAATATTTTGTTTTTTCCTTTGTTTATTTGAATATCTATTAATGACTTTCTAGACTTGTTTGCTATCATTTTTGTTCCTCTCTATTTCGTTTCTATAGTAGTCGCATTTTGTTTTATTTATTAGTTTATTTACTTTATTTATATATATATTATATTCTTGTTTTTTATGAATGTTTAGGGGGTCAATCAAGGTTTGTTTGTATAAATTTTGTTTTACTTCAATGGATTTCATTAGTCTCAGTGTTATCCATGGATTCCTTTTTTTATATTTATGTTTAAATTTTATTTTTGTGGTTGATTTTTCTATTATATCTTGTAAAGTTTGTATAAATATGTTCATTTTTAAGTTTGTGTTGTTTGTACTGTATATGTCTTTCCAGTTTTCGTTTTTTGTAAGTTTCTCTAATAGATTGTTATTTGTTTTTGAGATCTGGATTTCATTTTTTTTGGTAGAAGAAAAAGTAACATTTAAATCAATTACAGCTACTACAGGGTAGTGGTCAGTTATTTTATACTGAAATATGTAAGACCTATATTTATGTCCCATGTTTGGGTCTCTAACGAAAATATGGTCTATGCATGACTTTGAGTTTTCATGGATACGTGTGTAATCATTTATTAAAGATTTAAAATCTAGGTATTTTTGGCAATAATTTTTTTGAGATTTAATATTAATCCAGTCGAACCTCTATAACTCGAACCTGAAGGGACAACCAAAACAGTTCGAGTTATGGAGAGTTCGAGTTATAGAAACTCGAGCTACATAGGTTTAAATACATGTAATAAGTGCAGGGACCGCTTAAAAGGTTCCAGTTATAGAGGGGTTCGAGTTATAGAGGTTCGAGTTAGAGAGGTTCGACTGTATTTGTATCTCCAACTATAAAGTATATGTTCTTATTTTTTAATCGGTTATTGAAGAGGTATTGTTCTAAGTCTTCAAAAAAATTGAACACATTTATTTCAGGTGACCTATATAGTGCAAAGACTGAGATTGTATAATTTTTTTGGATTATGTTAATTTTTATTATTTTTATTTCCCCCCACGTTATTTGCTCTGTAGTTGTTATGTTGCTATATTTTGCTTTTACATAGACTAAGACCCCATCGTTTTTGTTTATATTACCGCAGTTATATGATTGCTTGTATCCATCTATCTCAAAAAATTTCAAGTCTTTTATATGAAAAGTTTCAGTTAAAATGATAATGTCAAATGTGTATTTACACTATTCCAAAAGTATACATAAGTCATCAAAATTTTTTCATACACTTCGTATCTCCAGTTGAAAATTTGAGAAAGTTTTTTTGTTTTCCAATTTTAAAAAATTTTCGCCGTTTTCTACGTTTTTTGTAATATGCTCCACATTATTAAAATCTCTAATATATTGATTCATTTATTAAATATTTAATTTTATTTTCCCTTAAACAAAAAATAATTCCAAGATAACCTACTAAATTCAAATAAATTTTAAGCAGAGGTAAATAATAGAATAATTTATACGAGGAAATTTAAAAAAGTTTTAACCAACATTTTTAGTGTCTTTTCGGGCTTGTCTTCTTCTTCTTTCTCTTTTGTCCCGCTTCTTTTCTGTTTTTAGTTCTGGTGGCTTCTGGTATTTGTTTTGTTTGAATGTTATCTGAGGATTCTTGGTCGCTGTCTGAGTCTTCTTCCTCACTTTCTTCTGATTCTATATTTTGGTTTTTTAATTCATCCAAGGTGTAGTTGCATCAATTTATTTCTAGCTTATTTCCTCTGATCTTTGTTTCCTTGCCCTCAGATTTGGCTTTTTTATAGTATTTAAAAATTTGCTTCTGTATTTCTCTATCATAAGGGCACAAATCGCTTACAATAGCAAGTCCCGTTCCTTTGAGTTTCGACGCGTTTTGAAATACCTCAGGTTTTTGAAGTTGTCTAACAAATTTTATAAGAATTCCCTTCTTTTCCTCTTCTTTTCCAATTTGATATATATCATCGATCACATTGGTATTTATTTTTATTCCGAGAACAGAGTTTAGCTTTTTTAGGGTTTCATTCAATAAGCTTGATGTGGTTGGTTTGTATCCAAAAATAATTATGTTATTTCTCCTTTTATAGCGCTCAAAAGATAAATTTTGTTTTTTTAATGTTTCTATCTCTGTTTCCGTTTGCTCAAACCGTTTTTTTGTTTCGTCTATGTTTTGGTTGATTACCTCTGTAATTTTTATTGTATTTTCTTCTTGCAATTGTTTTAGCATCAAAAATAACTCGTTTGTGCTAAGTCCCTTTCCTTCGCCAGACATGACTTACTTTTTGATTTTCACCTGTATGTTTATTTTAAAATCCTTATCCTTGAACAATTTACATTTCGTTAATTTTAGCACTTTTCAAGTTGCATTTTCATGGTTTTCACTGTAATTTTTGGTTTATCACTTACTAGAACAAACGTAAAACTTTCCAGTTTTACACTAATGTCTTTTTTATATATTAATTTTGATAGAGATAATGAAAAAGCCTGACGTTATGGGGTAAAACAGACAATGGATTCCTCAAGAAAACCTCCGAAATTCAATAAATCCCCTATCTATATTTTGATCCTGCCGCTATGGAATTTTCCATAACCTCAAAAAATAGTACATTTGTTGGGATTTTGAAGCTTTTATTTAAGATAAAAAAAACTTTATGGAGTAAAACAAACCCCGAATTCAGTTTCAGTGATTACTTTCGAGGTCTGAGTAGGTATGTTTACTTTATGTCGGGGTCGTTAAAGCGACTCCGGGGTTTATTTTCCTTATTACTTTAGGGTTTTCAAAAAATAGATGACGGTTTTTAACGTTTCTTTTTGAGGTTATGGAAAATCCTGATGTAATGGGGTAAAATAGACCCCGCATTCGGTTTCAGCGACCCCGGAAATATAATAAGGAAATATAAACAGATCTCAGAACAAACTTTTTCGATTTTTGAAGTGTAAACTTCTTTAGGCGCGTTTAGCAGTTTTTGTGGGTAGTGAATTGAACTGAGCCGTCAGGCTTGGCTATGTAACGCTAATTCGGGTGAAGTCGGCTCGAGTCGGAAAGGAACATTCAGCGTGCGATATGATAATGCAGTTAAAGGCCAGTATTATTAATTTCGCCTTGTTGAAGTTTACACTGCCGTGTGGTCTTAAACACACACAATTTTTTTTTGTAGAGTTGTGTTATATTAATTTGTTAAAGATAGAGTCTCAAGAAAAGAAGACCAAGGGTGATTCATCTGCCCGAAGAAGACAGTCCGAAGACCCAAACAGAAGATCAAAATATTATTGTATTTTTATTTAACTTTCTTCTAAAATTAAAAAAATTGGGGGCTCCGTGTCTTTTTATTTCCTTTAAATATATTTACACAAGCATTCCTTCCTTTCTTGACCTATTTATGGGCCTTACTCGGCCTTGCTTTACCTACAAATACTTAAAAAAAAATAATGCTCCTTCAAGTTGAACAACAATAAACCCACATATCCAAGCAGTAATTCATCATTTTTATTTAAAAATTTAATTTTATAAAAAAAAATTTACCATAAACGAAAGAATTTATTTTAAAAAAAATTCAGTTACGTAAAACACGGTGCAAACGGCGAATGGACAGTTTATGTAAGGGTGAGTTCCTAGCAACGGCGTGACGGCAACGGCATCGGCATCGGTAAACGGCAAGTTTATGAATCGCGCTTTAATCTGATCCCTAGAACGCCATTCCAAGTAGTGACTGGCCGCACCTAATAACCAGGAAGATATTTGACAATATCGGGCCTAACATGGATTTGAGGTATATATTAAAATGCTTTACTGATTTTAGTAGTCAAAGAGTTCTAATTTAAGAATCTGCTTGATGCCACTCTGGCACCCCTGAGCATTTTGAAATATTCAAGATGGCATCAGCTGATTAAAGATTAAAAATAAAAAAGGTTTTAAAAACATGAAACCAAGACCGCCCAATCAATAGCAATTATGATTCTATTAAGCGGGATTCATAAATAATTCGCCGATGCCGTTTTCCGTTCATTTTGAACTAATCAATATTTCTATTTATGCCATTGCAAAAACTTTAAAAAATAGGTCTTTCTCTTTCCCGTACAATATAATGCATTGCGCTTATGCGACGGGCCCAGTCCGCAGCCAATTAGGGTTGCCAGATTTTTCAAATTAAGTAAATGCGTAAACACAAAATTTTTAAATAGATACTAAAAATTTACATTGATTCTAACATAAAGGTGGAGTGTTTTAGGAACCAGATGGTGTGTTTATTTATTTACGTTTCCAAAAATACATTCAATAATATAATTTTAAAATTCAAATGTTATAGCTACCTAATTAAATTTAGTGAGTTTTTTTTAATTGAAGAGGTGAAAAACTTTTAAATTAAGTTGTGTTTCTAACTTACTTGTGTAGGTGGTAGACGCTTTTTACTCATTGGGCGTCGACCGGTGAGATACCACCATGCCAGAAGTGAGTAGCGCTAAGTGGTATCACCACGTTCCGCTACTGCGCTGGCAGTCCGGTTCCAACAATGAGTAACCGATAGCATGATGGCGCCTCCAGGATCAAAATATTCCGGAGGTAAAATACCCGACCACTCGGATCTCCGGGCGTCGGGTGATCCTGGGGGTCCTTCATGCAAAGATATTAAAAGACCAAAAACTCAACTTAGAATTGATTGTAGCAATATAAGAGGAACATGAATTCAGTTCACCAACACCTTGAAGAACAAAGACCTGACATCCTTGTTCTCACTGAAACTAAAATCAGTTCTGCAACACCTATTGTGAACTATCTTTATCCCGGCTATGACCTACACCACCGATTTCGATATAATTTTGGGATCTGTGTGTACATTAAAAATGACCTTTCATGTCATCGAGAGGAGAAGCTAGAACCAGCGAACCTCGATATCATATGGCTGAAATTCACCTCAAAGTCATCGACCAAGTTCATTTGCTGCCTCTACCGACCGCCAAGTAACACCAAGTATCAAAACTTTTTTGCGACATTATCCGAAAACTGTGATAGTATACAGTCTAACTATCCACATGCGGAAATTGTTTTTTTAGGCGATTTCAACGTCCACAATATACCCTGGCTAAAACACCACAACAAAACAGATAATGAAGGCAGGGATGCAGAAGCTTTTGCCATAAGTTGTGGTCTAACGCAGCTTGTCGATGAACCTACCCGTATCTCAGAAAGGGGTGAATTTGCAGCGCTTTTAGACTTGTTCCTAACTACAAATCCTGACTTGTACACAATTCAAGTAGATCCCCCACTTGGTTCATCCGATCATAAACTTATAAGAACAAAGTGCGAAATGTTCATACCGCCAAGCCAACAATCACTTCCTCGTAAAATGTGGCACTATAAATCGGCAAAATGGAATGACCTTAAACAGTTTTACCTGGATTTTCCATGGCAAGAGGTTTGCTTTAAAACAGCTGATGCCACTATTTGCTGTAATGAAATAAGAAAAGTAATCTTATCTGGAATGGATGCATATATCCCACATACAATAAAACGCAGAGCTAATGCAAAACCTTGGTTCAACAGCCAGTGTCAAACGGCTGTACAGAAAAAACACAGAGCATATAACCTTTGGAAACGACAACAAACCGCTCAAAACCACACAGAATTTATAGAAGCCAGAAATAGTTGCAAAATTACTATTGACGCCGCCAAAGAAACACACAATCAAAGAATAAAAAACAGGTTGCTGAATTGTCCAAGTAGTTCTAGGTCCTTTTGGTCTCTTGCAAAAGCCGTTGGATCAAACTTCACCAAGTCATCCATACCACCACTTACAGATAAAAATACTCACTTCGCCACAGCATCAGGAAAAAGCCAATATGCTGGCCAAAATCTTTTCCTCCAACTCAAACCTAACAGTGCCAAATGGAAAAACTCCACCGTTCATTGAAAGGGTTTCCCACAGTATGCCAGAGGTACCCTTTTGTCACAGAGAAATACGAAAATCCCTTAAAAAGTTGGATACAAACAAAGCAATGGGTCCAGATGGCATTCCCGCGATAGTACTCAAAAATTGTGCTAGCGAACTCACTCCTACTTTCGCAAAATTATTCAATTTATCTTATAGGCAAGGAGTATATCCATCATCATGGAAGTCTGCCGCAGTACAACCCATTCCAAAGAAAGGAAAAAAGACAGATCCGTTAAACTATAGACCAATTGCTCTACTTCCGGTGATATCAAAAGTAATGGAAAGAGTTGTGAACAATCACCTAACCAAGTACTTGGAAAAGTACAAAATTATCAACGACAAGCAATACGGATTTCGAAAATATAGGTCAACTGGCGATTTACTTACATACGTCACTTAGTTGTGGCAAAAAGCGATTGAGTTGCGAGGTGAAACAAGAACAATTGCCTTAGATATATCTAAAGCGTTCGATAAAGTCTGGCATGAAAATCTGCTCAACAAGCTCAAAGCAACGGGATTGTCGCCGAGACTTTGCACTTGGTTTGAAAGTTACCTTAAGGATAGATCCATTTATGTTGCACTGGATGGCCGGAACTCCAACTCTTACCAAATAAATGCTGGTGTGCCACAGGGAGCAATCCTTTCGCCAACACTTTTTCTGATTTACATAAATGACCTCATAGATAAAACAATAAATCCACTTTATTGCTTTGCAGATGATGGCAATGTAGTCTCCTCAGTCATACCACCCACATGTCTCTCCACACGTGAATTCCATTACCTTAGACTAACTGAAATATCACAGATAAATAACGACTTGGAGATAATAGAGGACTGGGGCAACAAAAACCTTGTACAGTTCAACGCGCAGAAAACCCAAGCAGCCCTGTTTTCAAAAAAGACCAGCACCGATGAGCCAAACATCATGCTATCTGGAAGTGCTGTCACATTGCAGAGCCAGTTGAACATCTTAGGAGTCACTGCAGAGACCAACATGTCTTGGCACAGTCACGTGGCAGATATAGCTAAAAGGGCGTCCCAAAAGCTTGGGGTGCTATTTCGTACAAGACATCTGTATACACCAAGCCAACTGCTGACACTCTACAAAGCCCAGATTCGACCAACTATGGAGTACTGCTCACATATATGGAGTGCGGCACCCAAACATACCTTAATGCTTTTGAATACCGTGCAAAAACGAGCTATCAAGCTGATCAATGACCCCGCACTTACCCGTAGCTTGGATAGTTTCGAACATCGAAGAACTGTGGGCGATCTATCTCTCTTCTACAGGTATTATCATGGAAAATGCTCTGAAGAGTTGGCGCGTATAATCCCCCCGGGAGTAGCACCTACTAGGCGAACACGTCAAACAGACGGTAACCATCAATTTATTGTCAAAATAGAGGCACCAAGAACCTCATTATATCAGAATTCATATCTCTGGAGAACAGCATCGCTGTGGAATAAACTCCCTGCGACAGTTTTCCCTGCAGGTTACAACCTGAACCGTTTCAAAACCAACACACACCAACATTTCCGCGCACTTGCCGCTTCTCGAGCGTGATAGGGATCTCCTTGCGAGTGCTCATACCCGTAAAAAAAAAAAACTTCCATTGTCTTCATTATATCCGCCCTAAAATGAGAAAGTAACTTAAACGAAAAAGTAAAACATTCCTCTTCGATTGTTTTTTTATAAATAAAAATTAGAAGTTATACCTAAGAATATACAGACAGGTCAAAAAGTAGGACAGAAATGAAAAAAAAAGCGGGAAAATCGGAACAATTTGCATAAAAAGAAGGACTTAATGAGATTAAAAAAAAAGCGGGACCGAGCTACAAAAAGCGGGACCGTCCCCCGTACGGCGGGCCGTCTGGCAATCCTGCAGCCAATTCGTTTTATAGGTCTATGGTCCGAAGTCTCCTTTCGCATCCTTGCCCTTTTATGGCCACGAGGCGTGCCAAATCGCAATTTTAGAAGGCCTCACAAATTCAAAATAGAAAGTAAAGCACACAAGAAAAAATATATTACAGCAAACAAAAATGTTAGGTTAGATCATAGATAAAGGATTTTAGCTTCGGTTTGGTTAGTTTGGGTTAGATAACTTAGATTTGATCGCTTTTTGTTTCAACCGCCCTAAAATTCAGAGGGGGCTGGCAAAAGCTCCAAACGCTCAATCAAAAAACTCGAAGAGAAAAAAGCAGCTCTTTTCGCTCGCTCCATGAATAAACAATTTTATACCTGTTTATTGTAAGCTTGTTCAGGTTCATTTACATGATTTACATTGCCAATTTGACGTTTGCTTAAAATTAGGCGCTGACTCGTGACGTCACTAAAAAACTGCACCCCGACATAAATTGTAATTTTGGAACATACTCATTTGCATCTCTTTTTAAAGCACAGCAAATTTTTTTATTGCTGTCCAACTCATCGAGCTGCACAATAGGCTCCCGGACCTAATTTTTGACCAAAATTAGAAAAATAGGTTTTGTGACAATATTTTGTTTTAAAATAAGAAAAAAGTAATTATCAATCAAAATGCCGATCCAAAATGGCGAAGTTTCCTATTTATGAACCAATAAATATGAAATCTAGAACTTTGGAGTGTTAATAGTCGCTAAATATTATTTTTGACCTAAATTTAAAAAAATTCATTTACCAAGAGGTATCAAATTTAAAACTTTGGCGTGCCGCTGATTATAGTTATGAACTCAAACTTTAAAAAAATTACATGGCAGATCCAAAAGGGCAGAGATTTCTATTTATGAACCGATATGTATCAAAATTGGAACTTTGGAGTATATAAAGCAGATAATTAAAATTTCTGACTCAAACGTAAAAAAAAATATCAATGCGGATCCGAAATGGAGCACGTTTACATTTATATACCAATCTGTAATAAATTTGGAACTCTACGGTATTTAACGTCGTATAAGTTTTTACTCAAACAAACAAAACTAGCACAGCGTACCCAAAATCCCTTAGAGTAAGAAAAATAAAAAAATCCTTATCCAATAGACTATCCTATTTATAAACCGATTTGTGTCAAACTTGGTACTTGGCGTTATTTAAGGTTAAATTGAGCTCATCGTGTAATGCGTAACAAAGCTGTATTGGAAAGGCTGAAAAGTTTCCATAATAATAAATCTGAAAACCAAACTAAAAATTTAAAATATTAAAAAGAGATAAACAATATTATTTTTTTGCCATACCAAAAACTAGAAAATAATACGAACGTAACCCTAACTTTGTAGCGGATAAGAACCTGCAAGTTTAACGACTGCATAATTAATTAAGAATGATTTTTCTAGAAAAATTTGTTTTTAACGCGTCCACGTTATTATATTAGTTTATTAAAAGTCAGGTTTGGTTAACTGCTGATGAACCTTAAAAGTTTTTTAACTTTTTTTTTCATAAACAATCCACCTGTTAAAGTTAACTCCATCTGTAATTTTTGGTTTTTGGGATTTTTTAGTTTGTCACCTTTGATTTGATTTTTGAACATTTTAATTTTTTTTATTTTTTTATTTTTATTTTTTGAATATTCCTTACATTATTTGTATTTTTTATTAATATATAATTTTTTTTGGTTTAACCCGGCGTTGGTACACCCTGGTTTTCCTAACATGGATGGTACACCCGGGTATGACATAAACACTTACAATTTTGCATTTGAAGTTAACAGTAGACATAAAGTTTTAATATGATGGTTGTGTTTTAATTTTTTGAACCTTTTTGACGTTGAAAAAAAAAATATAACATTAGACATGCAGCGTTAGATACTAAAATGCATTTTTAGGTTTTCTAAAATTTAAAACCATATTTTTTTAAAATAGCGTAAAAAATGCTAAAAGTAATTTAGAAACTAAATTTTTATTTTATTTCGAAGATAATACATAAGAAAATTGGAAAAATAAAAAAATATTTGACTAAATATTTTCAAACAGGAAAATCCAGGGGCGTACTTTTATATAAAAAAAAACAAAGAAATTCTTACTTAGAATTAAAAAATACTTTTTAAATAGAAACAAAATTTCGGACTTCCATTGTCTTTATTTAATTTAAGCACGACGTTTCGGTTAGTAAGTATCTCTAGTCATTTTCAAGTGTAAACTAAACAATCTAGCTAGTCTATAGGGTACTACTTATACTATTTGGTGTGCAGTGACGCCTGGTTTCCATATGTTTGGTATATCCGTGCTTGGTTGACTGAAAACTTCTTTATTTTGCATTATAAACGAAGCTTCAATAAACTTTCATTTTCGCCAATGCAATACTTTAGCTTGTGACCACTGAATCCTGTCATGATTTGACCATGCATGATCCGCTAAACCGGATTTTTCAATACCCAAATTGGGTACTTTTTAGATGTTCATTTACTCTAACCTGAAGAGGGCGTTTCGTTTCACATACATATGATTTAACACACTCACACGGGATTTGGTAAATGCATTCCTTATTATTTGAGGGATTTTCTGGTTTTGTTTTAGTTACAAAACTACTTATCGTATTTCCCGATGAAAATACTGTTTTTATATTATAGTGTTGGGCTATTCATCTTATGTTTTCTAAAATCCCTTGAACATATGGAATGTTAATAACACCCAACGGATTATTATTTTGGGAACTTGCTACAAAAAATGTTACGCGGCTGGTACACCCTGGTATCATATGCCCGACGCAAGTTTAGCCCTTAGCACCAGAGCATCGAAGAAATAACTTATTTCTTCGATGACCAGAGGCAGATTGATACTAAACCCGCTTTTTTTAGTGGTCCGCGATTAGAACAAGTGTTGCCTGAGAGTAGGTGGAGGGGCAAGCTTGATGTGCTGCAAATTCATAAGTTCTGTTGGTTTTTCTCAATCCCAGGTATGTCATACCCAGGTGTACCAACGCCGGGTTAAATTACCCTAAAGTGTTTTAAAACTAATAAACAAGCACTGTTAAAACTGGCTATATATAACTTTTTCTCGAAGAAATCCCTTTTTAGTAAATTAATAATATCTTTCATATGGGCAACTTGTGGCAACAGGTTTTACAATATAATTTTTGCAAGATATCTACTCTTTAAGAAAATAAAAATTTCAAGAAAACGGTTGATGACTGAAGCAAAATTTTTGTCCAACATTTATAAGAAATCTATATTTTTATAGAATTTCAGAAATCCCAAGCAAAAACCATTACCATACCTGTCTATACATCAAAATCGAAATCAAAATGTACAGGGATAAAATCTACTTACCTCCCTCTAAAAGATTTATTTTATGAGAATTTTATACAACATAAAATATTGTCGCAAAATGGCTTTAAATCTGGATCAAATCGCCATGCAAATATGGTACTTTAACGCGTTCCGTTGAAAGGAAACATACCACTTCTGAAAGTTGCGTCAATCAAATAATAGTTTTTTCAAGGCCTACTGGACTATCTACTATTTTTTAGTAAAGATGTTTAGAAGTTTCAGTATATATTTAATTTAGCTCTTTTTGGCGAAAAATTAGGTCCGCGATCCCACTGTGTGCTGATGGAAGAACATCGATTGACATTGATTGTCAAAATAACATCTTATAAATACTTCTATTTGCAAACTAATCCCAAGACTGTTATAGATTGGGTGCACCCGTCCCAATAATTTGAGTTAAAAAGAGAGAGTAAGTAGCTGAATGATAATGTGTGAGTTTATTAAATAAAACGAGTAGACCACTGTTTGTTTATTGATATCATGATTGTTTAAGGGCATTAGGCGCCCTTACTAATACATTCATTTAAAAAGAGATGGTAAATAATCGGATAATAATAAGTTCAGTCAATGACACGATTAGATTAGATGGTGGTACGTTCGAGAATCCTATTTTGTGTCGGGGTGCCGTGCTACGTCACAGTCAGCGCCTTCACCTTGGCAGTTGCAACCTTCCAAGTACTATAGGCATATAATCGTTGGCAACGTTGGCAAGCTTCGGCGCAATTTGGTTTGGAATTTGAAGGTTAGAGAAAATATTTTTTTGGTTTTCAGTCACTTTAGATAAAATAATTGTGCACCAGCCTGTCTATATTGGTAAAGATACCAAAAAAACCTACCCTTCTTACAAAATTAATACTTTCTCCATACGCTTTAAAAAAAATAAAAATGGGCCTACCATAACCTAAAAAATTGGCCATTGTAAATGGGTCCGCACAGAAACGTCACTGTTAAAGGCCATCACACACACCTCCGTAGCATGGTGCATAACGCGACGCATGGGGCTTTCAACCAATCAGCGATCGAATAGCAGCGGCCATATTGGTTTTGCATAAGAAAAGTCCATAAGGTTTCAAAAATTTTAAAGTCTTCTAGAATGTATTTTTTTATTTATATTTAAATAAAACTTAAAAATCACATTATTACCTTATACTGTACCATAATACAGTAGGTAGGTAAATTATGATGGAGCTTGTTTTCTCTTATGATGTCAGTTTGAGTCAGGAAAAAGCTACCATCCATTACTGGAGTAACATCTATTTTATAGATTATTTTAAGAATGACTGACATAACTCTTTACTCGCTATTTTTATAAAGTTTTAATAATTAATAATTAAATTATAAAAAATAATAACATTTAAAAAAATTATGATAAATTAAAAAAAAAAATATTGAGTGTGATAAATATTTTTAAAGGAAATTTTAGAGCGATTTTTGACCTTCCCCACCATTCTTTAAAGTTTGATGAATCATTTAAATTACATCTTTTTTTATAATTTTTACCCCAGTTTCAAATGGAAACAATCAACATCTAAATTAGTATATTTGTTTTAGGTTACCCGATAAGGCCTTGGCTTTTAACATCGATTCCAAATACCAGGAATGAGCAGGAAATCAGATTCAATGACAGATTTTCTTCTATTGGATCAATTATTGAATGCTGTAATAGGGTGCTGAAAAACCGATTTAGGTGCCTGATTAGGTACAGGACACTCCACTATGACCCTGTCGTGGCAGGAAAGATTATTAATCCCTGCTATATTTTACACAATATGTGTACTGAAAACAATATTCCAGAAGGTGAGAGACCAGATTATGGGATATATGCCAATGAAGATTATGCTGATGTTTGTCAATGAGGTGCAAATCCAGATTTAATGTTAACAAGAGTAATTCAGCAAAATATAATTGCGAACCATTTTTAATAAATAAACTATTTCTTTATGTATCTTGTTCTTATTATTATTCAAGATACCTAGATCATTGCCTCTGAACTAATAAATGAAGGTAAATCTTTTTGTTTATCAAGCATAAAATAATCAGAGCCTAAGTAAATGTTAATAAACTTTATTTTACAGTCAAGTAATTAACAAAACAATGTTTATAGTATTATCTCATATCAATATAAAAGTAACAAAAAAATTTTTACAGGGTCCTGTTATATAAAAATCAAAAGTGAGTGAGATAAGGTATGTGATTTAAGTGTGTGAGGAAGAGATAGACAACCATGTGCATCCAAAACACCTTATTTTCACACAGCAAAACTAGCATGTTTAGGAAAAAAATAGTTTAAAACAGATAATTAAAAAAAGAAAACATTTTTCTACATAGATTCAAATTACTATAAAAAATTAAATATTTTCTGTAGCCCTTTTTTAGGGGGACATTTTGAGGGCACTTTCAAGTTCCATTTTTACATTAAATATGTCTATATTACTTATAATTTTTTAAAAATCTTGCCCACCTATCCTTAATATGCATTTTTTTGTACAATATTTCATTATATTTCAGGAATACTATCTTCCCCTAGAACATTTGACCTAGTTTTGATAACACTCTGCATTATTTTTTTGGAATCTGCTGGTTTTGCTAACTGTAATCATTTTTATGAATTATCGAGGGGTAAACAGCTCTCACAATCGGTGTACACATTTCTCACAATCCGTTCACAATCTTTCCACAATCCCTCACAATCTTTCCACAATCTTAGTAAAAGATTGTGGATTTTCACAATCGGTGTACACATTTTGGGTTAGCTGTTCACCCCTCGTGAATTATCAAAACCTTAGTGTAATTTTTAAAGTTTAGAAATCATAATTAACATCTAAAACTTAACAAATATTGATGTAAATTGCCTCTTCTGAATATCCGGCCTATTAAATAAAAAGTTAAGCAAAGCTTCTTTATGCGCTGGTACCTACTATTTGTTTTGGTTTTGAGATGAGTGGCCGCAAAGTCTCCATCTAAAAGCAAAAAAAATATGTACACCTAATTTCTAAGGATGGAAATAATCCCTATGTTATTTCAATCTGTTAAAACTCCTTATCAAATAAAAGACTAATAACAAGCTTTGTGGGTGCAAGGTTGGCTCATGCATCCAATATTTGAAATAGTAGCATTATTTGCTAATAAAGGTTTATTTAATTCAATTCAACTTGGCATGTTGATCTACACAAGGTTAACTTGCTTGCTTGTCGGAAGGGCTGAATTACACAATTGTATTTTTGGAAAATAAACAGTTCTATATTGTAAGTTTAATTTCTAAATTGTGAAATAGGTATTATTCTCTACGTTGCAAGTTGCGATCATTATAAGTAATGCTTTACTTTGCTCACAAAAACAGAAAAAAATACAATTTTACTTCTTTTTTATCATTTTCGTTTAAATTTTTCCCAAAAATAAACATAAAAAAGTAGGGTTAGTTACCGATAAGATGTCAAATGGTCAAATCCACAGTAAACAGACCGCAGGTTTGCGGTCCGTGTACTGTGGTCAAATCAAGTGCATCAAAAGTTGCTTTGAACAACGGCAACATTGCCTTGCACTGCTGTTCCCACTATGAACCCACGGCACACTCACGGCGATTAGCGAATTTCAAGAATGCCGATTTGAGATTTGGTGAGCGATCACCTCACCTCACATCACGGCAAGTCAAGAATAAGTAGAACACGAACATAAGACGCTAGCCCTACCAAGTCCACTTCCAATCCCTGACTTCGCATGCGTAGATCTACCAATATTATTTACCTCATGTATTAGAATAGATGTACAGGGTGATTTTCACTTGAATGATTCTAACGACATGAAAATAGAAAGTTTCAAAAACCTAACCTAACGAAACCTAATCAGATCTAACCGAACCGAACCAAAGCAAACTAAACCAATATTTTTTTTCAAACAAAAAACTTTCCTGACTTCCTACCCGGGATCCTAGAGGATGTGAATTCGAACCGGACCGTACCGAACCGAACCTATCCAAACCTAACCCTACCCAACTAATGTAACGTGTCATTTTTACGTTTAAGACAAACGTTACATATTTGTTTATTTAGGTAAACAATCAAGGCTCTTCGACTCGGTCTTTCTGTACACAAAATAAGGGTATTTTATAGAGCTAGGTTTGGAGGTTAGATAGTGTCTAGAAAGTTACCTTAAACAGGAGGCATCCCATCGAATTACTGTGGACACTGCGCACATCGCATTATTTAGGCATCGTAATTGGAATTTGAGATCACAGGTTTCGGGAAAAATCACATAAAAACTTTTGATTGTTTTGTTTATCTGTAAAATTTTGTAATTTTCTTTGACGTTCATGAAAATAAACAGCTGTTCTGCTGGGGAATGGCGACGTTGCCGCATCACAAATGGTTTCAGTAACAGGAAGAAAACATTTAGATGAACCAAGGCCAACACAAAAATAGAGGCCACGACCCTAAAAAAATCAGCTGTTCTTCCGGGGCTGAATTTTACATTGGTTCTTATGGGAGGTCAGGTGTTTTTTTATGATATTGTCAAAATGGCACTACAGATTTCCGCAAAATTTCAGTGAAATATTCTCAGACACCATCCCGATGTTCCACCAAAGGTTTGTAAGGAAGCAACATGAATAAAAGGTTAAAATCTTCAAGATTTAGCATTCCTTATTTTGAATTCAAATTACCCGCCATGTACCACATGCCAACTGTTATATTTGACATGTATTTGACTTTGTCATCTGTGATTGTCACATTCGCTTCTGTTTTAAACTTAATTTTTGTGTGAGCTAATGAAGCGGCTTTGAAAGATTAAGGATTACTATAGATTTAAAAAAAATTGTTCTAAAAGAATATAGTAAAAAAAATCTCAAAACCGGCCTTATTTAAAAAAAATCAAATATACATGAACCGTCATTCCAACTTCAATATCTTAATGACAATCAGCTGTGTCGTAACGTGGTCAACAAAAAAAAATCAGCCCCGGATGTGACGTCAACAAAGTGGAGGATCGTGGCCCGTCCGTTTTGATAGCCCTGGATGAACATTTCATTCGCTTATGTTTATTCTCGAGGATATTGGGACAATGTTTTCTCTTCCGAACCTCATATCCTTCACGGATTAGCTAGTTTTGATAGCACGAAAACATATTTAGGTCCACGGTTTGACCAGTAACAACCGAGGCTCCGCCCACTTTGATATCTTTATTAATTTGATAAGGAGAAGATAAAATAAATACGAGTTATGCACTTTTATAAATGGGGTATAAACAAGGGATAAAAACCAGGACTAAAAGAATAAACAAAATCGTATTTTTATATTATATAAATTTATATATAATCATAGTTAAGTAAAGTTAATAGCTAACTCAGTCGGATTGAAGGGTTGTGTAGGGCTAGCTAGTGGTGAGCAAACTTAACATCTGAACATTCTTAGGCCGGGTTTAAGCAGTAGTTCAATGTGTATTTTTAGGTTCACGTTCAGAAACAACTTTATTAATGTAGAAATGTTTTACAAAAATGGCGTCAAACCATATGAATCTTAGAGAAAACATATATAAAGAGCAAAGGAAACTTTTGACTAAAACTGTAACTAAAATACAACTAAATTCTACACTTAGTATAGCTTTACTCATATGGGAATTGGTTGAGTGTTCGAATATTCCTGGGTTTGATGCATGCTCTGATCTCCAGTAATTGATTTTACAGTTGAGTGCTTCTTATAGTCCGGCTGGTTATTTTCCTCCTACTTGCTATGTTGGCAGGGGTCCGGTAGGCAAATGTTCGGTCTATGTATGGAGGGTGTCTCGATGTCCTTGTTGTGTTGTGTGGAAATAGATCCGACAACACCTCATGCGCAGGGTACGGAAGTATTAGTGTATTTCCTCATTGGTTAGTTTGAAAACCGCGGGTTTTCTTCTCCAGGCTCGCAAACCGGAGTTGGTGATTTTTCGGCGAGAGCGTTTTTTATAAATGCGTTTGCATTCTTATTTGAATTTAACAGGGAAAATTTGGTTGGTACTGTGTACTGTCCCCACCAGATCTACGAACGGTTTCCGGCAACTTCATTTTTTTTGTGTTCTTGACAAAGTGTCTTTTCTCTTTTCCTAAAGAATTTTGGCTGGGCTGGTGGCCGTCTGTTGGTGTCGCCATTGTTTTTGTGGTTATTGGCACTTATTGGCACTGCAGTAGTTGCAGATTATACCAAAGACGGTATAACTGTGAGCCGTCGTTGTTTAGGCGAATCTTAGTGACGCTCACATCCTCTGAGAGGGATTTAAGGCAGCCTACGCCATTCCTACGGGAAAGAAACATGGTAAGTTCGATTTTTATTATTTTTTTTGAATTCTTCAAGACAATATTTACCTCCCAAATTGTAATTAGTGTTCGTGTGAAGTGTGATTTTTCTGCAAAAGACGTGTTTTGGAGTGTTTTAATATTTTTTTTTAAACCACGTTTTGGATAAAAACTATATATTGTTTTCTCCTTTGGTTACAGCCCGTCCATTCCATCGACGGGACAGTTTTGCTGGTGGAACGAGGTTCGAGCCAGTTGTAACCCTGGGAAAGGTATGTTAGGGTTATTTTAGTTCATCTGTTGAAATCTGCTTTATTTTATTGAGTCGATATGGGGTTCGTGATTTAAGATTCTCGGTGTAGGGGAACCTCGTGCAAAACCGACGAAGGAAACTGAAATATTTCATTTTCCACAGGGTTTTTATGCTCGGGCAAGGATCCAGTAACAGCTGTGTTGCCCAGCATGATGTGCTAAGCGAGCACTAGGGGAGGCGCGGGCAGAACAGGACCCGGTGCAGCAGTAGCAGTGAGAAATGTCGGAGAACACCACTTCCACACCAACAATTAATCAATAATTACAGGACCAAGGTAGGAGCAAGCCTGTAGATATAATTTTCTTAATTTTTTTTATATATAAGCATAATTTTTGCCACTTCTTATAACCGTAAGGTAGGATATGACGTCATAACCACACTTTTGCGGAATAACTATTTATTTATAATTTTTATCATACAATTGCAGAGACAAAAGAGAGATGAGATTATATTTTTTTTTAGTGTTTCCTTACATTGTTTTGCCTCATGGGGTAGATCTCGGACTGGGTTGCTGTCTGTCTCATTCTACCCAATGTAGAATGTTGATAGCAGATATTTGGTCCAGATCTCCCCTATGACAGAATGATTTTGGAAGTGTTTTTTTTACAGTCATTTATATAATGGAGTCTCACACTACTGACTCAAATGTAGGTACACTGTGACCTGTTGGAAATGTGCATCTACCTATAAGGAACTTTCTATTTGTGCATTTTGATTCATTTAGGAATCTTTTAGAATTTTATTTTGTTTATTAGTCAATTTTTTTGGTTTTTTTAATTACACAAATACTCTGGAAGCCTCAGAAGTAGGTAGAGTTTCATTGTTTGGCTACAAGGTTTGAGTTGAACTGTATTTTATTTAAGATCTTCTTTGTAAAACATTGGTATTAAAACACTGTGGTGCACTTAAAATTTTCTTTTTTCTGAACCCCCCCCCTTCTCCACTGTATAAAAGTTACCGGGCATATCAATGTTTTACCTAGCTGGAAAATACAGTTCTGCTTCCAGATATTTGTTTAATTACTCAGTAATTTGATTTTAGTGTCACAAATTGGCTCAGCGTTATTGTTCTATTTACAATGTCACAAAATGGCGGCAACGTCTTTTAGTTTACCACAAATGTCACCCAACGCATTTTAGTTGGCCATACTAAATCTAATTAGCAGTACATGTTGTGGTTTAGTTTGGTTAGGTTAGGTTTGGTTCAGTTTAGTTAGGTTCGGTTTGGTTCGGTTCGGATTCACATCCTCTAGGATCCCGGTCAGGAAGTCAGGAAAGTTTTTTTTTGAAAAAAATTATTGGTTCAGTTTGCTTTGGTTCGGTTCGGTTAAATTTGATTAGGTTTTGTTAGGTTAGGTTTTTGAAACATTCTATTTTCATGTGGTTAGAATCATTCAAGTGAAAATCACCCTGTATTCATCTATTCTAATACATGAGGTAAATAATATTAATAGATCTGCGCATGCGAAGTCAGGGATTGAAAGTGGACTTGGTAGGGCTAGCGTCTTGTAACACGAACGAATGGCTAAAAATTCGCTCGATTTGCTCGATTAAGAATAAACGAACGGCTTAAAGAGGAAACGGAGCGTATGGAGCGTAAAAATCGAAGGCAAATTCTCGTGCTATATGTTTCGAAATAGTGTGGTTCAATAAATAAAAACGTCATCAATTGGTGACGTTTTATATCTATATTTTCGAATTTATGGACGTTCTACGATGAAATACCGTTCAAAGAGGTGTAAATTGTGAATTTATTGTCAATATTTTAATAAAAACTAAATAAAATTAAGAAACAATGTCTCAATTAAAAAACAAAATTTTAACATTGAATTTATAATATTGATTTTTTAGCTAAACGTCAAAAAATTACAGAGTAAGTGTTTTAATTGAGACATTGTCTCTTAATTTTATTTGGTTTTTACTAAAATTTAATTGACAATAAATACACAATTTACACCTCTTTGAACGGTATTTCATCGTATAACGCCCATAAATTCGAAAATATAGATTTCAAATGTCACCAAATGATGACGTATATATTGAACCAGGGCTATCAAAACGGACGGGCCACCATCCTCCACTTTGTTGACGTCACATCCGGGGCTGATTTTTTTTGATGGTCACGTCACGACACAGCTGGTTGTCTTTAAAATATTGAAGTTGGAATGACAGTTCATGAATATTTGATTTTTAAAAAAATAAAGCCGGTTTTGAGATTGTTTTTACTATATTCTTGCAGAACAATTTTTTTTAATGTATGGTAATCCTTAATATTTCAGAGCCGCTGCATTAGCTCACACTAAACTTAAATTTAAAACACAAGCAAATGTAACAAACACAGATGACAAAGTCAAATACATGTCAAATATAACAGATGTCAAATATAACAGTTGGCTGGTACATGGCGGGTAATTTGAATTCAAAATAAGGAATGCCAAATTTTGAAGATTTTAACCTTTTAATCATCTTGCCATCTTCCATCCTTACAATAGTTTGGTGGAATATGAGGATGGTGGCTGAGAATATTTCACTGAAATTTCGGGGAAATCTGTAGTGCCATTTTGAAAATATCATAAAAAAAGTCTGACCTCCCATAAGACCCAATGTAAAAGTCAGCCCCCGGAGAACAGCTGATTTTTTTAGGGTTGTGGCCTGTATTTTTTTGTCGGCCTTGATTGAACCACACTGTTTGGAAACATATAGCACGAGAATTTGCCTGGAATAAACAAACGCACGTACACTTGGGGACTAATTAAATGGCCGCTGCCGTTTTCAGAAGAGCTAAGATGAGAATCCGAATTTAATAGAATTTTATTGATATTACCCAACCCAGCAATATTCGACTGCAACCAAACGAAATACAGTGAATAGCCCTGAGTAAATGCTTAAATTAAATTAAATAAGGGCCTACGTGCAAATTTTAAGAAAACGAGTTTATTTAAAAATCTAATGGTATATTTAAAGAAATATTAATTAAAATAAATAATAACGCCCTTAGAAAAACTCTAGCGCAATTCTAACAAATTCAAATCAAAAAGTTATTAATTCTAGACATTTACATTTTTGGAATAAATTGCACATTAATTTTAAAAGTAATTTTTTGCAGATAGGCCTTTTTAGCCGTAGAATGATGATTGACGAGTCTGGCAACATATTAAATTAATTTGCAATACCTACAGAATTTTCAATTGGGTAAAGAAATATTTCGTATTTTATAAATAATATGTAATATAATACAGGGTGTAGCAGAATAAAGGTGCGTTTTTAAAATATGAATAACTTAGCAAATTACAAGTATTTAAGTTGAGATGTTAACATTTAACAGTTAAAAAGTGAATTTGCGTTTTGAGAGTAATGTCAGGTAGATGACGTCCGTTTTCTACAATGTTGGAGTCGTTCCTCAAAGTTCCGCATCACACAAATCAATTTCAATTGCCCAATGGGCGTAGTTAGGGTGGCTTGGGTGGAGTTTAAGCCTTCCCGTCCAAAGCTTATTAAAATTAGCCCCCCCCCCCCAGAAATTATTCGAACATTACCATAGACACACAAACATAATTCAGAAGAGAAAGTATGACTATATCCTCCCAGATGAGAACACCTAACTACGCCCATGCCAATGCCCTAACTCGTGCTCTGGGTAGTTATTCTGGGTCTTAAATGACAATAGGAAACTCTGAGCGGTCGCTTTTTTTGCGAATCTGAGGGCCCGGCAGTACCTCGCCAAGTTCGCCCGCCGTAACCATCTTTTCTGGAAACATTTCAGCCGATATTTGACCTACCTAAAACTCTACTTCGGAATGAGCTACGAATCTCAAACTTTGCAGGGTCGTAGAACTCCATGGAGTTAACAACTCCTCCAAGTTTCATTGAATTCCATAAAGTAGTAAAGTAGTTACGAAATTTCAAAAAACGTCGAAATTGCCACTCACTCACTGACTCACTCACTCACTCATGTATAGATCATATATATTCTACTGTACTTCCACACACGCTACAAAGCTGAAATTTGGCAGACTGATAGAAATTATGACCAAAATCCTGGAAAAAAATCAAAAAACCCCAAAATTTTAATTTACTCCCCTCCCCTATACATTTAAAGTTATGTAAAATTAGCATCACCCACTTCCAGAAATGCTAGAGAGTTGAGTTTTGGCAGACTGATAGGAACTATGTTAAAACCATAGGAAAAAATCAAAAAACCCCTAAATTAATTTTAATTTACTCCCCTCCCCTATACATTTAAAGTTATGTAAAAGTAGCATTGCCCACTTCCAGAAATGCTAGAGAGTTGAGCTTTGGCAGACTGATATATATATATATATATATATATATATATATATATATATATATATATATATATATATATATATATATATATATATCGGTTTCATAACGTTCTACGTCTTCCGATACCCAATCTCCACTCGTTTCTGTTTGCCCACAATTCATCATCTAGGCCTCTTATTCTTATTTCACTGTCTATTCCTTCTCTCCAGCTTCTCCTTGGCCGTCCTCGTTTTCTTCGGCCAGTTGGTTTCCATTGTAGTATTTGTTTAGGTAGTCTTTCATTATTCATTCTTTGTACATGTCCGTGCCACACCAGTTGTTTTGTTCTTATATTATCCACTAAAGTACGTTCACCCACTGTCATAATTTCTCTTATTCTTTGATTTGTAACTCTTTCTCTTTTTGATTTCCCTGCTGCTCTTCTCCAATAGTCCATCTCCGTAGCGGAAAGCATTTTTTTCTGTTCTATCCTTGATTGGCCATACTTCTGAGCCGTATGTAATAATACTTTTTACAATGGTGTTATATATAAGCTTTTTGTTATGCTTTGATATACTTTGGTCCCAAATTATTCTATTTAATAAAGTTATTGCTTTTCTTCCTTGTACGTTTCGATCTTTTATAGCTTTGTCTAGTGTTCCGTCAGCTGTAATTTTTAGACCTAAGTATTTATACTCATCACAGGACTGAATTCGCTGCCCGGTATTTAAAATTAGATCCTGTTTCATTCCACCGATACACATATACTCTGTCTTATTGAGATTAACCTCTAGTCCCCACTTATTGTACTCTTCTATTAGTTTTCGTGTCATATATTCGAGGTCGTCATAATCCTGAGCCACTACTATCTGATCATCGGCGAAACATAAAGTATACAAGGTGGTTTCGTCCACCGGAATTCCCATGTTTTGGCATTTTCTCTTACATACTTTAAGGACTTGTTCCAAGTATATCTTGAAGAGCGTAGGCGAGATAAAGCAACCTTGTTTAAATAAAGGCAATGGAAGTCCGAAATTTTATTTCTACATAATCATTGTCTACGAGTTTCAAACAAAAACCAAAAGTCAATAACAACTGACATCATAGCTATGTGCAACGAGAACGCCTACCTAAAAAATGAATTTAATGGAATCTTGGAAAGGGACAAGTTGTATAAATATAGCGCTCGACTAAAGCACCCCTAACCGCGGCGTTACAATATGTCTATTATTATCCAAGATGGCGGCGTTCAAAATATAAAAACAACAGTATCTTTTTGATTTGGTAAATTTTGTTACCCAGATATATAGTTGTATATTACTCTTAATTAGTTTTAAATTATGATGTACAAAAAAATATACTTTATTTATTTTTTAAAGATGGCGGCCGAATAAGTTTTAAAAAAGCAGTTTTTTCGAAATTGAACAAAAAAAACTTTGTTAATATTGATCTAACAATAACGTTTAAAAAAGCAAAGTTAAATAATTTTTCCTAAATCATCAGAATCTGATGTCAAAAATGACATATCTCATACACTTGTCAAACTTTTGACATATCGTTTATTTTTTTACATAAAACAACCTGTATATATATTTTTTTAATTGATAAGGCTCCCATTTCTGATTGTAAAAATATATAATGTGATGAAATTATTATTTTTCGGTAGGTTTAAAGAGCTGGTCAGTGGCTTTAATATGAGGTATTAAAAATAAATATCGCAAAAATAAATATCGCACAAAAAATAAACAAAATATCGAAGAAAAACGATTTTTGAAAAATATAGCCGCCATTTTGTTTTGAAGTGACAAGTGTAATTTTTTTTTTAATTTTTCAATTGAGCAGGTCCCACTTAAAGTAGATTTATTAAAATTAATTTAATTTCTCTTAAGACAGGAAATTCAGAAACAATTTGATTTTTTTAAAGTTTAAGTTAGAAACATAATCAGCGACCTGAAATATCTCAAAGTTCCTAATTTGATGCATATTGGGAAATTCCGCCATTTTGAATCCGCCATTTTCAGGTTTTTAAATTTGAGTCAAAAATTGTATTGTGTTACTTTAAGCGTCGCGTTTCAAGTTTGAACCAAATCGGTTTATAAATAAGAAAGTACGCCATTATGGAAGCGCTATTTTGATTTTTTAAAGTTTAAGTTAGAAATCATAATTAGCGATCTGAAACACCCTAAATTTCCGATTTTAATGCATATTGGTTCATAAATGGGAAAGTTCGCCAGTTTGGATCTACTATTTGGATTTTTATAAATTTAAGATAAAAATAATAATCAGCGACCTGAAAGATATTAGAGTTCCGATTTTGTTGCAAATCGTTTATAAATGGGAAAATCCGCCATTTTGGATCTACCATTTTATTTATTTTTTTAATAAAAAAATGTGGAATTGTATACTAACCATCTAGTTGAAAAAGTTTGAAAAAAGTTATAACAAAACTAATAAACAAATAGTAAAGCTAAATAAAAATGTTTAAACATTTGCGTTTAAATCTCGCGTCGAATTGTCTCTGCGGCGAATCGGCCGGCGGCGAATTGTCCCGCGGTAAATTGGCCGCGGCGAATTGTCCCATCCCTGTGTCAATACCCATTGGATTCCATTATATCTTGGAACCCCGTGGGAGCAAAGCTTTTAAGCAACGCATGGAAAAAATGCAAATAATTTTATGTTCCAGAAACTAGTATACTACTATTAAATCGTAATTAGATGAACGGATTATAAATATTCCTAAAAGAAAAGAAATGTGCTACGTATATACTAAGCATATAATTAGCAAACGCAGGTAGAGTAATTGGTTTTTTGGTAGTAGAAGCTACGGGAAGGTGGCAGTAGTCGGTTTTTTGGTGACTGAAGCTAACCGAAGGTCGTAGTAGTTGGTTTTTTGTAAAAGCTAGGGGAAACTGGTAGTAATTGGTTTTTGGTGGGAGAAACTAGGGGAGGTGAGTATTTGGTTTTTTGCTTGTGAAAGGTATAAGAAGGTGTTAGTAATTAGTTTTTTGGTAGTAGAAGCAAGAAGAAGCTGGTAGTAGTTGGTTTTTTGATCGTAGAAGCTAGGGTAAGGTGACAGTAGTTGGTTTTTTGCTGGTAAAAGCTAGGGCAAGTTAGTAGTTTTGGTTTTTTGGTCGTAGAAACTAGGGGGATGTGGATGTAGTTGGTTTTATATGGGTAGAAGCTAGGGAAAGGTAGTAGTGGTTGGATTTTTGGTGGCAGAAGCTAGGACGGCAAAGTGGAGCAGTTGGTTTTTCAGTAGTAGACGCTATGTGAAGGTAGTACTAGTTGGTTTCTTGGTGCATAAGCTAAGTAAAAGTTGTAGTAGTTAATCTCTTGATTGTAGAAGCTAGGGCGGTGGTAGTAGTTGTTTTTTTGCTGATAGAAGCTGAGAGATGGTGTTCTTAGTCGGTTTTTTAGTGGTAGGGGCTAGGGGAGGCTAGTAGTAGGTAGTTTTTCTTATAGGAGCTAGCAAAAGATGGTAGTAGTTGGTTTTCTTATGGTATAAGCTAGAGGGAGTTAATTGTAGTTTGCTTTTTGGTGATAGAAGCTAAGAAAGGGTGGTAATAATTCGTTTTTTGGTTGTAGAAGCTAGGCGGAGGTTGTAGTATTTGGTTTTTTGCTGGTAGAAACTAGGAGAAGGTTGTAATAATTTGTTTTTTAGTTGAAGAAGTTGGAGAAAGATGGCACTACTTCATTTTTGATCGTTACAGCTAGGTGAAGGTGGTACTGGTTGATTTTTTGGTGGTCGAAACTAGGGAAGGTCGAAGTAGTTAGTTTTTTGCTGTTAGAAGCCAGGTAAAGGTGAAAGTATTTGATTTGTTGATTGTATACGCTAGGGGGGTGGTAATAGGTGGTTTTCTACTCGTAGAAGCTAGTTAAAGGTTGTAGTAGTTCATTTTTAGGTGGTAGAAATTACGGGAAGGTGATAGTAATTTGTTTTTTGGTGTTAGAAGCTAAGGGAAGGTGGGTTTTGGGATAAAACTAAGTTAAAGCTGAGTGATAGAATAATGTAGCTGTTTACAAGTGGTAACAACTTAGACTAATAAGTTAGTATTTGTTTTTATTACAAACAAGGCAGCCTTACTCCGAAAAATACTAAAATTCATTGGTCAGTAAAATCTTGGTCAGTAAAATAGTTATTCCCGACCAGTCCATTTGTATTATAGGTCCATGAATTCTTTTAAAGTTTTTCTTTGGTGTTCTGTGCAATGAAATTGAAGGGTAGATTGATCTTTTTCTATGGTTCTGTGGTTTCTTTTTGTTGACATTTCTTGCAGAACGCAGGTAAAAAAATAGTTTTTGAAAAATTAAATCTGAAAATATCCGTTTATAGCATAAGAGTTTTTACTCTGAATACTGTGATATAAATTTTTACACTTTTCTGTGTTTGTAGATATAAATAGTTTTGGAACAATTAATTTCGAAATACTTGCTTGCCTCTAAACTTTGTTTTTTTTTTTTTCAGTGTTTACATTTTCCTGAGAGGATATCAAAATGGTAAGTTTTGTACATATATTTTATTTATCCTAATTTAAAAATTTAGTTAAGTTGAAAATTACTTTTGCTTAACCGTTATTGGGTCTTTATTACATATTGCACTCTTCAGGTCAGTGTAGCATCCCAAATTACAATAGACCTAAATTAACTTACCATAGTTCAGCCTAGCCAGTTAGATTAGATTAAATTACATTAACTTAGGTACCCTAAGCCAAATAGACTAACTTCAGGAGAAATTTTGTGTACAGTTTTTCACTTGTATTTTCTGCAAAGATCTTATTTTATGCCTTCATCCCTAAATGAAGGTTTCCGAAGTAAAAATCAAAAATCTCTGAAGTTTGGCTAATTTGGCTTAGGGTAAGTTAATTTAATTTCTGAGGCTGAACCCACCTTAAGTCAAATTAGACTAATTTAAGGTCATGGTACCTAGAATAGACCCAATTTAAGGTCATGGTCCCAAGAATAGACTGGTCTATGGATTGTCTGTATATGACTACATGCACACATCATTAACTGACAAAAGTAATTTTGCATTTCAATGGTTGAAAGCGAGGGGTGAACAGCTAACCCAAAATGTGTACACCGATTGTGAACATCCACAATCTTTTGCTAAGATTGTGAGGGATTATGGAGGACGGCGTAGCGTGCCTGAAGGGGCGGGGGGCAGCCCACCAAAAATTCTTGCAATCAAAAAAAAAAAAGGTCATCATGTCTATTGTTTCCTTTGCTGCCCTCTTAATTTACCCTTACCGGCCCTCCTGCTACTACTTAATAACAATTAGGTTGCTTCAGGCACCAATGGAGCGCCATGCCAGTACCCTCAGGGCAGGGGGGCAATGAACCCCCTGTGCTGTGCCACTGGGACTGTGGTAAGATTGTGAAGGTCTGTGGTAAGATTGTGAGGGATTGTGATAACATTGTGAGGGATTGTGAGTGATTGAGACGGACTGTGTAAAGATTGTGAGAAATGTGTACACCAATTGTGAGTTCACCCCTCGGTTGAAAGGTAAAACATCATAAGCGACAGTTTTCAAACTTTACAGCAGAGCCACTTAAAGTATTATTTGTCACTTAGTTAACCTTAAAAAACCAGGATCCATTCTTTTTTCATTTGACTTAAGTGACAAAAAAATCATCATAGAAGCCTAAATAATAGCTCATTTACCACAGAAAAAAAATCTTTGGCACTTAAAACTTTATTTCAAATAATGTGTCACTTATGACCTTTTGCCTTTCAACCATCGATATGTTTTTTAGTATGCCCTTATAAAACTAATTTTATTGCTTATTAAATGGTAAATTTTTTAGCCCTCTTCATTTTTACCTACTTGCACAAATATTAAAATACAAAGAAACAAATATGTGTTTATTTCATCATCGAAAGTGAGTAGCTCACCTACATCCCAAAGGTTGGTTCAGTCTCATAGATTAAATTAAATTAACTTACCCTAAGCCAAATTAGACTAACTTAAGAGATTTTTTTGTGAAAAAAGTCTAGTTTTTTTACTTAAAAAGGTTCCTAAAGGCATAAAATAAGATGTTTGCAGAAAATAGAAGTGAAAAATTTCGGAAAACTAAAAATTGAGAAAATTTCCTCTTAAGTTAGTCTAATATGGCTTAGGGTAAATTAATGTAAGTTAATTTAATTAAAAACCTTAAGTCATCAGTTCACTTTTGATACTAAATGATCACAATTGTTTTTGCTTGTATTTTATATTTTCCGAAAAATTAATGACAATACAATTTAAAAAGTTTATTTTAGAAGCATATGCATTAAAACAGTTGAAAAATTGCTTTAGTTTTGAAAAAATAAAGTATAAAATATTCAATAGATGTCCTACCTAACTTTTCTTTACAAAAATCAGCTGGACAACCAGTGACTTATATGACATGTATATAAAATATCCATAAACTGTTCTATTCTAGGGACAGTGTCTTATTGCAAATTTAATTGAATTAAATTAATTTACCTTCAACCAAATTAGACATCCTTTCCTGATTTTTTCAGTTTTCAAAGTGTTTCCTTGTATTTTCTGTAAAGATCTTATTTTATGTGTTTAAGAACCTTTCTAAGCAGTGGCATAGCTATTGTTGGGCAAATTAGGGGCAATGCCTGGGGCCCTGGCATAAAAAAGGTGGCCCTAGTAAATAAATGGATCCATGACGGATCTGATACCTTCCTAGCTAGCTTATTACCACACTTCAAGTGAAGCCATGATATGTTAGCCTTGAAAACAGTGTTTTGTAAATATCTCAGGAAATAGAGCTCTTACAAAGTTTTTGGTTATAAGACAAATTATTGAACAAAATGCAGTCTATTATATTTCAAAAACCACATATTGATGTGACACTCCTTTAAAAAGTTAAAATTTTTTTAATTGTCAAAAAACTCTCATTAGCACCAATGGATTTTGACCAAAATCTAAACAGCTTGTTGGAGTGTCGAACACTATTTTACCTGAAAATTTTATAAAAATCGGTTCAGCGGATTAGGAGCTATTGTTTTACAGACACCAAAAAAATATACACCCAGACAGACATCACAATGATATTGCTAAGATAGGTCAAAATACACCCAAATAACACATTTTCGGCGTTATCTTAAAAAAAAATCGAAAATAATACCTTCTCTAGCCATTGCTATGTGGGCTAGCAAGGTAAAAATCATTTTTAAGTGGCAATAAATTCTTAACTTAAATTAAATTAAATTTCATTATTAGCAATTAGCTGCTACAAAAAATACAACAAATATTTTTAACAATTTACATTTTACTCTTATAGCTATACTAACTCTATGAGTATCAGAAACTAGCCTTAACCATCGAAAAAAGTTATTTTTTTTGATGCCTTAACCTGTCATTTAGATCACTTATACAAAACAGCTTTATTAACTTGAAAATAAATAGAACTACATTGTATTCTATAAACTGATGTACATTTTTTTAAGATTCAAGATTTTATTTCAAAAGTATATAAATTTTACATTACAGTTGTTATTGTTATTGCACACAAATTTCTTACAAAAAGCAGTTCCTTAAATCTAAGATTTGTATTGAACTGCTTAAATTAAATAATATGAAGGTATAATTTACTGGGAACCTATTGCATTAAAGCCAGGCACAAATTGTGCCAGGCAGTATATTGACAGTTTCCAATGAAAAACTGACAGTTGATCTTTCAAAATTGACATACCAAAGTCGAATTTAGAAATCCAGTAGTTTATTTTCCATTAATAGTGGCATATGGTATATACCACAATATTTGATGTGGTTAACTTTAGATATATTTTGATCACAGTTGCAAGGTTTGCTGCAGTTAGTTTTGTGTATTGTAATATTATTTATGTTGGGAAGGGTGTCTTGATAATATGAAAATGGCATAAAATTAGTTTTTTTTAAAGATTAAGACTCAAAAGGTTTAGATCTAGGCTATGTTTTAAAATTGTCAAACCCTCTTCAGATTTTTACCCATTCTAATCTTTTTAACATGTAATCAATGCTTGTATACCTATTAGTTTTTAGTAGAGTTCTCACTCCAATATTGTGCAGTTTTTCCAAATGATTCAAGTCTTCATTGCACAACAATAACATTACAGTGCTACAATATGAGAAATGAGGAATAATAATAGTATTATATATCATCACAGCGATTTTTTTTGATACCACCTTATTTATTCTTAAAATACCTAACTTTTTCCTATCTTTTTACATGTGTAGTCTGCATGTTCCCTAAATTTAAGCCTATTGTCTAACACTCCTAAATATTTCATCTTCTGAACCAACTCAATTTCAGAATCATCTATTTGAATTTTAAACTCGTTTTCTCTAACAATTTTACATTGTATGTTTGTCTTCCTATTAGCATTCCTTTTGTCTTATTTATATTAATTTTTAGTTTATTTACATCAAGCCAATTGCACACATTTTTTAGATCTTTATTAAAAATAAGAATGTAATCAACAAAAAGTCTTATTTGACATTCTTTTATATATATATAACCAATAATGGTCCAATAACACAAACAACTTGTTGTTGAACTAAAATTTAACTTAAAATCAACATTTTTACTTATAAATAAATGGATTCATGATGGATCTGATACCTTCCTAGCTAGGGTATTAGCACATTTCAAGTGAAGCCATGATATACCAGCCTTGTAAATATCTTAGAAACTAAAGCTCTTACGAAGTTTTTGGTTATTACAAATTATTAAGCAAAATGCAGTCTACTGTATTCCAAAAACCGCATATTGCTACGATGCTCTGTTAAAAAGTTCGATTTTTAAAATTTTTCAATTGTCAAAAAACTGTTATTTGCATAAATTTTTTTACCTAAATCTATTTTACCTGGAAATTTTATGAAAATCGGTTTAGCGGTTTAGGAGCTATCGTGTTACAAACAGAAATAATACACACACACAGATAGACATCACGACGATATCGCTGATCCACCCAAATAACACATTTTGGCGTTATCTCAAAAAAAATTATTTCCTCGAAACCTCGGTCGAAACTAATACCTTTTCTAGCCATTGCTACGCGGGCTAGGAAGGTAAAAATTACTCCTCTTTTATAAAAATTTTCGCCTGCAGCACATTTTATTTTCATCTGGTTCTTAGGTTCAGACTTATTAAAAACAACAAAAAATGTTTTTACTGCCTTCTTGGGCATCTTTATTTTGTCATATTAGACACGTAAAATTAATTATATTAAATCAAACTGTTGGTCTAGGAAGCATCTTATGATATGAGGATTGATAAAATACTTATAGCTTATAGCTATTCTTTAGGATTTTTAATAAAGAATGTACCTAACCACCCTTTGAAATCAGGGATTTAACCTAACCTGAGAGAAACATATCCCAACCTTTTCAGACACATCTTTTGACAAGCGCAGACTTAAACCAAAATCTAAGAAAGGTTAGGTTAGGTGTAATTTTTCACAAAAAAACTTGTTTATTTTTTATGTTCCGGAAACTTTTTAGAATGTTAATTCGTAAAAAGTCATATGTCTGGTACGCACAACGTATAAATCAATAAAATCGGGTCAGCGGTGAGTGACATCAATCATCATGCTACATATAAACAAACATGTTTGTCCTGTATAGGTTTTGTTAAAAATCATTTATTTTCCGACGCTTATGAATTACAAGGACAGAAGGTGCGTCTCCCTCTAGACATTGCTAGAGTATAGAAGACCGATATTTTCATCGTTTGATTTTGACTTAAATAACTTTGACTGAAGAATTTGTCGCGTCTCTTTTTTCTTTAAAATATGTCATACAGGGTCTCTAGTCAGAACATGTAAGAACAATATGCAAAAAAGCCAACAACAAGTTATTTCTCCTTAAGAAGGTCTTCCCAAACACCCCCCAAGAAGCATTTACAAAACTGTACAACATATACTGCAGGCCAATTCTAGAATATGCAGGTCAGGCTGGGCACCCAGACTTCATTAGAGACTGCAATATCCTTGAAGCTCTATATAGAAAAGCAACGCGATTGCAACTTGGTAGAAGAAGATCTACACACTATAACACAAAAACTGTTGCGCTTCCAAAATAGAAGAATAAGAGGAGATCTACTCCTCATGTACCAAACACAACATTCAAACAGTTAGACACATCTATGCTTTAAACACAGACCAAAGATTTCGGGGTCCCAGTCTCAAACTTAAAAAAGAAAATTATACTACAGTGTGTAGAGAGTACTTTCGACCAAACAGAATCTTTGCTCTCTGTCAGCTGAAACAGTTAATGTTACCTGCGAGGGATAATCAGCTGCCCACAGTAGGTTTACAAATTTTGTCTACAGGACTCCACAGGACCCTAACACTACAAGACCAAGATTATAAGTCCTGTAGGATGGTGTACAAAGTTGGCTCAGCTGATCACCCCTAGGTTACCTCAGTGTCAGTATTCAAGACAAAACTGAATAGTCAGTTCTCATAGTGCTTAAACCAAAACAAAAACTAACTTTTCTAAAACAATAGGTACATCCTATCTATACTGATTTGTCGAAGGCATTTTGACAGAGTGGATTACAAAATTTTACCATCTAAAGTAGATGTAATTGGATTTCAAGATTTACCTAGAGTGGACAGACTAAGCTGTAAAAATAAAAAACTACATTTGAAATTTTAGTAACATCAGGAGGACCTCAAGGGGTAGGGTGGGTCGTTGATATTTGTATGCTCTGATTGATTAGTCCTAGGCTGTACTATCAATTAAGAGGGTGGAAATCCAACTTCTGCTGCGTCTTCCTCCACGAGTGGTGGCCATCCGGATCCAAAAAGATCTCGGTGATATTAAGCGCCGCTTTAGGACTTGCGCTGGCCCCATGGATTCTGGGGCGGCCAGTCACTTTAGTTAAACAACTTTAAGTAAAGGTTAGGAACATTTTTAATACCAGTGTATGAATTCTGGAACGAGTTTGAAGGAGTACTCTCTCAAAATCGGGTAAAATTCAAACTGCGCATGCGATTTCACTTGATTTCCACATCTCTTGTTCCTCGCTCGAATTTCGAGGAGTACTCGCTCGGGGATATTTCAAGAATAACAACACATCCGGACTACCAATGGGATTTTGAAAATTGGAGTTTTTTACAATTAGGAACTGTATAAGAAAAAGACAGATAGTTTATTCATGTTAAAAAAATATATTACAATTTTTTACATACGTCAAATTTTTTTTCCAATATCAGCAAAGTTCGAATACATTGTAAAAAATTCCTACTAAGTAAATAAATTGTAGGAGATTAAAAATTTTGATAAAAAAGTAAAAAAAAAACACACACCAAAAAAGCGTAATAATAAAACTACTTATTTAACTTCTTGTTAGAAACAGAGTTAAAATACGCGCAAATGAGCACAATTTTATTTTATTTGAAATGTAAACTACATAGTAGGAAAAATGCGGTTATTTTATTATTTTTTAAAATATATTTTTAAAATGTTTGGATTTTTTCTTAATTTTACATTATAGACTGAATAATTTTGCGCATTTTTTCTCTCTTCACTTTTTAAAAAAAGTTTTATCAGTTTTCGAGAAAATCGCAAAAAACTGATTTTTAGGACCTTTTTTAGCTGAGAATATGTGGGGATGTGTCCTAGATGCTAAGGAATATTTATACAAAAATCTAGCTTGCACCTATTGTTTTCCAAGTTTCAGGGTTTCGACGTTGAGTTTTTTGAGATAACGCCCAAAATGTGTTGTTAGGGTGTATTTTGACGTGTCTTAGCAATATCTTCGTGATGTGTGTGTATATTATTTCTATCCGTAACACGATAGCTCCTAAACCGCTGAACCTATTTTCATAAAATTTTCAGGTAAAAATGTGTTCGACACTATCTTTGAGCTGATGAGTTTTTTGACAATTGAAAAATTAAAAAAATTCTAACCTTTTAACAGAGCATCGTATCAATATGCGATTTTTGGAATATACTAGAGACTGCATTTTGCTCAAAAATTTGTGTTATAACCAAAAACTTCATAAGAACTTTAGTTTCTGAGATATTTACAAAAACCTGTTTTCAAGGCGGTATATCAATATTTACAAAAACCTGTTTTCAAGGGTATGTCATGGAACGTATCAGATCCGTCATGGATCCATTTATTTTAAAAAAGATCACTATGCGGCGTAGCGTACTGACTATCCATCCAACTTGATACAGCAGGCGCGAAGGTTCGTTCGGAGTCTTGTTGCTAAGGAATGCCTCACATAAAAATAAAATAAAAAATGTTGTTTTATTATTATACTTTTAGTCATAATGCCATAGCAATCGTATGCTGTAGTGAATACTGTTGTAAAAAACAGTGGTCGTATACGACCCCTCTGACAGTTAACCTATGAACAATGAGTATATGACCCATATAGAGTGGCAACTGGCAAGCTTTGCAACATTGAGGGGTACGCAATATTCAGGGACTACTAGTACGATTTAGTTGCATGTGCGAATTCGGAGGTTCATGTCTGTCATATAAATGCCATTAGATCATAGTACTTTTCTCTGAATATTGCATACTAGACGAATTTATTTCAGCGCCATCTGCCCCTCAATGCTGCAAAGCTCGCCGGCTGCCACTATATGAGTCATATACTCATTGCTATTAAGCAAGCAAAACACGCTATAAACAAAACTAAACATTTAACACAAAACCCTGTCAAATTTTATCCAAATCAGATTAATACTTGAGATTTCTCTCAGAGAATTATTGTCATCTGCAAAACACCATTTCTTCATCAGCCAATTTCCATAAAATGTCATCCAATTCTATTATTTACTTTTTTTTTCAGCCCCGAGAACTAACAGAAATCAAAGAATTTTTGTTGACTGCAAGGAGAAAGGATGCTAAATGTAAGTAATTATTTTAATTGATTCACTCCTTCTTTTTCTTGGTTTTTCTTTTTATTTTTTTTATTTATACTGGGACTTTCCATCCAATCAGGATCAATCGCCCAGTTTCGCAAAGTTTTATATAATACCTGTCACAAAGAAAATTAATCTGGCGAATACAAAGTGGCGACTTTTATAATTTATAAACTGATTTGTCTCAAAAACTTTGCGGTGCTTAAGGTCACTTAATACAATTTTTGACTCAAACTTAAAAAATCATTATCAGATCCGCAATGGTGGACTTTTCCACTTATAAACTGATATGTAATAACTTCGGAACTTTGGGATGTTTAAGGTCGCTGATTATGATTTTTAACTTGAAAATTATGAACAAACTTGAAAATTTGCAGTGCTTAAAGTTACTAAATATAATTTGATTATCATAAATTTAGGCTAAAATTGTATTGAGTGACCTTAATCAGTGTTTTAAGTTACAAATGAGAAAGTCCGCCACGCACAGAGGGCTATTTTTTTTTCTTTAGATTTTAGATTTTTTATTTAGAAAATGAAAATAAAACATGCTGCAATAGAGTACCATAAGTTACATTTATTAAGGGGTTGTTTATTTTTCCCTTGATTCATCATTTTGATTCCGCCATTTTAAGCTTTTTAAAATTCAAAAATTGTATTGACTTATATCAAGCACTTAAGTTTGAGTTGAAAATCCTAATCAGCGACCTTGAAATACCGTTCCGAATTCGACACATGTAGGTTCATAAATGGGAAAGTCCGCCTTTTTTTTTCATTTAAGTCATAAATTGTGACCTTAAGTACCGTTAAGTTTCAAGTTTGAGGAAAATCGTTTACAACATGTCAATGACAAAAATTCTAACGGCGAATCGTACGACGGAAAAACGGCCGCGACAAATAATGATTACTAGATTTTCAGACAAAAAGCACTGTCTAGGTCTTTAGCTGGTTCCGGTCACTTGGCCACCGGCGGCCGTAGTTGGGATCTCAACAAGCGCGCAGCGCTCCCCTACCAGTTAACAACTGCACTACTGCAATGGTAGGAGATTTTCACAAAATATTTATATATCTTTGCGTTTTAGATAATTTTGAAACTTTTTTGTCGCGCCGTCCGTCTGTCTGTATGTCGATCTGTAACAACCAACGCGCATAACTCAAAAACTACTTGCCCGATTTTAATGAAATTTGGTTCGGTTCAATCTGTATGTCGGTCTGCAACGACAAACGCGCATAACTCAAAAACTACTGGCCCGATTTTAATTTAAAAAATTGGCTCTAGATGGTTTCATTTAAAAATGAATAAAATATACCAGATATAAGCCGAAAAAAAGGGTGGGGGTAGATTTCAAAAAATAGAGTTCTGGTAAAAATATTACTTGTGTGGTACTATATTAAACTGTGTATGAAGATAAAAAATAAATTATTGTTTGTTGTGTTGCTAATTGGGGGGAGGGAATCTCCAATGGGACGCGATCCGGGTGACGGAAATGGGTAAAAATTAAATTATACATAAAGCTTAGGTGTCCATAAATTGAGAGTATTTTTAATAATGCCCTTTTATGTCCGCGCCTTTTATGCCCGCGAAGGATTTTGAAAAATCTAAAGTTCCTCATGATAAAAAAATATGTTTTATATTATCTACAGGATGTGCTGTATTCGGACACCACACTTTTGACGTCCTCAAAAGATAATTTCTATTTTTTGCAAAAATGCCCCAAAATGTCAACTCTCGACTATCCAAATCCTGAGTCTTAAACTTCAAACTATTAAAAAACATTAAAATTAAAGTAGTTTTATTCTTAAAATTACTTAACTCAAATATTTTAAGAGAAAACAAAAAAGTACTCAAAAATTGTTTACTTTTTAAATACTTTAATTTTACTGCTGTCTGAAGCCAGAAGCATAATTTCTAAGATTTGATTAATTTGAGTACAATCTAATGTTAAAAATTTTTTTAAATTTTATTTCTTGTAAAAAAATGTATGATTATAAATTTTGGTCTGTTAACTAGTCCATGCTCATAACTTTTTATCATGTTTGTTTTTTGCTAAAACATAGTAAAAACTAATGAGCGTCTAACCAAGACTGTCTTACTTTTCTCGGATAGGTAGCTGCATTTTTTATAGCTATTTTTTTTGGAAGCTAGTGCGCTACTCGTGGTTTACTGACACTGTGTTGGTGCTGTCCAAAAATTGCCCCAGTGCAGTTTCAAAAGAATACAAAAAGTTGCTCATAAGAATACAACAAATTGCACTAGTTTTCCCAAAAGAAGAGGAACATTGCACTAGTGTTGCACTTTTTTCCTAAAAGAATTCGAATTAGTATAAAATAAAGATACCTACTGATTTTTGTCAACTTGTCGACGTATCAATTCGTCCACGTCGACTAACTGAAAAACATCGACGAATTGACATATTTCTCACATAGTATTTGATCGGTTCGTTGGGGAGCTAAAAGGGTCACTTTTTGTTATGTTTTATCATAATTTGCCCATTTTTAAAACAAAAGTCTGACAAAGTATACCTACTAATTTCAAAGAAAAGGTTGTAAATGTTTGTCGTTTTGGGAACATTTCGTACATACTTTTTTCCTAGGTGTTATAGTTTTTAGTTTTTATGCATATTCTTGTTTTTTCTTTAAATATTTTATGGTGTACCAAAGTAGGTTTTTTAGATTTTATAATTACGTTTATTAACATAAACTTTAGTTTCAAACACACATACATTTAATATACAAAGTTATTAGAGATTATTTAAACCGAATATATTTTATTTGTAATAAACCATACTAAAAGTGAAAAATATATTTATTATGTCCTCTAAATGACGTTAATTTAAAAATCAATAAACTACATCATAATTTTCAAAATAAAATATCTTTTGAATAGTAGATATTTATAACTAAATAATGTTCGTGCCTAACTGACAATTATAACAGACACTGTTATCTAAATTCCTTACTAAAAGGAAAGTTTTCAATATTAGTGCAAGGCCCGACCCGAAATTTACACAGAAAAAAGTTTAACATTACCAAAAATATGAAAAAACTGTTTAAATTAAAAAATCAAGAATTCTTGAACTCAAAAAGGCATCTTTAAAAAAAACCTAGTCTTAACCGATTTATAAAATTTGGCACGTTTAGGTTTATTATACTGCTCTATTATGAGTTCTTTAATAAAAGAATAATCAACAATAATATACATAGTAAGATATATTTATCAAAAATTTTAAAAAATAAATAAAACGTATATGTAAGAAATCTCATGTGATTTCTGGAATCGCAATGGATTTCCGGAAATCGCAGTAAACTTGGTCATACAGTGAAACGCTTGGAAATGCCCCTCGTTTTTTCCTTTTTATCCCTCTGTGGCCCTCGCTTCGCTCAGACTTTAAACGTTTTACCTCAGGTCAAAAGTATCCACTTTGGTCCCTCAGTTAAAATCTCTATACTGTTAATATTAATTTTCCACCATTTAAATTTACAGTGTTCCTTAAGTGGAATCTAGGAGTAGAATCTTCATAGGCCAAACTGTAATGCTATATAAATTTTGTGCGAGTCAAAGAATATATCTGCCTGTTTTGGTGTAAAATTAATTTTCGGTTCGGTTCCACGTAAAATGATCCTTTGTATAAAGCCCGTCGCAAAAACTGATTTTTTAAAAAAATGTTTTTTAAGCAAGTATTAAAATGTTTTAAGTATGTCTTTCTATAAAATATTCCCGTCTTCTAGAAAAGGGGAAATTCATAAATTACAGAACGCACAAAATTAGGATTTTCGACCCTATTCCCTTTTAATTTTTAAGAAAAATTACATTGGAAAATTATTAAGCATAACCCCGAACCATCGAGCGTTACGTAATTTATGGATTGCACCATATTTGTAAAGAAGGAATCAACTAAACATTTTTTTGATTACTGTATTGTTTTTCTCAAAAAAATCTACTTTAAAATGTCAGTAAAGCAGATCTCTATTTATTATATAAAATAGAGAAAATTAAATAAATCATATGGTAAACATGTACATAAAGCTTTCAAAGAAATTTTATAAAACATAATGACTGATCTGTCTTTTAATTAATTGTTTTCATCATTTAAAAAGAATTTTGTTTATCCACACCCAAAACGTAATTTTAAATTAATGGCAAACCCGACCTGTTCATTTAGCTGTCTGTCTATATTCCAACACGCGGCTTTTTTCACCCCCCCCCCCCCACACAAATTAAAAAACTTAAAACTCTAATTTTTATAATAACTTATTATGATTGTTTTAGCTGTTAAAATAAAGAAGAACCCAGAAAACACCAAATTTAAAGTCCGCTGTTCCAGGTTTTTGTACACCTTAGTCATCACTGACAAAGAGAAGGCTGAGAAATTAAAGCAATCTCTTCCACCAGGTAGGAATACCTTTACTTTTTTTTAATTAAAAAAAACAACAACTTTTTAAACTATAGGTAATTCAAAATAAATTGATCCATGACGGATCTGATACCTTCTTACCCATTACCACACTCCAAGTTAACTCCATGCTATGTCTATATCCTTGAAAACAGTTTTTTGTAAATATATCAGAAATGAAAGCTCCTATAAAGTTTTTGGTTATAACACAAATTATTGAGAAAAATATGTTCTGCCATATTCCGAAATAGTCAAAAATCGTGTCCCATGGAATAGTTGTCGAATATTTTTTAGAACTACCCTAAATGGATTGGTAATAGATCACACTACTTTAGGTCATCGGGTGTTTGCCTCCAATTTGAGTGGGAGGGCCTGTGACATCATAAATACTAGATTTTTCATGTTTTTTTCAGAAACTTTGGCTTAAACTTTCGCTAAATTAGTTTAACAGAAAGTCAAACTGTATATATCTCTCATGTATCAAAAATCCTATAATCATTTTTTAATACACAATTTTTTTCTTTTTAGGTCTTCAAGTGAAAGAAGTAAAGTAAACCATATTATGTAATTTCTGACATGTATTTTTATTTTACTTTTATAACTTAATATAATGTTAATTTAAGTTACTAGTTTTGCCTAATTATTAAAAAAATCAATTACATGTTGTCGTTATAACACACTGTATAGCAGTGGCGGCTCGTCCATAGGTTTGCGCAACCCCCAAAAAATATAGGTAAAATAATAAAAGAACCATTAATTATATATTTTTAAATTCCCACCAGAATTTTGTACATTTATACGCTACCCCACAGCACAGCGACGAGCGACTTCTTATCTTGCGGTTTGCAGCTCGAATGCAACCCAAGTCGCCTATGACAAAGCGCGCGCAATTTGCTTTCTATGCGTGAATTTCAAAGTCGTCCCGTAAAGCTCAGTGAGGTGCAGGTCGACTGCAAACCTATTGTTTATTTTGCATGCTACTTAATTAATTTGTCGTGTAGTCCGTGATTGCAGAGTTTTGATAGTTTGTTGGTTTTTGCGTTAAAAAAAATGAATTCTGTTGAAAGTTTAATAATAAAACAATTACTAAATATGTATACAGGGTGTTGTACATAAGAAGTTACCCCTTTTTGAATAGATAGAAAAAGTTTTCAAAATTTGGATACACTCCAGAAAACTCAAGAAATTTTTAAAATTTATTTTGTGGGGACTCTGTTAAATATGTTTCGTCCTCATAAACTTAATTTAAACAGGACCCTACCTAGCAATTTGTTTTAAATAGGTAGCTACGACGCATTGACTAAAAAAGCCATATTCAACGGGACCCACTACTGGATAACCTATATTTTGCCGTTAGAGTTCTGCCTTATCGACTCCCCAAAAGAATGAGATTATAATAATTTAGAAGCACTACGGTTTTTTCTACCTAATTGTAATCTCTGTTAGAGAATTTTAAAATATTCCTCTGTTTTGGAAAATGAGGTTATAATAATTTAGAAGCACTACGGTTTTTTCTACCTAATTGTAATCTCTGTTAGAGAATTTTAAAATATTCCTCTGTTTTGGAAATAAAAAATTAAAAAGTCGTCGGAATTCCATAATATTTGGCCCCAGAACTTTGAACTTGAACCATCAAAATGTTCCTAGGACCAATATTTCGATTCTAATTTGCATTGTTTTAGCATTAAAATTTTTTAAAAAGCCAGTTCACTAAGAAGTCTATGTTTTCTATAACAAAAAATATAGCTTTGTATGTTTTGTATTTATCGTGGTTAGATTATTGTATTAACTAAAGCTTCTATTACAAAATTATAACACAGGCGAGTTTTCTGTGTGGTGCATACACCTGCTCCCGACTAATAAATAGAGACGTCTATGCTAGGGTCAAATATCCATGCTTAGCAACAGGTCCTGGGCCGGCGCAATAAGGTACATACACCTGCTTTCACGTGCATAGCAACATCGTTTTGTAAAGAGAAAAACCTATAGGATTATTCTGTCTAAATTCGTTACCACATTTGCTGCATATTTTCTAAAATTAAAATATGGTGCAGACATACAGCCATCCATATAATTCACCCCTGGGACCCAATTCTTGAACCACTCGGATTTTTTGTCGTATACGAGTAAAATTCGAATGATAGTTTCGAGTGCTTGGAAAAATAGCTATTCTTGAATGCCACTCGAACGCCAATTCCGTGTACGACTTTTTTTTCGACTACACTACTTGGCAACGCTGCTTTCGTATAATTTTGACCAAACTAACGCCGGTATGTGCGCCTAAACTTGCCGCGATGAAGTAAGGTTGACAGTAGATTGACATTACATCTTTTGTTTTTGTAATTTTTTTTTAAGAGTGATTTATTTTCACGATGTGTTTTTTTTTAGAACAAGAAGCTGTGTTTTATTTTGGTAACAGCAATGATTGTTTAATCATTGGTAACGGTAAGTACCAAATTATAGTAATGGAAATTTGGGGCCTAGGCCTTTGAAATGTGGAAATTTGGGGGTAAAATTCGCAGTTGAATTTTGAGACTGCTTAAAAGAAAACAAATAAACTTCATAAGTATTCTAAAGGGGTCTTGAACTTGAGGCTTTGTTTGTAATGAGTGGCCAGTGTTTGACGAACTTGCATACTTCATGCTTTGACAAAAATTGTACAAGTGTTAAGTAACATAGGGGTTTTTACTGAAACATTTGGAGTTTGCATTTTGTCTGTAGTATAGAAACAATTTAATTTTTTGCTCCCAGTGTTTTTTCTCAGTTTCTTTTTGAGTAGAACAGTTTTGCTCTTTAGGCCGATAAGCATAATAAACATTTCAAGTAAAAGTTGACAAAATCAGTGACCTTTGTTCAAAAAACCCATTTTTTTGTTTAAATTTGAATATCTTTAATATGTCAATTAACTGCAAAAAAATTTAAAACTGTTGTAGACTAAAGCAACCTCATATGATCAGTATGATTGTAGATGTCTTTCTTTTTCAAAAGTTATAAACAAGGACATATATAAAAATCTTGCCAGTAATACGGATCCAGTGAGGTCTGCTGTGGTACACTCAATGAAAAAACTTTTTGTTACAGGTTTCTCAGAGAAGACATGAAGATCATTTTTGAGGTGTGAAGCAGTTTTTGCCCAGCGGTCCTGTTGCAATGATGATCCTACTAGAAATACTCAGATGCATTTGGTAATCTATTAACTTTTAAAGAACATTTTTAAATAAATTATAAGTAAAATAAAGTTTATTGTAGTTTTATTGTAAAAAAGATTATACAACTTCTTACATAAAAGCTTATACAGTGAGAACAAGCAAGTTGGAATACATTTTCTAGCAGGTTAAATTAAACATTTTTTGAATAAACCAAAATCATGCCTACTGAGATTTTTAATGAGCAATATTTTTGATGAATTTTTTTGGACAGATTCCCAGAAAGGCGTCCAGCAAGATGAAACTTGTGGCACCTTGTTGGAAAGCCTATTGAAAAAGAAAAATTATAGTTCACTTTTTTTTGGAAATCTGTCAAATTAAAAAAAAACATTTTTTATTAGTTTTTCAACAAACTGCTACAAGTTGAGTCTACCAGTTGCAAAAAAAATTTTGGTATTACTGGACCTCTTGTCAGGGGTCCACCACCTATATTTTAATAAAATTATAGGTTTTACTTTAAATGACACTTATATTCTCTAAAAATTACAAAAAAATAGAAATAATTTTCTTTTTGTTAATTTAAAAAAATTATTTGATACCCTTTCTAACAAGGTGCCTTAAGTGGGGTCATTCCGTCTTAAAAAATAAGTTGTCAGCTAGTGGACCCCTTTCTGGGGGTCTGTCCAAAAAATATTGCTTGTTCAAAATCTCAGTTAACATGTGTTTGGATTTTTTCAAAAAACTTAAATTTAACCGACTAGCAAGTTTATTCCAACTGGCTTGTTCTCACACTGTAGTCATATTGTATAGCGTTTTTTAATGCACTTGACAGTAAGTACTTATTATGTACTTTGAAATGTAAATAAAGAAAAATAATGTTTTTATATTTTATATTTATTTTTGGCCAACATAGAAAGAGTCAGCAAAAATAGTGAATCTGGTAAAGTATAAGATTAAGTTTATTATTTACATGCAGGGGATTTTCCTACTTGAAGCAGTTGGGCCCTTATATTATCCAAAAATTAAGCAAAATAAGATAAGGCATTGTACCCAGGGGGGAATCAAGAGGTATCAATGCCCCACAAAATAGTTGATAAAGTGTGTTAAAAGAGACACAAATAAGACAAAAAAATTGCACAATACTCAAATTTTTATTAAAACTTTTTAATCCCCCCGTCCCTCCCGAAAACGCTCTTTTATATATTTTTTCTTGAAAATGTGTTACAAAGTTTTTTAATTATTTTTCTTTTTTAGAGCGTTCATTCATAAATTATTAACGCAAAAATTCAGGATTTTTCACTCCCCCCCCCCCAGTCGTAAGGCATTTCGAAGAAAAAAAGAAATTAAAAAAAACTGAATGTCACAAGAGGCTATCCCCCTTCCACCTCTTTGCGTCCTCAAGCCCTTTTATTGTCAAATCGCGTATTTTTTCACAAGACCTCCCAGTTTTTTTTAAATAAAGAAAAATTAAGCAAACACCAAAAAATATATTAAAGTAAACAAAAATGTTAGGTTAGATCACTCAGATTCGTATACGGAAATTGAGATTCGAGTGAACTTTACCACTCGACTCTATTTCCGAACGAAAAACTCGTATACGAGCTTTCAAGAATTCGAATGGTGAATATCCGTATACGTTTCGCCGAATCCGTATACGGATTTATTTCAAGAATTGGGTCCCAGTTCTTTCCCCTTACAACACCCATACTCCGACCAATGTCAAATTTTGTTTGAAATATAATATAAAAGTGAAAACCGGATTACAACAGCTAAAACATATTTTAGGCATAAATAATTTTTAAATTAGTAGCGAGAAAAAGAACTAAGAGATGAGCGGTAGCTGACTGAATTTTTCGAAACTAACGTGTCTAAACAAAGGAAAGCAATGTTTCTAGAACAGAAAGCATTTTTGTGGCCAGTTTTTATATTAAACGAACTATCATACCACGGATCACCTAATCATATCTTTGATCTAACCCGAACTGAGCCGACCAGACGAAATGATATAAAGCGGGATTCATAAACTTGCCATTTACCGATGCAAGTGCCGATATTTTACGTCAAGTTCATTTTTTTTTAGGAACTTATTGGAATAAAACCTGTTTTTATTTTAGAGTCGGCTTTATTCTGACAGATTTACAAAGAAAACTGACAGCTGACCTCTCAAAATTGACATACCAAAGTCAGATTTAAAAATAAAATCGCTTTCATTTAATAAAAACAGACACTAATAAATTTGATTCTTAAATACACAAAGGCCGAATTTTGAAAGAAAACAGCTGCTTTTTATATGTAAATCTGTCAGAATACGGCCGATTTTAAAATAAGGTCAGGTTTTATTCCAATAACTCCCTAAAATAGTTTGTTTACTTTATAAAGAAAGTTTAGTAAAATTGAATTTTTAAATAAACGTGAAGAATTACTGCTTTGATCAAGGCCAACACAAAAATAGAGGCCACAACCCTGAAAAAATCAGCTGTTCTCCGGGGGCTGATTTTTACATTGGGTCTTATGGGAGGTCAGAAGTTTTTTTATGATATTTTCAAAATGGCACTACAGATTTCCGCGAAATTTCAGTGAAATATTCTCAGACACCATCCCCATATTCCACCCAACTTTTGTAAGGATGCAAGATGATTAAAAGGTTAAAATCTTCAAAATTTTGCAATTTTTATTTTGAATTCAAATTACCCGCCATTAAAGTGTACACGATACGCGATATGTCGGCTGAACTCTCGGAAGTCTGCAAAATAGTCTCTAAACTTTTACTGAAAAAAATAAAAATAAAAGAGATTCAGAAAAAGGAACAACGAAAAGGCCGTATCTGGGTTAAAGCATGGATTGTTCGTCGATCTACTTCGGGTGGTTCCGAAAAACTTTTAGGAGAACTTGCAGCAGAAGATCCTGAGAGCTATAAAAACCATCTTCGAATGACAAAGCAACATTTTGATATTCTTCTAGAGTGTGTGACGCCACGAATTATAAAAATGGATACCCACATGAGAGATGCGTTAACCCCAAAATTGAAATTGGAAGTGACATTAAGATATCTTGCAACAGGAGATTCTTTTGCATCATTGCAATTTCTTTATCGTCTACCAAATGTACAATTTCAAAATTTATCTCTTTGTTTTTATAAGAACTTCTGTGTACATCCCATAAACAAGGAAAACATTCATAGCCTTCAAGAAACTGTATGGTCAGTTCTGCTGACCTTTTTTTTGTAGCCATAAATAAGCTATAAAAACAACAATAAACAAAATTTTGAAGCTCAAACGCAATGAAAATAAAAAATTATGTAAAATAATGAACTTAAAACCGGCAAACCGACGTGCAAGCACTTGTTTACACAAGAAAATTTTCTTTTTCTGCGCGCATGCGTCACCACTGGCGCCAGCAAATTCAGTCAGCTGCAGACTTTTGATACATGCATGCAAAAAAATAACTTGTGTGCAAGTCGGTGTTTACACTTGCAAATTTAACTTACTGGCGCGCCAGTTTTTATTGGCGCAAGGCCAACACAAAAATAGAGGCCACGACCCTGAAAAAATCAGCTGTTCTCCCGGGGCTGAATTTTACATTGGGTCTTATGGGAGGTCAGACGTTTTTTTAGGATATTTTCAAAATGGCACTACAGATTTCCGCAAAATTTCAGTGAAATATTCTCAGACACCATCCCGATATTCCACCAAATGTTTGTAAGGAAGCAACATGATTAAAAGGTTAAAATCTTCAAGATTTAGCATTCCTTATTTTGAATTCAAATTACCCGCCATGTACCACATGCCAACTGTTATATTTGACTTTGTCATATGTGATTGTCACATTCGCTTCTGCTTCAAACTTAATTTTTGTGTGAGCCAAGGCCACGGATATTAGAACAATTCTAATATCCGTGGCCAAGGCCAACACAAAAATAGAGGCCACGACCCTGAAAAAATCAGCTGTTCTCCCGGGGCTGAATTTTACATTGGGTCTTATGGGAGGTCAGACGTTTTTTTATGATATTTTCAAAATGGCACTACAGATTTTCGCAAAATTTCAGTGAAATATTCTCAGACACCATCCCGATATTCCACCAAAGGTTTGTAAGGAAGCAACATGATTAAAAGGTTAAAATCTTCAAGATTTAGCATTTCTTATTTTGAATTCAAATTACCCGCCATGTACCACATGCCAACTGTTATATTTGACATGTATTTGACTTTGTCATCTGTGATTATCACATTTGCTTCTGCTTTAAACTGAATTATTGTGTGAGCCAAGGCCAACACAAAAATAGAGGCCACGACCCTGAAAAAATCAGCTGTTCTCCCGGGGCTGAATTTTACATTGGGTCTTATGGGAGTTCAGACGTTTTTTTATGATATTTTCAAAATGGCACTACAGATTTCCGCAAAATTTCACTGAAATATTCTCAGACACCATCCCGATATTCCACCAAAGGTTTGTAAGGAAGCAACATGATTAAAAGGTTAAAATCTTCAAGATTTAGCATTCCTTATTTTGAATTCAAATTACCCGCCATGTACCACATGTCAACTGTTATATTTGACATGTATTTGACTTTGTCATATGTGATTGTCACATTCGCTTCTGATTTAAACTTAATTTTTGTGTGCGCTAATGAAGCGGCTATGAAAAATTAGGGCTTACTATACATTTAAAAAAAAATGTTCTGCCAGAATAAAGTAAAAACAATCTCAAAAACGGCTTTATTTAAAAAAAAATCAAATATCCATGAACCGTCATTCCAACTTCAATATTTTAAAGACAATCAGCTGTGTCGTAACGTGACCATCAAAAAAAAATCAGCCCCGGATGTGACGTCAACAAAGTGGAGGATCGTGGCCCGTCCATTTTGATAGCTCTGTGTGAGCTAATAAAGCGGCTATGAAAAATTAAGGATTACTATACATTTAAAAAAAATTGTTCTGCAAGAATAAAGTAAAAACAATCTCAAAAACGGCGTTATTGAAAAAAAAATTAAATATTCATGAACCGTCATTCTAACTTCAATATTTTAAAGACAATCAGCTGTGTCGTAACGTGACCATAAAAAAAAATCAGCCCCGGATGTGACGTCAACAAAGTGGAGGATCGTGGCCCGTCCGTTTTGATAGCCCTGTGTGAGCTAATGAAGCGGCTATGAAAAATTAGGGCTTACTATACATTTAAAAAAAAATTGTTCTGCCAGAATAAAGTAGAAACAATCTCAAAAACGGCTCTATTTAACAAAAAATCAAATATCCATGAACCGTCATTCCAACTTCAAAATTTTAAAGACAATCAGCTGTGTCGTAACGTGACCATCAAAAAAAAATCAGCCCCGGATGTGACGTCAACAAAGTGGAGGATCGTGGCCCGTCCATTTTGATAGCCCTGATTGGCGCCAGCAAATCCATGCATGTGTAAACTCTCCTTTATATTTGACATGTATTTGACTTTGTCATCTGTTGCCGTATTCCATTGGGGAAATAAGTGCAGCACTAGTGCACAACTGGCTAGGTGTTTGCATTCCATTGACATGCACTTTTTCAGTTTTCGTATTCCATTGAGGAAATTATGAATTCAGTTTTGCACTGAGTGCGGCTTTTTTGACACCGGCTCTGAGGGCTCGTGCCGCACCGAAAACTTTTTCCCGCCATTAATTTTAAACGCTTATTATTGTCGTGGGACGTAAAAATGAGTGAAAATAAAGTTGTTAGCGATTTTTTATTATTTTCTTCGCTGCTAAGTAGTAGCAGCGATGAAGATGAAGAAGAACAGTTCTGTGCAATAAAAACAATGAGAACGGAAACCCCAAAAATAAAAACTTTATTGAAAATGTGGTTTACCGATTTAACAACAAACAGGTAAGTAGATTTGTATGGATTTGGTTAACTGGGGCCCTGGGGCTAATTTTCTGACAGTTGGGGTTTTCTGGCAGCTATGATTATAAGTAAAAATAAATGTATTTTTAGTTCAAGAAACACTTTCGGTTCGAGATGAGCACTGCAGAATTCCTCAAAAAAGAACAAGGGGGACGAAACCCCATTAGCGCTGAGGCACATATCTTGCCATGTTTATGGTATGTTAAAACACCCTTACGCTTAGCTGTTAGGTCAGGTTATGTTCTTGTTGAATGGAAATTTGTTCAAAAATATTTTCTTCAAAAACTTTTTTGAACAATTTTCCTTATGAAAAAGAATGACTTTAAAAGAAAATGTTTTTGAACAATAAAATTTTAATAAAATGTTTTCAAACAATTTTTTGTTTGAAGGAAATGTTTTTAAATAATTTTCCTTTTCAAAAAAATGTTATTGAAGTAATAATATTACTTTCGAACAAATGAATTTTGAACAACATGTTTCTGGCCAAATTCCGCAAGGCAGGAAAGTTGGGTTTAGTTGAAAGAAACTTGTGAAATATTATATATGTATACAAGGTGTTTCGAATACTTATGTTCAAATTTTGGGAGCATAAAGTACACTTCTGGTTAGGGTTTTTTGAAAAACAAGCGCGAAATATAGATAACTACTCTATCTGTTGGTATACGAGCACATGTCTGCATTCAAAAAGGAGGTTTAAAATATTCTTATTAACTTTTTTTAAATAAAATCATTATTTATTTATTTGACGAATTTTATTTATCTTAGGATAATATTTATCGGCGTGTAACTTTGAAACAAATAAAAATGGTTATCGTCGTTGGCCTGATAAAACTACAGGTTGTGAGACATTTTTTTCAAAAATGAGATTTTTGCATAACCAATTTGCCCTATTCATAATGTTATATTAACGTTGCTTAAAGCAAGAATAAAAAAGAAGTTCTACAGCTCATAATGGCATACCACACTAATGTCACTATATCACGATGTTAGGAACTTCGTGATATAATGACCTTATACCACACGAGTGCGATTTTTCATTTTCCGCGTGTTCCATTGAAACTGCACTCGGTGCAAATTTTTGACAGCACCGTTTTAGTGTCAGTGCACCACCAGTGCTGCACTTATTTCCCCAATGGAATACGGCATGTGTTTGTCACATTAAATTTAATTTTAGTGTGAGCTAATGAAGCGGTTCTGAAAAACTAAGGATTCCCATACATTAAAAAAAAATTGTTCTTCAAGAATATAGTAAAAACAATCTTAAAACCGGCTTTATTTTTAAAAAAATCAAATATTCATGAACCGTCATTCAAACTTCAGTATTTTAAAGACAATCAGCTGTGTCGTGACGCAACCATAAAAAAAAAATCAGCCCCGGATATGACGTCAACAAAGTGGAGGATCGTGGCCCGTCCGTTTTGATAGCCCTGCTTGGATATGTGGATTTTGTGATCTGCAATCAGTGTTGCCAACCCTACGGATTTATCTGTAGATCTACGGATTTTGGATTTCGATCTCCGATATCCGATTTTGCATCCAAATCTACAGATTTTTGGCAATTTTACTAAAAAACGATAAACATCGAAACACAACGGCGGCCGCGCCTCATTCCGCCTTATCAGTCTTTTTTTTCCTACATTTTAATCATTTTGTAAAAAGGTTTTGCTTGGATCAGTGCCCTAATTTTTCTAGACATCTAGCGGACGGTCGTTGCAACATTATTTAGAACGAATTGTATTACTTCGCGCGTTGTTTGATGGGGAATCAAACAACGCTTCGCGCCACGAAAGTTAAACTATGTTTTACGTTATGTATGTACTTTTTATTTCTTCTAATTATAACGGTTTATCCGTTTAAAAAATTGGCGGCACTGCAAAAAAGTTTATTTGGCTCCGTTGGAACGGAGCAGTAGGTACCCTACCGTTCTCGTGCAATTCCGAACCAAAAAACTTGTGCACTGTCAAAAAAAGAAAAAAATCAAACCAACTTTTTAATTGTAAAAAAGCACCTTTTTTTGTTTTTAGTCTTCTTGGAACCTACGGATTTCTACAGATTTTTCGCGTTCACGCTACGGATTTTCGCTTTCCAATAGTTGGCAACACTGTCTGCAATTGTAGCTTTAAAAATTTTAAATTAAAGTATTCGCAGATATAAAGCAAGGCTGAGTAATGCCCATAAATGGGGCAAGAAAGGCTGAAAGCATGTGTAAATATTTTTTAAGGAAAAAATGACATTTTACAAAAAACATAATATTAATACAATAATATTTTGATCTTCTGTTTGAATCTTCGGACTATCTTCTTCGAGCGGATGAATCACCATGGGTGTCCTCTTCTTAAGACTCTATTTTTAAACAAATTAATACAGCTCTAGAAATAAATCAAAATAATCACTGTTGTAAGTTTACTTTATCTTCTCGACGTCGCTGAAACCGAATGCGTGGTCTGTTTCACTCCATCACATCAAGATTTTCCTTTACCTCAAAACCCGTCATCTATTTTTCGAGTTTATGGAAAACCCTGACGCGACGAGGTAAACCAGACCCCGGATTCGCTTTTAGCGACCTCGAAAACATAAAGTAAACATACTCCTAACCTTAGAATTAATGCACATCTTGAAAAAAAATACAAAAATTCTTTCTGACTATGTTTACGTTATGTTCTGGGAGTCGCTAAAAGTGAATCCGGGGTATTTTTTACCCCACCACGGCAGGTTTTTTTTCATTATCTCAAAAAAAGGTTCAAAACCCCATTAAATTTACTATAAATTCTTTAAAGTTGTGAAAAATCCCATCACAACAGGAATAAAATATAGAAAGCGAATTTATTGAATTTTTAAGGTTATAAAAAATCTGGGTGTGATGGGGTAAAGCAGACCCCGGATTCGGTTTTAGCAACCACAGAAACATTAAAGTAAACATACTCAGAAGTCATGAATGCAGAGCTCCAAGACAAAATCGCAAAAATTCCTTATGAGGTCTGATTATGTTTTTCGTGTTGCTGAAACTGGATCCGGAGTCTATTTTACCCCAAAACGTCAGGCTTTTTTATGATCTTAATCACCTGGAGCTGCTCTTCTTGGAGTTATTATTTCTTGTGATATACATTACCGGATGAGCGCACCCAATGGGGGATCCGGGCCGCGTATTTACGTTTCCGTGCTCATTTCACGTCGGCGCGGTTTTGAAATAGACACGGAAATGTTTCAATATATTTGGGTTCAAATACGTGTTGATTTTAAGAGTTTTGATCTCGTAATGAGCACGGATCTGTAAGAGAACACCGCTCATTAAACTATTACAAAAGCGTATTCAACTGTCAGGTTAAAACGCTAACATAACGAAAGCTAATCAATCAAATCTAACCGAACCAAAGCAAACTGAACCAATAATTAAAAAAAAAAACTTTCCTGACTTCCTACCCGGCATCCTAGAGGATGTGAATCCGAACCGAATTGAACCAAACCGAACCAAAGCAAACTGAACCAACAATTTAAAAAAAAACTTTTCTGACTTCTTTCCCGGGATCCTAGAGGGTGTGAATAGTGTTGTAGTTTAGTTTGGTTAGGTTAGGGTTGGTTCGGTTTAGTTAGGATCGGTTCGGTTCGGTTTCACATCCTCTAGGATCCCGCGTAGGAACTCAGGAAAGTTTTTTTTTTTTTTGAAAAAAATTATTGGTTCAGTTTGCTTTGGTTCGGTTCGGTTAGATTTGATTTATTAGCTTTCGTTAGGTTAGGTTTTTGAAACCTTCTATTTTCATGTGTTAGAAATCAAGTGAAAATCATTTAAATTATTAAAATTTGATAATAACAGAACAACATCTGTCGTCGTAGTTGCCGGTGTAAGACAATGAACACTGAACTTTGCAGGTATAGTTAATAGAAGAGTGTTCTTCAAACTTCAAAGAATTTCAAAATCTTGAGTAGTATATAGTACAAATACTTTTAAACTGCTCCATAATTTTCATATTAACAAACATATAATCTCAAAATCAAACTAATAAACAACGTGAATCCAATTTAAGTTTCAAATGTGCACTAATAAGTAAACCCCTGCGCTGCCTTGTTCGAGTCTCGGCGCCTTAAAATCAACACGCATTTGTAACCAAATATGTTGCAACATTTCCGTGTCTATTTCAAAACAGCGCTGCCGTGAAATCAGCACGGAAACGTAAATACGCATCCGGGACCCTCCCAAGCCTATTTTTTTAAATATTTTTCATATAATCTATGAAGAGAAAAATAAATTAGCATAAAGTATTAAATTAAGGGCCTCGGGCCCCCCTTCCTCCAAGATATATTCCTGGATGCGCCACTGCATTGCTAACAAATATTCTATTCAGAATCCATTAAAAAAAAATAGTTTATTTTGACAACAAACACGCAAAATTTGACAACGGAACGAACGGAAAAGTTAGAACATCTCTGTTGGCAACGGCGAGCGGAAGATACTTAGAAAAAGAAGCACCCTTCAATTTCATTGTTCAATTTCATTGATGTACACACGGTCCCTAGAATAGAACGGTTTATGGATCTTATATACATATATATGTCAAATTTTCACGTGTGGTCCAGCTGATTTTTGTAAACAAAAGTTAGATAGGATGAACAACAAATATTCATGTATCAATATAAGCAACAAGCCATTCACGAAGAGCCAATAGGCGGTCGGCGTTCAATGCGCTTCAAAGAAAAAAGAATACCATGAATAATGAAAAACATGTTACATGGGATCCAAAGAACAAAGACTATTTAAAAACCATTTAAAAGAAGATGCGTGGTTTATATGTTACTAGCCTAAAACAAAATAGCTTTGCCAGTAAGCCCGACCAGTGGCGGATCCAGGATGTCCGGGGGGGGGGGGGGGCCAAGGAGGGAAAAAAACACAAAACAATTTTTTTTGCGGGATTTAATAAGAATTAGCTTTAAAGTTTACCACTATGTGCAAACAAAATGTGCCGCAGGCGAAAATTTGAGCAAAATCAGTTAAATTTTAATAAAAAAAAATGATATTTTAGCTAATATTTTTGAAAAATTTTATATTTGGCAAAAATTTGCGGCTTATGCATTGGTTATTTTTTTCTGGAAGTAAAAATTATAAGCTTTATATCAAGGAGGGGGGAGGGCCAGGCCCTTCTGCCACCCCCCCTTGATTCGCCACTGACCCCGACTTGCACAAGCAGCAGCGTAAAAAAAATTGCCTGATCCAGACAAAATAACCCAGAGAACATGTATAAGTATTAGGTCATTATTGAAAAAGGGTACCCCTTTCATGTTACCCTCCAAAATTAAATTAGTGTTCAGTATGTTAGTTATTTTTATCAGTTTGTAATTTCTAAATATTTACCGCTAGAGGCACCTTAAGCGAGCGCGCGCAAATTGTTCGTATTCCTTCAACATCTTTCAATGCAGAGATCGCAACGCCCGAGTAAAGCCACATCTGTTATATGCAGTTTTTAGCGTTAATATGTGCATTGGTTAAGCTTGTCCGATCATAAGTTGTAATTACCGTTGTCAGTATAGTGAGGTTAATAAAATATATTTATTTTCCATTTTATACATATTTTATGTATAAAATTTCTTGTACAAGTAAAATTGCTTCCAATATTGCTCTAAAGCACTACATTTAGTTTGATGCTAAAGTTGCTATTTTTTGCTAATATTTGTGGAAGACTGGCCCAAACGTCATACCCCGTTATCATAAGTTTGCATCCACTAAACCACAGTAACCTAATGTATCATACGAATTCAATATAATATTACCCTATAAGTCTAGTTTAATGTTTATATATTTATAAGTATGTATCGCCGTTTGTTAAAAGCAAATATTATTCCTAATTTTTTTTAGAAAATAAAATTTTATACGCGTACCCGTTATCAGTTTGTAATTTCTACATATCTACCGCTAGAGGCGCTTTAAGCGAGCGAGCGCGAATTGTTCTTATTCCTTCAACATCTCTCAATACAGATCGCAACGCCTGAGTAAAGTCACATCTCTTAAGTGCAGTTTTCAGCGTTAATACATGCATAGGTTAGCTTGTCCAATCATAAGTGGTAATTAGCGTTATCAGGATAGTGAGGTAAACAAAATATATTTTTTTTCCATTTTATACTACAAAATTTATTACCCAGAAAGAAAAAACAAAAACTCTTTTTACAAAACAAAGCGGAGCGATAAAACATACGTATAATCATCATCATTATCAATTTTAATTTAAAGTAATATATACTCATAGAAAACGTATACGGGATGCCATTATGAGTATTTAAAGTAAATTTTTGAAAAAATCATTGAACACTGACAAGACTGACAGCCATTAACGTATTATTAATACGTTAATGCTCACAGCTTACTATTTTCTTACAAGTAACCTATCACAAATAGATTTAGCTAATTTTTTTTAAAATGTTTTTTTCATTTAAAAAATTTACTTATGTAGATAAACTTTTTCAAGGGATGTGTATTTATGTGTCAAATTTAGTGGGTACTTTATTTTAATTTGAGGTTTCGATATCGCGCTGCGAGCCTCGAATAATGCCGTCCACATTAGCGAATAGATCGCGCTTGTTGATCGAGGCTCGTGGTTCGTTAATGATTACAAAAAAATCTAAAATACAAGTAAAAGTTAATGTTAATGTAATCGTTTAGTAACAAAGGTAAACTGAGGATTTGGGAGTCAACAAAGGTGTAGGTTGGCGGATTACTTTTGAAGCTAGATTATCAAAGGAAGTCCTAGAATGGCAACTAATAGGGCGCAGAAAAAGAGGGCGTCCTAAAAGAATGACAACAGTCAATCCAAGGATCAATGAGTCAAAAAAATCTAACAGAAGTTAATTGTCAGGATCGAAGGAGGTGGAGAATAGGCGTCGGACAGCGTAAAAAAACGTTCTAAACCGACATAGTAGTAGTAGGAAATAAATGCAAACATGATTGGCAAGGCAATTGTATAATATGCAAAACAATGGTTGAACCATTGAACCGATTTTGCTAGTTTACCTTGTTGTGTGTCGCAAGAATGCAGCTTTTTCACCAATTTAAAAAAATAATTCAAACATGTTCGCAACACAATAATAAACGAGCATCTTTAAGGGTACATTTTAATGTCGTCCGCCATCTTGGATTTTGAGATGGAGGACAAAAAAATATATTTATTTAAAACTCTGATTAATTCTCTATCAAGTGCAGCTTGTCCCATTAAAATCGATTGTATAAATCAAAAGCTATATTGAAAAAAAAAATTGTCCGGTTTTTTTCTGGCCCACCCGGTATATAAGATCCATAGACCGATCATTTCTAGGGACCGTGCTATGTACCCTTGATTATTGGCCAAATGTTCACAATGGTTTAGATTAAATATAGCTATCTTCGCATAGGTTTAGCAACAAATGAACTTCAAAAATCAAATGACAACAAAAATGGCTGTGTTGTTCTGAAGAAACAAAAGTTAAATTTTTGCAAATTTGGTGTGCAACTTTGGCGTGAAACATGCGAAAGTGGATCGCCGAAAGAGTAATATAAGGTAAGAAATTTAAAAAAAAAAATTAAGAATGATCTGTTAAGTAATTAAGGTCAATGTTCTAAAAATAAATTGTTGAGGTAAAAGTGGCTGGTAAGATGTGGCCAAATTTGGGCCCTTTCAAGTCGGTTGGTTCGCTGTTTGGTCAACCGTGAATTAAGCAACTAAATGTTTTTTAAAATCATGACTATAGTAGAAATTAATGAATATTTCAAATGCTGAGGCCAGTGCCCAAAGAACTGCTTTTACTCCTTATTTTAATTTTGTATATTTATTCAACACTTATTGTAATACATATGGGTGTTTTTTTTCACTCAAGAAAAAAAATATTTGTTCCATTTTTTTGAGAAAAATTTCTCTTAGAAAATCTTAAGCAAAATCCATTTTATCAGATCCAATAGAAAATTTAGTTTGTCAAATTCTATGTTTAACAGAACATTGGCAGACAGAGGATAGATTAAAACAAATAAATATAAGACATTTCAAGCTAGCAAGTAGTTTTTCTAGAAATACAAAAGAATCCAGTGGTACAGCTATATACATAGGAAAAAAACTAAATTGCATTGAACAAATAAAAAACTCAATAAGTTAAAGGTCAAAATACATTTTGAATATGCAGCAGCTAAGCTAATATCAAGCAAAAAACATATAACTGTTTGCTGTTTATATAGACCTCCGAGTGGAGATAAGCAAATATTTTTCAATAAATTAGAAAATTTGCTAAATAATATTGTTGACAAAGAAGAACTTTTGACCGGAGGCTTAAATATAGACATTGCTAGATGTGGGGCGAGATTTAAATGCTAAAAGAGAATTATTAAATTTGATGAGCTCATTTAATTATACCCCAACAATTTTCAAGGCAACTAGACCTATAAGCAACAGGTGTATAGGTAACATTTACTCCAACTTTAATGCAAAATCTGATGTCATTAATACTTGCATATCTGATCATCCAGGACAGAAGGCAATTTTTAGTATAGAAAAGGAAACCAAAAATAGCTTTATTTTTAAAAGGTTATTTACTGAACAAAATAAGAGCCAATTCATACTGGATTTAGAAAAACAAAACTGGGATGAGATGCATGAATGCATAGGATAATGTTGAGGGGTGAACAGCTCTCACAATCGGTGTACACATTTCTCACAATCTGTTCACAATCCTTCACAATCTTTACACAATCCCTCCCAATCACCCACAATCTCTCACAATCTTACCACAATCCTTCACAATCCCTTACAATCTTACCACAATCCCTCACAATCTTTACACAATCCCTCACAATCTTTACACAATCCCTCACAATCTTAGCAAAAGAATGTGGATTTTCAGAATCGGCATACACATTTTGGGGTTAGCTGGTCACCCCTCGTTTATTAAGTAGCAGGGCCGGTAACGGTAAATTACGAGGGCGGCAATGGAAAGTATAGACATGATCACCTTTTTTTTTTTTTTGGGATGGGACGCCCCCCCCCTGCCCCTTCAGGCACGCTACGCCGCTGCACAGTTCTCCACAATCCCTCACAATCTTTTCCACAATCCCTCACAATCTTGCCACAATCACTCACAATCTTAGCAAAAGATTGTGGATTTTCACAATCGGTGTACACATTTTGGGTTAGCTGTTCACCCCTCGGATAATGTCAACCTGCAATGGAATGTTTTTACTAAAATATTTTGTAAATTATATGATACCAATTTTTTCTTAAAAGAAAATTAATCAAAAAGGCAACCCACAATTCTACCAATCAGATGAGATAGAGCAGTGTAAAAACTCACTAGATATTCTACTCACACTATCGCTAAAGCATAACACATTCAAAGGAACATACAAACAAGTCAAAAATGAATATGATGAACTCCTTGCCAAAGAAAGTAGTAAGACCTATGAAAATAGATTGAGAAAATCTGACAAGATGAAATGTATGTTGACAATATCTGATAAAATAAGATCCAAAACAAAGTCTGATGGAGTCAAAGTTCAAGGAAACTTCCTAAATTGGCCAATGATTGCAACAAATGTTTAGTTAATATTATTCCTAACCTATAAAAGATTTTATTATATGAATCAGCTATCCCAGAAAACTCACACTCAATATACCTGGAAAGAATATCACCCAATGAACTAGTAGATCTGTCAAAAGAGGTTAAAAATAAACTGAGCTGTGGTAAAGATGATATTCCTACAACAATAGTCAAACTCAGCGTACCAGCTGTCAAAGATATTCTCTGCCATATTTTAAACAACTCTTTTAAAAATTGAATATTTCCAGAGAAGTTAAAAGTATCATTGGTTAAACCCATATTCAAAATAGGTGACCCATGTTTGCTTAAAAACTATTGCTCAATTAACATATTACCGAGTTTTTCTAAACTCTTCGAACCTAGCTATGAACAAAAAAAGTGTTCAATTTATACATAAATGTGACTTGTTTTGTAACATGCAACATGGTAACTTAAAAAACAGATCTACAGTGGCAGCAATTTTCCAATTTACCCAAGCAATTTTAAAGCACCTAGAAGAAAAAAATTATGGAACTAGAAAATTTCCTTTCTAAACCTTATGATCTGCTTGATCATTCATTACTTTTGCACAACCCTAGCAAATATAGCATACATGGAAATGCATTAAATTGGATTACATCATATGATGAGCAACTTATCAAAACGCGTTATGTTTCTCAACAATACTTTTTCAGGAATGGCACAAAACTTTTTTCTGCTATACCTCATTACATATACAAGTTTGGTTGTGCTATTGAATTACAGGCGCTTTGGTGTGTTGAGTGTGAACTCAATTTTGTCACAAAGTGGTCATTATACGTTTTGATAAGTTGCTCCTCATATCTTATTGATAGACCCCAAAAAGTACAAATCAAAAAAGAGTATGAAGTTGCTAAATCCAAAATTGAAATAAACAGGTTTGGGATTCCACAAGGAGTATTTTAGGACCTTTCTTGTTTAACATCTTTCTAAACGATCTACCAGTCTGAACAACCCAGAATGTCAGAAGACCTTGCAGAGCTCTTCGAATCTGGATCAGCTTGCTCTGAAAAAGTAAACAAATGGTTTTCCAGCAACAAATTTATAATAAATAAAGACCAAACCGATACTGTTTTCTTTAGAATTAAACAACAGGGAATTGCCACGCCTGAGAGCGTAAACATATTACAATCGGATATGCCCCTTGTACATATAAGAAAAAATTCTTAGGCATACAAATAGACGAATTCCTAAACTGGGATTATCATATTGAGCAATTATGCTCAAAGCTCAGTACTATTAGTTTCGCCATTAGAATAGTGAGTAGATATATGAACGCTCTATCTGTTAGAATTGTATATTTTGCCAATTTCCCTAGTAAGATATGGAATAGTGTTCTGGGGTGTTAACTCTGACATCCAGCAAGTCTTTGTTTAACAAAAAAGAATAATTTGAGTAATGAATAAAATGAAATACAATGATAGTTGCAGAGGAATCTTCAAAGCACAAAATCTACTGACTGTCTATGGCATTTACATCTATGAATGTCTAATGTTTGTATTTAAAAACAAAGATCATTTTATTGGCTTAGGTGAGTATCATGAATCTCTAACTAGAACCCAGCACCTCAGTTTGCCAAGACATAGATTGGTACTCACTGAAAAAAGCCTTAATTACATTACATATGTATAAAATTTTATAAAAGTTACCTAACAGTGTAAAACAAAACAGTACAAAAACCGCTTATGAAAAAAGTGTTAAAAAGCTTTTGGTTAATTCGGAGCCTTATGGCTTACAAGATTCTCTAGATAAGTAAGGATTTCTTTATTTACCAGTATGTTAACTGTCTCGTTTTACACTTGCTTTCTGGATCCCACTGGATTGCTTGGAGTTACTGAGACGGAATTTCTTTATATGTTGTTTTTTATACAATTTAGGTAGAGTGACATATTTTTGAAATAAAAGTTTTCTGTTCTATTCTATTATTCCTCGGGTGTGTGAAGCTGTGTGTAACAACAATCAACTAATCCGAGGGAAATACCTCTACCGGCATTGAATTATACTGATGGTTAGATGCTTTTGTTGAGAACCTCACGAACTTGTATACCAAATTTCATTATAATTACATTATTAGAAGTGTGTGGTCCTTAAGGGTAAGTCCATATCAAATCAACCAATGGTTTAGACCTTGTCACCTTTAATTTTCATAATTTTTGGTGAAATTCTTTACTAAGTAGAAAGAAGTAAAAATGCAAATTTTTAGATTTTTTAGCAGTCTAGTTTTTGAGTTATTAATTTTTTTAATGCTTAATATCGTCTTTTTTAGCACTGACTTGATTTCTTTAAACCCTTGTTATTCATAGTCTTGGGCATATCGAGGTAAAAATTGCTGTGTAATCTTCTAGGTCTACAAGCTTAATTATGGTATGCCTAGTGGCATCCTTCTTGTAAAAAAAATGCAGGGGTCTCACCACAAAATTTATTTTTGGTGCAGTTTAAAAACGGATTTTTTATTTTGTACAATTTTTATATTTGTTTTCTTGACTATTTATTTACATGTAGGCCAAGTTTTATCATGGGATGACAGTGGGTTCCTATTTAAAAATTTATTTTTGTAAATTGATGTTGTTCAAAATTCTTTTATTTTACCTTAAATATAACTATTTGACAATTCCTTTACTTTAATATTTTACCTATAAATTAGCTGTGACTGGATTTATACTATTTCAAAAGTTTTTAATAATTTTCACTTACTTATTTCGACGTCTAAGTTAAGATTACACATCCACTCTGTCAAATTTCTGGAATTTCTCACTATCGTGGGATGATTTTGATCATCATAGGGGTTGCAACATTTAGTGGAAAATACCAACTAAGTTTTTTTCGATTTTCAATCTACCATTTCAATTTCGGTAACTACGTAAAATCAAATTAATTTCCAGGACGGATACGTCGCAAAGCCAAACAGACTGAGAAAACACGCTACGAAACGTTATGTTTACGCAACTTTTGTTTTTACAAAAAGTCATCAGTCAAAATAATACGCCACCTCTGATATTTAATTACCTTACGGCCGATTTTGCCACTATTTTAAGAGCAGTGGCGTTTCCTCCATAAGTGCATATGTGCACGTACACTCCCAAATTTTACTTTAAAAAATATTAAAATCTAACCATTCTAATTAATAATTTTATCATAAAGTATCAATAGACCCCAAAAGGAATTAACCAAAGACTTGAATACTAACTAAAAATTAATACCCGGTATGTATGTGTTTGTATTTGAGTTGAAACGAGGATGCGTAGGTCGGCTACCACCGGCGCCGTGCTTAACTGGATCGAAATTCTGTGCACCGTGGATGTTATGTCGCATTCTAATTACGAAATATGAAATATAGAATATTACAGTCCACAGAATCTGGGCCTTACTTCGGTTCATGCTCTTGTGAATCAATTGCGGCGATCGATAATGCCACCGTGATGCCACCCGCGTCACTGGTTGCCGTTGGCTGTGAAAGGTGCAGCTTAAATTAGTGCACTGAGACAACTTGGCGTTATCTGTTGGGTGTGGCTGCAATAATTTTTCGGTGTACACCCCTAAAGTTTTACTCCACGCACCACCACTGTTTGAGAGATAAATAATGTAACAATTATCATCAATATCAAACATTGCAGCGAGAAAGGGCGAAAAGGGGGCATTTATGTACAGGTTCTCAATTATTCTTGTGAGCCCGTTATTATGTAAGTACGTTTTTTAATTAATTGTTTCTTTATTTAAACGTCAACGTAGCGAAACCAGATGCCCTTTGTGTCCACGTTTTTATAATATACATGCTACATAAATAAGATGCCTCATAACGATATGTGCACTTTAGATATTAATTTTTATAGTAATAAAAATATAAAACAATATACGCATCAAGATATAAATATTTTTTTAAAACTATGATCCCATTATCATCCCAAGTTAAAATTTAGCACACATGTAAACAAATAGTCTAAGAAAAAAAATTATAAATTAAGAAAAACAAAAAATCCGTTTTTGAGATTTCGTCAAAAATATAATTTTGGCATAGACCCTTTGTCCTTTTTTTTAGGAAATGAGGCTATCAACACATCAAAGTTTGGCTTGTGAATCGTTCTCTACAGATAGCGAGTTTCAGCTAATTATCTTGAACGGTTTAAAAATTATAGAAGTTTAAAGAAACCGATGCAGGCTTAAAATGGGTCAATATTTTTAGTTTTAGAAACGCATAACTCAAAAAATATGCAACCAAAAAATTTAAAAATTTGTATTTTTACTTTTTATTAGGCGGAGAATAACTACACAAAAACTCACAAAATCATCAAAAAACTCATGGTTTAAAAATATTTTTAAATTGGTTGAATTGATGTGGACTTACCCTTAACTGACTGGTCAATATGTTAGACACACTCGAAAAAAATAAAAGGAAATTGAACCTGTAAAATAATAACTGATTTATAATGGGTAACTTGGTAGTGTTAAAATTTTTGATCAAACAAAAACTGCCAAGTTTCTCCAAATCAATATAGGTGATAAATTGATTGTGTGTGATCGTACTTTTATTTTTTCAGTGTACCAAGAGTAAATACCTATTTACCTAATCAATTATCTATCGTATTTATCAGCTTAATGTCCTAATCCTCAGACTGATTTAGTTTGTAAACAGGACCTTTAAATCAAGGTTCTAATTATAGTACCTGTCAAGTACCTATATTTTATTTTTGAAGACGATTTTAATTTTTATGGGTAAGTGAACTTTTTTATTTTTTTTATTCAAGCTTGCTTTAAAAAGTGCACTTTAATACCATCATTTGAGAGCGTTATGAGATACTTTCAGGCTCGCGGGCGTTAAAACTGTACGGTTAACCCGCCGATATTAAAATTATATCAAATATACATCTGAGCCCTGAAGGGGAGAAAAACTAGAGATATCCCCAAAAAAAATAACCCCAAAATTAAATTCGCCCCGCCTGGGAAATCAGAGTCTATTAAACTAAAAAACAAAGGAAAAAATCGGCAACACGCTAGAAGCTTACCTTCTGTAATTCTGTAGCAGTCCCAAAATTTCACTGGCGGTCGCGGCCCTTTCTTGCGACTGGAATTTCGGTCTTCAACCCAAAAACACGTGTGACTTCTTTCAGTTTTTTGTCGGAAGTGATTTCTTCATTCCCCTGTCACACACAGGGTGGCGCTTCAAACTCCCAGCGTGAGCAAAAAACGCGCATGATTTTACCAAAATGATCAGGTGATCAAAAAGAAAAATAACTTTCAACAAAGAGAGAAATTATCACCTGATTGGAATTTTTCCCAAACAGGACTTTCTTTTTTGAAGGTTTTTGCAGAAAGCCCAAAAATATCAAAACAAACTTTAAGGTTAGGTTTCCCAAAGAATTCAAAATGAAACAAGAAAAATAACTGGCAGCATTAAACATATATCATTTGGGAATACTTAACATCTTATGACTTTTTTATTGGTAAAATATTAGAATATAAGAGATACAAACATGATTTTTCTAAAAATATTGTTGTTGTTAAAATTATGGTTGTTTATAAATCATTAGGGACTTATTGGAATAAGGCCATGCAATAATATTTTCAGTATTTATTTCGCTTCGTGTAGTAAACAAAATCCTTATGTTGAAAGATTAGTTGTCATATTCCAATGCAAAACTGTCAAAATACGGCCTCACACTATTATTGCATGGCTTTATTCCAATAAGTCCCTATTATATGCATCTAAGTTACAAATTTTGTTTAACGCCATGGACGTGTAAAAACCCTCTATTGGCAGCTCGGGTTTTTATATCGACTCCGCGGGCGGCAAACGCTTTCTTTAAGACCTAGGTACATATGTAAATAGTTATTTATTCTAAATTGATATCCACATTCTATAGGAAAGTCATGAAATTTTTGACAAATATGGGTGTAAATTTTAAGAACAAATAAATATTATAAAAAATTATTGAGAGGTACTTTTATTGTAAATAACCCTGTATTAAAAACATTGACTAAAAACCACATTATTTTATTTCTTTGTAAAATTTCCAATTTTTTTTCATAAATAAATAAAGAAAAATATAAATTTGTTTAATTTTATCTTGTTTTTAGTCAGTTAAAAAATTGCTTTTAAGCTATTTTTTTAACTAGCAGCCAAACTTTAATTTCATACATTTATTCATGCATTATTATTATTGAACCAGTCTATTATGTAAATCTTTCAAAATTTTATTTTTATTGTTTTGCGAAAACACAAAGCAGAAAAAGAAGTTAAAAATTAATTTAGCCTTAAAAATGTTACACCTTCTCAAGAACAAAGGTTTTGTATAACAATCCATATTGTTATTGTTTTTTTTTTCAAGTTGAAGAAATAAATTATTTAATATTGGCGTTTTTGTTAATATTTTATAACTTAAACACTTATTAAAAAATTATTTGACCATATTAAATTATTTTAAGTACAACGAAAAAGTTTATAGTTTTGCCAGCTCTTACCCTTATGCGTTTATCGAATAAAATGGTTGGAAACAAATTTGTAAAGAAAGAGCAAAAATTGACTTCATAATATTGGAGGACACTTAACTGAGTCAAACAAAATTTCTTCCGCTATTTTTTTCCTTTCTTACATCAAATTATAATAAATCAAAAATTATGTTATAAAATGTTTTTTTACATTTTTTGCTCTTGGTTCGGTTTGGTACCAAAGTACTCGATTTTATTAAGTACCACAAAACCACCCCCAAAACTACCTTATTACTTACGCCAAGCGTTTGTTGAAGGAGATTAAAGTTAGTCAACCCCATGTGTAACACAAAGCACATACCTACTCCTTAAAAAATTTTAAAGTTTTTAAGCAGTTTCGAAAATTGGCAACAGCGCTATTTTTTTAACTGGTTGTTATAATCACTTTACAATAAAATAATAAATTTAAATTTTTCTTTTACTGTCTCTGACGCACAGTGGGCTCATTGGTCTGATTTATGGTCAATATTAAAAAAAAGATTTTGTGATAATAATTTAAAATAAGCTTTTCAGAAACACTTTATTAGTGAAAAAATAGTAATTACGGATAGCCAGTGACGTTGGCTTGTGGATATTTAAAAAACAATCTTTGGCCGCAATGTGCCCATTTTTGACACTTTTTACTTCTAGAGGAGATAAAAAACTGTTCAATTGAGTGTGCAAAATTATAAGAGATAATAAAAAGATAATAATACTTTTTTACGGAATGACTTCTTTTTTTGAAATCAGCGCAAAATTTCCTCTAAATGATCACAATAGTATTTTTATATATATATATATATATATATATATATATATATATATATATATATATATATATTTGTTTTGGTTAGCCCATAGTACACAAAAAATTACCAGTTTTGTTAAGACCGACGCGACGTGGTTTATTTTATGTCAGTGGCGTATTTAGAAAAAAGGTTTGGGAGGGACCGAGACAGTTTTGTGGGGGGGGGGGGGGGTGGGCGAGACCCCAAGAGGCCGTATTTTATGCTATTTTATATTTGTATTCATGAAAAATCTGGAAAATATTTATAAAAATTTTAAGTTCGAGGGGGGGCTCCTGGGCCCACCCCCTATATACGCCATTGTTTTCTATGAAGGATATATCAATCACCGGCTTTCTCGAAAATAGTAGTTTTCTAATCAGTGCGCAGAGCTATGTTCTCGGGCTAGGAACAATATTTTTTTGTCGACTATGCGGGAAACATAAAAAAAAATATTATAGGAAAAATAAACCAAAACACATCTGCACCATATCGAATAACTTAAAAAAAAATAGTTTTTATTTTATATAAGTAAAAATGCGAGTTAAAAATGCCACTGATGAGCTCTAAACTGACACGAAAGCGTTGTATGACAAAGTATTTGCTAAGGGAACAAAGCACACAAAAACGCATCTATAATATGGCACTTTTGCTATAGAATAAGTAAGCGGGAAAAGTTGAAAAAGTGCTACTTTGCACGTGCAAAAGTGTCCGTCCGAAAGTAGCTTTTTGCAGTCACTCGAGGAAGAAATTGCTTTTCACGAAATTCCTAAAATCTTGCGTACCTATAGGGAGCAAATGTGCATCAAATCGTTATTGCGATAAAATGGTACTTTTAACGTGTTTCTCAGAAAGGAAAACTGGCACGTCTAAAAAACAACCTAAAGTTCCGTCCAAAAGGATAATGAGCCCACTGTGCGTCATCAAAATCAAGGGGGTTTCCGAATAGTCTTAGGCGCTCGAAACAAATCTGCTAGGAGATTTTTGCCCGTGTGAAGATGTTGTGATTTTGGAATATGTTAGGTTATAGCACAGAAAAACAAGCTTGTTTGTTTTGCTGAGTTACTCCTCACATATTAGACAAAAAAAAATAAATGCAAGAACATAAATTTGTCTATAACTTTGTTAACTTCATATTTTCTCGAGAAATAAAGCTAGAAAGATAACGTCCCACCCCTAAGATCGAAAACTTTTGATGAGATTCTACCCATAACTAAAATATTCCAAAATCAACAATCGCCATTGACTGGGCTATAAAAAAGTAAGTCTTTGGTATGCGGTCGCAGCGTTGCCGTGTGTGGAATTTATTTCGAACTAGCACATGAGGCGTCCACGCCTTCTCGACGAACCGTCCAAAGCTCCCAAAAAGTGTTACATGGGGTCGTTTAACTATAATCTCCATCAAACAACGCCCTAAGCTTATATGAAGTTGATTTTAATATTTTTTGAGTAGGACCATCTAAGGGATAAACAACTGAATAAACATTTGTACACCTTCCGACAGTAAATGCGATCTTGACAGTTCTGGTTATTTAATAGAGCTCTAGTTAAGTGATTTTACAATTTTTTACATATCTTGACAAAATTACTTTGACCGGTCAAATATGTTGCTAGTTTGTAGACCATCCCCAACCCTACTTGTGTTGTATCAAATTATTGGCAATTAAGTCTGGAATTCAAAAAAATAAAAAATTACATTTTATTATCCATACGGTAGTGTTGAGGAAACATACAGATTATTTTTTGACTGCTACTACTAAATATGTATTTTTTCTTTCAGATTCTTCGGTTTATGTAAGATTTATAAAATATGGCGTCCAACAGTGATGGCGGAGGAGGTAGCAACAGTAAGTTTTAGATAACTAATATTTTTTATAATTATTATTATTTGTCTTCTCAATCAGTCTATCTGACCGTACGATGCGCTAATAACTGTAGTAACTAGTAGTCGCAGGGCGTTCTATCTGTCGATATAAAACAAAGACGTGACCTTTTCAAAATAAAATAACCTTATTTTTTGTATTAAAATGTTTTCGCCAATATTTAACTTTTTTTAAAATCTTTAGCAAATAATACGAGGGCGGATCAAATATAAACAAGCCTTTTAAACTTACTAACGGAAAAATCATTCAAGATGAACGTGGCCGTTATAATTTTGGAGTAGGGATATTCAGTAGCATGTAGACGGCTGGTAGTGCCGCGATGCTCATTTGGCGAGGAGCAATCGCAATGAGCGAGAAGAAGGTACACAGCAGTGTTGCGCAAGGAATAATCATTAAATTTCTTACACGCGAAAACGTGAAACCTGCTGAAATTCGATACAGATTGCGAGCACAGTTCGGAAATAAGACGCTTTCGTGGGTACCTGTAAAAACTTGGTGCAAAGAAATTAACGACGGCCGTGAGCGTGTCGACAACGTGAGTCACCCACGTCGTTCGCGTACCCTCATTTCTGCAGGCAAAGTTTTAGCGACCGTTTTCTGGGACTGGAGAGGAGTTTTGTTGGTCGATTTTTTGCACGAGCGAATAACAATAAACGCGGCTTACTACTGCAAGTTACTCGACCAGGTAAAGCTTGATTATCGCCAAAAGAGGAGAACACACCCCATCCAAGACGTGTTGCTCCTGCATGACAACGCTAGACCAGATACAGTCCAGATTTGTCACCTTGCGATTTTCATATATTTGGCCCACTCAAAGATTCACTGGGAGGCGAGCAATTTCAGACCAATGAAGAGGTGGAGGCATTCATGCGCAACTGGTTAGATACCCGCCCAGCTTCCTTTTATGAAAACGGGATTAAGAAACTGTCAAACTGTTGGGAAAAGTGAATTAACAGAGAAGGGGCATGTCTAGAAAAGTAGAAAAAATTTCTGTTTTGTATCATGTTTTTAAATAACTAGTTTATAAACAAAGGCTTGTTTATATTTGATCCACCCTCGTATTATAGTCATAATATTCTTTATGTTTTTCAAATTTTTGTCAAATTTGATTTTCATTTTTTTCCTGATTAACATTTTTGTTTTTCAAGTTATTTTCTGAAATTTAGATTTTTGTTTTATTTTGTCGATTAAACATTAATTGTGATCCACATTTTTTAAAATATTGACATATTTGTCTGCTAAGCTATTAGAATGGTGGTACTCCCCGGGCTAGAGTATACTATATTAAAATTCCCTATTTTTTGCAAATCTGGCCCTAATTTCTACTACATCTAACCGAGAAAATACATCATTACAAAAATTAAATACTTGAACTTAAACTTCATCTGTAATTTTTAGTTTTTCAGATATTACACAAAATTGGTATTTTATGCGGAATTTAATTCCGAAAATCAGTTTAAAATTTCCTTTAGACAAATTGCTATACAATAATAGTATTTATAATGCGTTCCTCAGAAAACAACACTTTAAAAATGAAAGTTGCGTCAATTAAATCATATTTTTTTTAAGGCCTACTAGAATATCTACTCTTATTTAGTGAAGGTGTTCGGGAGTTTCAGAGTGTTTTTAATTTAACCCTTTTTGGCCAAAAATCAGGTTCATGAGCCCACTGCTCGAAGTTGCGGTTTTTGTAGGCGACGCACAGTGCGGACAAAACTAGGGTTTTTGGACAATAATCAATATCTTTGTTGTTTTAAAGATAAAGTGTAGTCTAAAGGTTAAAATAAGTAAAACTTTTAAAAATATATATATGTCATTTTATTTAAAATATTAAAAAAATAAATTAAAGTGCATTCAGTTTAACCTACAGTTACGTTAAAAATAAAAATCAATTTACTTTTGTGTCAAAACTTAAACTAAAATTATTTTTTTTATTCGGATTCATGGGCGTAGTTAGGAAGGCTTGGGGGGGCAAAGTCCCTTCCAGAAAAATTAAATTAGCAACCCCAAAATACACATTACACCCTTAGTTTCTTGGTTCTTAAAGATGATTCTAAGAAAGCCGTTTTAGGCCGTCCACGACTCTGTCCGGGTACGGCCTCTGTTTCCGAATCTGTATTTTTTGATTTTTCTGAATCCGTTTTATAACAAAATTTCTCAAATATAATATCTTTATTTAACCATTCGAAATAACGGTTTTGAAAATAAATTTTGTTTTGTCCCGATAGCTTCTATTTAAAACTGAGACTTTTGCAAAAATTTAATGACGCCTTATTTAGAATTTGGTTATTTTTGTCAGAATATTCTTCTAAACCCAACAAGGGTTGAATTTTTTTGAAAATATTTAACACCTTCAGATTAATGTGCGAGGCCACGGGATAAAAACTGATACTTTATCCCTAAAAGTGATACTTTATCCCTAAAATTTGTGATAAAAAGCGCACTTTTGATCTCCAAAGTGCGAAAACGATTTTTTTTAAATATTCGCCCACACAAACACCACAATAATTTTTGGCATATATATTTTAAGAGTGATAGCAGTATTTTTATAATTTTATTGACTACCTCAAATTATTGTTTTTGTGCGTTCCCATTGACAAAAAACGGCCAATACGATATGCGATTCTAAAATATTTAAATTTCCATTTTCCTCACAGTAGTATAAGGTGACTTAGTACCATAAATTTATTATCACCTATAACCACTCGCCATCACCGAATAATAAGCCTCATATCTTCTCCAGATTTAGTGCCATTTTTGACACCTTGCTGCCGCCATTTTTGACGTTGATGAGAGCTGTCACAATTTTATATTTGTCCAAATGGCGGCAAGACTGGTTTTAAGGGTAAACCTAAACAGGAGATGATGTGAGGCCTCTCAACCGGGGTGGTAACCAATGTGTTATAAATTATTAGGATTGAAATATATTATTTAAAAAAATACAGCACCCTTAGTAGCAGCCACTAGCAAAAAATATTTATGCTACCTTTTTGGTAATTCATTGGACTAATATTTAGGATATATGCCAGACCTTGCAAATCTTAATTAAATTATTTTAAAAGCGAGACGTCAATTTGACAAAATTTTATTTAAACAAATAGCGTAAATATATATCACTGTAATACTTAAAGAATTTTTTTTTATATTTAAATGCAGAACCAGTAAAATTAATTTTCTGATAGGTATTTTATACGATTTTTTTGTACCTGTTTTAAAATAACGACTTTAACTATTTATTTTGTTCACTTTCGCAAGTGTGACTAAAAAATAGGTTATGATTACAGATAAACTGGACATTTATCTATACTTTTGCAACATTAAAACTTTTAAAATGTAACCTCAGTTTTTCGAATATTGCCCACAGGAGTCCGCACTGTGCGACGTATGTGCAAAATAATATAACGTCCAAATGTCTTCTGTTCTGTAGGAATGTGATCCATAAAAAATCTTATACCTATTTGACAACAACTCCAACCAACATTTGTTGGCTTGAGCAAATTCAGTAAGCGCCAAGTTTTCGACTCATTGCATCATGACACTTCAAATAGAGAATATTACAATGCTTAAAAATTTAATTAAAAAATCAAAATATAAATTAATTTATTTCGCAAGAAATGATGATAACGACAAAAAAATAACAGTAAGACAAAAGCGGGCTTTAAGAAAACGGGTTAGTCATTTAATAAACGAACACAAGAATATCTTCTAAAATCTGTTCAGATATTTTGCAGTTTAATTAAAATTGCAGAGTAAGATTGCCACAATTATCAAGTGGTGCGTTAATTTTTTTGAAGAAGTTTATTTGTAAAATAAAACATGTAAAAAAATAGACTAATAACTGAATTAACTCAACCATTTTGTCTAGATACTCTCCAGAGAAATTTTGCAACAAGAGATTATGAGGCCTACAAACAGCAATTCGAAAAGGCCGCCGCAGATGCGAGTGCCTCGAGGAGAAGGTGTGATCATACGCCAAGTCATACACTTACTGTAAGTAGAAATTCGCAGAAAAATGTTACCTAATTTAAATGCTTTATTTTATTATTATGCAGTGGCGGTTTGCATGTAATAGCGATAGGGCTACAGCCCCCAGGAAAACAACTTACATATACAAAGTTAAAAATATCTTATGCTATTTACCAATATGGCGTTCAATAAATTTTCGTTCTTACCTCCCAAGTACCATTATTACCACTCAAGGTTTTATTAATTTGGTTCCGAGGTTATTTAAAGGATGCTGTATGACTTTTAGGATCAATTTCGCTACATAAAGGTAATTTGTATTGCCAATTACCTAAAGAGGTGTTAAATAGCCAAAAAGTGATTTATAAAGGGGATATAATAAAACTGATATTCCTTCTGTTCCTTTTAGATATTTTTGGTTCTATTGATTTCTGATTTATAAAGTTCGTCCTATAAAACCCTTTTACGTAAAGTTTTTAAAAAGAAAGAAATATAAACTTTAGTCATTTAGTTTTTTTCATTACTTTAGGTCATAAAAAAAGTGTTTTATAATAGGGCTAAAAGGTCACCCCCAATCCTATTCAAGTTTAAGTTCAAGTTCAAGTTCTTTATTCATCCTTAAAGATCATTACAATGACATAAGACAGGTCTTAAAAATCTTATTTCTATACTAGGTACCTAACATATTTTTTCTATCGAAACAATAAGAACCATAAAAAGAAATATTTTTATCTTAAAATTAACAAACACACAAACAAATTGTCGAGAATAAGTAAAAAATATAAAGTCACAAAAAAATGTTGCTATACCATTTAAAATTCAGGCTGTTAGGCCAGTAAAATATTTATAAAGAACAATTACTAACGTTTAAACAAATATATTAATTTAAAAGTTTATACAATAACAATTACTAACGTTTAAACAAATATATTAATTTAAAAGTTTATACAATAAACGAGAGAACGACATAGACAAAATAATAAAAAATTATTTAGAAAAATTAAGATCATGAATTATTATTATTAGAATTAAAATATTCGATAGTGGTATAAAAACAGTTTTCGATTAAAAACATTTTTAGCTTCTTTTTAAATTTGATAGGATTTGTCTCTGTTTTTATATTTGTGGGTAGATAGTTAAATAATTTGCATCCCATATAGTCCGGCCTTTTTTCAAACAAAGATGTTTTATGTTTTTGGTTTATGAAATCTTGTCTATTTCTAGTAGAATAACAGTGAAAACTGGAGTTTATTTCATATGTGTTACGGTAATCTCTAACAAACAAAATGCACTTATATATGTACAAACTGGTTAGTGTCATAATATTATATTGTTTAATATACGGTTTACAAGAATCATTAGTTTTTAAATTAAACATCAGTCGAATTATCTTTTTTTGACCTATGAACACTCTGTTAACGTTACTGGCTAAACCCCAAAGTGCAATATTATAGCTTATATGTGAATATATTAAAGCGTAATTTATATTTAATAGGTGATCAATATCTAAAAGATTTTTTAGCTGCACTATTGCGTAATAATCCCATCTCATATCACTGTATCACTCAGTATTCGTTCGATCGCAGTTCAGTATGGTTATATTGCATCGTACCTGCATGATAGTGGTAACGAGGTCAAAGTCGAAGTTTGTTTTGTTTACAATAAACCTCGCGCGCGCTAAAACTTTGTTAAAAATCTATATACAATGTGTATTATAAATAATATATCATGTTTAAAAGCAAAAAAAGTGTACCATCACCTGTGAAACTTGTTTTAAAAATTAGCGAAGAGCCCAAACAAAATCAAAAAAAAATGGATAATGCCGAATTATTTCAGGATAGCCATGCTAGAACACAAAATGAAGAAGTTTTATATAGCGAATGGAAAAAATCCCAAAACGAAAAAAATTCACTTAGTGTACAAGTGGATTATCTCCGAAGTCAACTGGAAAGTATGCAAAGAAAATTTGCAGATTTAGAGACAAAAGTCACTAAAAAAGAAGAGTCTGACATGGACTACATTACTGATGAGGACGATCTGGCAAGAGAAACTGAGTGGATCAGACAAAAAGGAAAAGGTTGGAAAAAACGTCGAATGGATACTTCACTCTCACCACCACAACAAAGCTCGTGCACTGGAGAGCCCTCCAATAAAACACAAAATGAAGAACCCCCAACTAAGGTTAAAAAAGGTCCATTACCTCCACCGATTATGGTAAATGGCGTAAATAATTTTAATGATATTTATGAAAAGTTAAATATCATACAAGGAGTTAAAATAAAAGTTTTAAATAACGAAAATATTAAAATAAATGTACAAGACGCAGACAGCTATCGGCTGGTTACTAAAATGCTTAATGAAATAAAGCATCAATGGCACTCATACGAAAACAAACAAATAAGGCCAATTAGAGTAATAGCGAATAGGCTACACTTCTCATGTGACCCACAAAAAATTGTAGCTGATCTACAAAAAAAAGGTTTTAACGCACTGGAGGCCAGCAACAAACTTAAATGGAGAACAAGACAACCTCTTAACATGTTTATGCTCACATTTAGCTACGAGGAAGATATCAACAAAATTTTTGAAATTTCCAGTATCCTTGGGATTGAAGTGGAAATAAAAGCACTAAAAACCTCAAAGTTAGTCCCTCAATGCAAAAGATGCCAATCTTATGGACACACGCAAAAATATTGCGCTAAAGAACCACGTTGCGTGAAATGCACGGGGAAAAGAATCTGAGCCAAAATGCATCCACTGTGGAGGCAAGCATCCTGCTAACTACAGAGGATGCCTTGTTGCTAAGGAAATACAAAAATTGAAAAATAAACCTAAGAAACCGAATCTCATACCAAACCTGAGTACCAATAGACAAAACCAACAGACAAGAAACACAGTCACACAAAACTCTGTGACAAGGACATACAGCCAAGTAGCAGCAACAGCTACTATACCTGATATTAATATCAGTAGTCAAAATACTATGGAACAAACACTACAATTAATTTTGGAGAAATTGAACAAACTTGATGAGCGATTAACTAAACTAGAAAGTAGCAATAACGAAGCTACCAATATGCCTCAAAATGGTCAGTAATCTTAGAATCCTAGCTTGGAATGCCAATGGTCTCTTGCAACATCAGCAAGACTTGCAAGTTATTCTAGACATAGAAAAAATTGACGTCTGTCTTGTGTCAGAAACGCATTTCACTAACCAGTCTCACATTAAATTTAAAGGTTATAAAGTGTATCATACAACTCACCCTAGCAATACTGCACATGGGGGAAGTGCTGTAATAATTAAAGAAAATATATCACACTATGAGGAGATGGGATATAAAACCATAGAGATTCAAGCTACATTAGTAAGTGTAAAAACCAAAACATATACATTAGTCATAAGTGCTGCTATATACCACCAAGGCACTTACTAAAGAAAAATCAATATCTTAATTTTCTCAGAAAAATGACTTTAATGCAAAAAATACCTACTGGGGATCTAGACTGACGAATTCTAAAGGAAAAGAACTTTTGCAAGCTATTAGTGAATATCAATGTGAGCCGATATCAACTGGTAAGCCCACATACTATCCAACAGATCCAGGAAAAATTCCAGATCTAATTGATTTTTTTATAGTAAAAAATATATCTTTAAGCTTTGTAGATATAGAAGAAAGTTTTGATTTACACTCAGATCATTCACCTATTATTCTAACTCTTAGTAAAAACATAATAAAGAAAGAAGCAAATATCTCACTAGTTAATAAACTGACTGACTGGATTAGTTTTAAACAAAGTCTGTCAGAAAAAATAAACCTATCAGTACCATTGCAAACACCAGAACAAATCGATAAAGAAGTTGAATATTTTGTTACAAATATTCAACAAGCAGCTTGGGAAAACAGTCCAAAACCAAAGATAATTTTTAAGGGAAAAAACTATCCAAAGGAAATTAGAGGCCTTATATTGGAAAAAAGGAAACTAAGAAGAAAGTGGCAGCAAAGCCGTGATCCTCGGGACAAAACAAATCTCAACAACATGACGCAGCGCATTAGGCGAGAAATTCTAGTAATAAAAAATGAATCTATTAACCATTTTCTTAATGACCTTACAGATGATAAAAATACCGACTATTCCCTTTGGAAAGCAACCAAAGATTTTAAAAGACCAATTATCCAAATTCCACCCATACGAAAATCTAACAACCAGTGGGCAAGGAGTAACGAAAAAAAAGCAGATATTTTTGCAAGTCATTTAGAAAAAACATTTCAGCCCCACGAAGCACCAGATGAACACTTTCATTTAAATGAACCCCATCAAATCGAGGACCATATTAAGCTTACTTACATCACCAAAAGAAATATTAACAGAAATCAAAAATATTAATTCGAAAAAAGCCCCAGGGTATGATCTTATTAACGGGGTAGTCATAAAACAACTCCCCAGAAAAGCTATCGTAAAACTATGCAACCTAATTAATGCGTCTTTTAGGCTTAGGTATGTACCTAAACTGTGGAAAGTTGCAGAAGTTATCATGATTCCAAAACCGGGAAAACCACTCCATGACGTGTCATCTTACAGGCCAATATCTTTGCTGCCAATTATATCCAAGCTCTATGAAAAATTATTGCTTAAAAGAATAAAACCCATCATAGAAAGACAAGAAATTATTCCATCTCATCAATTTGGTTTTCGAGACAAGCATTCCACGATAGATCAAGTACACAGAATTACTAATATAATAGAAAAAGTACTAGAAGAGGGAAAAGTTTGTTCTGCAGTTTTTCTAGATGTAGCACAAGCATTTGACAAAGTGTGGCATGAAGGCCTTAATTTTAAACTAAAACGGTTTCTGCCAAAACAATATTTGGATATTTTGGAATCATACATATCTGATAGACATTTTAGAGTAAAACAGGAAGACTCATACTCAAATTTAAGAGAAATTCAAGCAGGCGTGCCCCAGGGTAGCGTACTAGGCCCTTATCTATACTTATTATTCACTTGTGATATCCCAAAGCCAGAAAATTGTCACTTAGCAACATTTGCCGATGATACTGGTTTATTGACGGTAGAAAAATCTATTGAAAAATGCATAGAAAAACTTCAGGATGCAGTCACCCAAGTTCACAGTTGGACCACAAAGTGGCGAATAAAATTAAATGAAACCAAATCAATTCATGTTGATTTTACAAACAAAAATATAAATCACATACAAATAACAAATAACAACATTCCAGTACCATATTCGAATCAGGCAAAATATCTAGGTATGACACTTGATGCCAAATTGCGCTGGAAAGCACATGTTAAGAAAAAAAAGGAAGAACTTGAGATAAGGTATAGAAAAATGAACTGGCTAATTGGAAGGAAGTCCAATTTAACAATTCATAATAAGTTACTGCTTTATAGACAAATACTGAAACCAGTATGGACATATGGTATTCAACTATGGGGTTGTGCTAAAGAGAGTAACATTCTAGTTGTACAGAGATTTCAAAATAAAGTATTAAGAAACATTGTGAATGCACCTTGGTACGTTCGAAATAGTGACCTTCATCGAGATCTAAAAATCGAAACTGTAGCAGAGACTATAAAAAAGTACGCAAAAAGCCATGAAGATAGACTCCATCGGCATGTGAATGTGGAAGCAATTCAGCTTCTAGACAATACTATGCTAGTTCGAAGACTAAAAAGAGTGAAGCCGTTTGAGCTAGTAAACTAAGTGAATTACACATAAAACAAAATAATGCTATAAACACAACACAATTGTGAGTTACAGACTAAACAAAGCGGGGAGAACTGTTGAGTGAACCCTAAGTTTAAATCTGACTTTTCTAGTAAATTAAGTTAAAACAAAATTGCTAATTAGTCTTACTGACTAGATTGTAATAAAAAAAAACACAGTGTGTTTGACAAATAAAAAAAAAAAATATCACTGTATCATAGTGCCCAAAAATTTCGTGGAGTTTGAGAGTTCAATATGGCTTGTCATTGACTGTTATAAAGAAATCAGTATTAATTGCATTACGATTATAGAACTGGAGACAAACTGTCTTATCCAAAAAGTGGAAAGATCTAGAGAATTTACTATTGATTAATTATTTTTGTAACTTGATAGGTTAAAAAAAAATTGTACAGCGTAATCTATATAATTTTATTTTAAAAACTGATAAAAAATTATAATTTTTTCAGAAAAGGTTATAAATATAAACAAAATTGGTCATAAAATTATAAAATAAATGCGACTTTAGTGTGCATAACGCTTAGTATATAGGGTGTTTTTTTAAAGATACCAGATGTTTTTTGGGTATATGTTGTACGTTTTTAAAAAAACACACCTCGATTTTCTTTGCGTAGGGGATACGTTTCGTTAAAATTTTTTGTAGCCCTCACCCCGAGTGCAAATTTGCTCCCTTCGGAAAACGTACAGTGATTACTTTATGATTCCCAGAGAAATGTGCAGTGATTACCAATCGCGAATTTCCCCTCGACGCACCCCCTTCTAGAGGTAAACTAGGAAATAGGATACCTTGTTTGAAGGTCTCTGGAATATGTTTAAAAGAATGTATAAAATTTCGAAAATCTATCGATTAGTTTTTGAGATATTTGCCTTCGAATTTACAAATTTAACAGGGACTGATAAAATAAAAATTCATTCAAGAAAATATAAAATTCTGATTTAATTTTTATTTTATCAGTTAAATTTCAATATCTCAGAAACTAATCGATAGATTTTTGAAAGAGCTATAAAGACATTCACCAGACCTTTAAAATAGGTGTCACTTGAAAACGTACGATAAATATCCGAAAAAGCCTTTGTTGCGTTTAAAAAACAGCCTGTATAGTGCCATTACAAAAAATACAATAACTTAAGGCGCAGGCGGAACGATGAGGTCACGGCGATCGACGCTACCATATGCAGCTGGCATTGAAGTCGAGTCCTAATTCAGACAGTCTATTTTACAGAATGCGTTTTGTTATGGTTTTTAGGATCTCGACTACTATAGGGAGCAACATCGAGCCGTTGTCAACCAATTGGAGTTGTCTTCCCAAGACTCCGCCTCTCTGAGGAACAAATATGCGGAAATCCTGAACGAGAATAAACAACTTCGGGAAGAAAATCAAAGGTATTTTCATGAAAAAAATAATATTCATTTATATAATGCTATGCAAACAGGAACTTGCTGCCTCAAAAAACGTACTGTAATTGCCATCCCAGGTGATTGCCAGTGATTTTCAGGTGTTAAATTGTTTCCATATGATTTTCTACAGGTTTCCTCTCGTATATATCACATTTTAATTCGGCACCGAACCAGCCCTGGGGATATTATACAATGCTGCTAAATTAACCATATTGAAATAGATGGAGAACAGCTTCTAACAATACTGGATAAATATACCAGAACTGGCTCACTCTAAAGAGTTCATTAAAGGACCTTGTAGAAAGAGAGCCAGGCACAGCATTGACTGACTTGACTTTTTACGGGTTACTGTCGACTAAGAGTACCCATGCACAGAATGGGACTAACCGAAGAGACCGAATATAGACTCTGTATGGAGGATGACGAAACAGACATGTACTGTGCGAATGTCCGACTATTGCACGTTAACGTCAGAACACTTTCGGTAAACCTCAGATTGATTCAGAAGATCAAACTGATAGCCGGTCTTTTTAAAGGATTAGGAATATATTGGTGAGAAACCACTCAAAAGTGAGCCACGATAGAAGGGCTACAAGGCCCACTCATATATAAATCATTCATCATTATCACATTTTCATAACCATGAATTCGAGATTATAAGAGTCTTATCAAAAATATTCGTATCTTTTTTAAATCATAAAAAGTACTTATCCCTGCAAAAATAGTTTTTCATCAAAGTAAATTTATGTAGTGCTAGCGGGCAATATTTTGTGTTTCTTGCAATCTTGTAGAGGCGTTAGCGTTAATTAGGGGAATGAACCTCCATCAAAAGAGAAACAAAAATAGTTAGTATTACACATTTACCGACACAAACATTATTATTATTATTATAGTGTCCGTGAATTTTTCCTTTTTTCATAAATCATTTTATATTCTTAGGTGCTAGAGGAAAAGTTGGTTCGTTCACTGCATGAGAAACAGATCACTGTTTACCAACTACTTTCCTGGCTACATTCCTTGAATGATAGTAAATACAAACAGATCTCTGGTGTCAATGTGCCATCTCAGATATCTCACTTTTCTTGTGTTGATATGAATATGAATTGCTTCACAGTGAGGTGTAAGGGATCTGTGCTCACAGAAATAGAATTCAGCCCAAGCAACATTTTTCTGACCAATTACTACATTCTACACTAAGTTTGACGTTAATTTGGCTTCTCTAAAACGACTAGATACAGATGAGCGTTGTCCGAGACGGTAGTAACAGGGTACCGTTTAAACGACTTTAAGTACGCCGTCAATTTTAAGAATCTTTCTTAGTCAAATAGTGACGTTGCGTTAACGTCTTTGAACGATTGTAGTGGAATCTGCACGTTAATTTAACGACCTTTTGACCGCACTCATTCTCTAATTTGTGTACTATATTAAACCGTGTTCCGGCCGGTCTTAGCAACGTCTCTTTCCAACTGTAGTTACACTGGCTTTAAACACCTTTTACGAGGGCTGTCTTTTATATTTCGCATATAGGAACATAGAGGGCGACACTGGTCGAATGTCGTTACTTAAAATTTAACCTCAATCTTTACCTAATCTAAATTCAAAACGTCAGTGCGATACATATAGTTTTATAGCTACAGTGAATTTTTTAAGTCAACAAATGTCGAAAAATTGAATTAAACCGAGATCTTTCGAAAGAAATTATCTCAACAAAAATGCCTTGCCGAGTTGATTTCTGTTTTCGGTAATGAAGCACTACATCAGTTGACAGTTTCTCCTTGGTATGGAGAATTCAAGCGTGAACGGATTAGCCTTAGCGACAATCCAAGGGCAGGTGCACCAAAAATGGCTGTCATCCACGAAAACATCGATGCTGTGCGTATACTCATCACGAAACGTCAAATGTAACATATCGCTAGGCTTCATTGCGGATTTTAAAGACCTCTATTCAAAAAAATTTGTATTAAGAATTAGGGGTAAGAAAATTAGTTTCCCGCTGGATACCGCATCTGTTAACGGAAGAACAGAAAGAAGCTATGTTCAATTGGTGTCAGAAAACTCTAGACTGCTTTGCGGCAGGAAACTAGAAAAACGTTTACAGCATTCTCAGTGGTGATGAATCGTGGATTTATTCATATAAACCCGAAAAAAAAAGATCAGTCGTCTCAGTGTTCCAAGATGAAGAAAAGCTAACAAAAGTCATCCATTCTCGAGGTGTATCCAAAAAGATGGTCACGACATTTGTCTCAAAAGCAGGTCATGTAGCAACAATTTCTCTGGAAGATCAAATGACTGTTACTGCCGATTGGTACATCACCATTTGTTTGCCGAAAGTCATCGCTGATCTTGGAAAAACGAAGCCCTAACGAAGAATCATCCTCCACCACGACAATGCAAGTTCGCACAAAGCACAAACAACTATTGAATGTTTAACCCAACAAAACGTCGAATTGTTGGACCATCCTCCATACAGTTCCGACGCAACTACCAACGATTTCTATACTTTTCCAGAAATCAAGAATGGACTACGTGGTCAAAGATTTCAGTCGCCAGAGAAAGGAGTCGACGCCTTCAAGAATTCAATTTTGAGAGTACTAAGAAACGAGTGGAATTAGAGCTTTGATAACTGGTTTGAGCGCATGCAAAAGTGCATTCATTTTCGTGAAGAAACAATCAGCAAACAGCTGTATATGCAAAACTTAAAAAATAACTCTGGTATTATATTATTTTACTTAGGTAATCCGTATCGACATATTTAGAAACTATGGTAAAACAACCGGTATTATTACGGGTAGGAAAACCGACTTTTTTGAACGGGTATTATATGTACGATGTCGTAATAAAATCATCCCCAATTTAGTGAAAATCAGGGCCGCGCCACAGTTAAAAGCGACGTCGCAACATAACGTCGTCAAAATGCTGCTTGCGCGAATAGAATGCGGTGGCGATATGTGCAATAAGCCAGGGACAGTGATCTGTTGGAGTGAATCGGCCAATATTTTTTCAAGTTCAATAATACAAACAACTTTTTGTAGGTTGCTCAAAGAATTGACAGAACACAATGGCAACCCATCGGAAGCTTTGTTTATGTCGCACACGCAAGCGCTGTCGAAACTGGAACTGGCTCAGGACGAAAATGCCCGTTTGGCGAAGCAGTGTGAAGTGCTTGGTGAGTAAAAACTCTGTAAATTAAGAACAAATAAATTTATACGATTCACATAATGAACCCTAAAAAAAGTATATTTTTATGAGCACTTTGTAGCATTATTTGTTTATACTGTTTCCAGGATAAACTAGCAATACTATACAAAGTGCGTACGACTGCTCTTCAACTGGAAGCAGTGGGTTGTGAATAAGGAGTTTTCCTGCTATATGAGCTCCACTTTTTTTAATTAAAAGGTTGGAGTTTGTAATAAATATAAAAAAAGGAAATATATTTATTAACATTTATCGAGTGTTGTTTTGAGATAACTCCAACCTTTTTGTTATTCAGTACCTTAAAAGAAATACACCCTTGAAAAATTACAAACTTATAACCACATTATTCAACATAATTACAATAAGTCGTGAAGTAGCTTTAAATTTGCGGCCCAACATAAATTGTAAATTTGGAACATACATTTGCAGCTCTTTTTATTGCTGTCCAACTCATAGCGCTGCTCAGTTGGTTCTCCGACCAGATTAATCACCAATATTAAAAAAATATTGGCGAAGTTTCCTATTGATAAACCGATGGGTATGAAATTTAGAACTTTGGAGTGTTAATAGTTGCTATACAGGGTGTCATTAAAAGTTTGTAACAAACTTTGACAGGTGATAGTACACATAAAAATAAGAAAAAAGTTCATATGAACATAGGTCCTAAAATGCATAGTAGAGGAGCTACGGGCACCAAAAGGGTTAATATCGAAAATGGTTTTTTTATACAGCAACTTTAAAAAGCTATGGAATTTTACAAAAAATTGCAAATGTTAATTAATTTTGACCCTTCACATTGTGGTAAGGTAAAAAATACTTACTTAACTCAAAAGGGTACTTTTGGTAGGGGTGGGGGGTTGTTTTACCAAGATTTTTTTTTGTATTGCATTTTTTTACATTTTGAGACCATTTTTAAAAACTACTTCCTTTTTTAAGTAAAAAAGGTACTCTTGTCTAAAGTCGCCCAGAGCAACGGTTTACGAGATAATTGAGCGTAAAGATTTTTAGTACCTTAGAATTTTTTTTTGTATTGCATTTTTTACATTTTGAGTCCATTTTTAAAAACTACTCCACTTTTTAAGTAAAAAAGGTACTCTTGTCTAAAGTCGCCCAGAGCAACGGTTTACGAGATAATTGAGCGTAAATTTTTTTAGTACCTCCCATAAGCAGAATAACTTTTACGTTCAATTATCTCGTAAACCGTTGCTCTGGGCGAATTTGGAGTAGAGAACCTTTTCGACGTAAAAAGGTGAGAAGATTTCCAAAATGCACTTAGAATGTAAAAAAATACAATCTGAAAAAAAAAATTAAGTACCTCCCATAAACAGGATAACTTTTACAATCAATTATCTCGTAAACCGTTGCTCTGGGCGACTTTGGACAAGAGTACCTTTTTTACTTAAAAGAGGGAGTAGTTTTCAAAAACGGACTCAAAATGTAAAAAAATGCAATACAAAAAAAAATCTTGTTAAAACAACCCCCCACCCCTACCAAAAGTACCCTTTTGAGTTAAGTAATTATTTTTTTACCTTACCACAATGTGAAGGGTCAAAATTAATTAACATTTGCAATTTTTTGTAAAATTCCATAGCTTTTTAAAGTTGCTGTGTAAAAAAACCATTTTCGATATTAACCATTTTGGTGCCCGTAGCTCCCCTACTATGCATTTTAGGACCTATGTTCATATGAACTTTTTTTCTTATTTTTATGTGTACTATCACTTGTCAAAGTTTGTTACAAACTTTTAATGACACCCTGTATATGATTTTTGCCTTAAACTTAAAAATTATTTACCATTATAGTTTGTTAAAAGTCAGGTTTTGTACTGCTAAAAGTTTTTTTACCTATTTTTATTTATAAACAATCTACCTGTCAAAGTTAGCTTCACCTGATTGATTTTTAAAATTAGTTTAAAATACTCCTTAAAACGTGTGGCTTGTTAACTTTTTATTTTTTGAATATTCTTTACATTGGTATTTGTATTGTTTATGATTATTTATTTCTACAATTTTTATTTGTTAAGTGCTCAAAAAATAATAGACAAACACTTTTGTTAAAATTGACATGCTTTGTTGTATATGATTAATAAAACACTCGTTTTTCTCGGAAGAATCCCTTTTAGCTCACACATATACTATACTATACTGAGCTATAGTAATCCTAATTTTTTCGAGAAAAAAAAAAGTTGCTCCGATTTCAAATTTTTTTATATATCTTTGCGTTTCAGATGATTTTGAAACTTTTTTGTCGCGCCGTCTGTCTGTCTGTCTGTCTGTAACGACCAACGCGCATAACTCAAAAACCGCTTGCCCGATTTCAATGAAATTTGGTACCTAGGCTGGGTCTTGGGTCGAGATGGTCCCATTTAAAAATGAACAAAATCCACCGAACACAAGCCAAATACAAGGGTGGGGGTAGACTTCAAAAATTAGAGTTTATGTGAAAATATGGCGTGTGTAATATCAAACGAAAGGTAATTGAGTCTGGAGTTAAAACAAAATAGATTTTTGTTAAAAAACAGGGTGGGGGTAGATTTAAAAAATTAGTGTTTACGTAAAAATATGGCGTGTGTGATATCAAACGAAAGGTAATTGAGTTCGGAGTTAAACAAAATACATTTTAATTTTTGTTTTTTTTAAGGGTGGGGGTAGATTTCAAAAATTTGAGTTTAAGTCAAAACATGGCTTGTGTGGTATCAAACGAAAGGTAATTTAGTCTGGAGTTGAATAAAATATATTTCAATTTTTAGTTATATTAGCTCACACGTACACTATAACTATAGTACCTAGTGTGAGCTTAGGGGCCCATATATTGGCAGAGTATTTAGTAAATTATTAAAATCTTTGATATAGGCAACTTATGACAGCAAATTTTAAAGAATTATTTTTGGAAGATAGGTACTCTAAGAAAATAAAAATTTCAAGAAAACAGTTGATGACGTAATCAAAATTTTTGATCGTCAGCAAACTGTAATGTGTTTCCAGTTTTTACCTTCCTAGCACGCAATGGCGAGAGAGAAGGTATTGTTTTGTATATTTTTTTTGAGATAACGCCGAAAATGTGTTATTTGGGTGTATTTTGAACTATCCTAGCAATATTGTCGTGACGTCTGTCTGTGTGGGTGTGTGTATTTTTTTCTGTCCGTAACACGATAGCTCCTAAACCGCTAAACCGATTTTCATAAAATTTTCAGGTAAAATAGTGTTCGACATTCTAACGAGCTGATTAGATTTTGACAATTAAAATTTTTTTAAAATGCTATCTTTTTAAAAGATATTTTTGATATATGCTGTTATAAAGAAGTTAAAAAAATGTGATTTTTGGTTTATTGGAGAACTCGCTGTGCTGATAAAAACAAGAAATATACTTGAAAGAAATGAAAAAATTAAGAAAAATTTAGATGACTAAGAACAACAAAAAAAATTACAAAAACTTTAATAACTTTTTAAAGTTTCAAACCACCAATCAAAAAGGAATTTGGGACAACATCAATACCATCTTAACAAATAAAAGGGAATTTAAAAATTCAACAATAGAAGAATTAATTATTGGAAAACAAATGATTTATGAAGAAAATATTATCTGCGAAGAAATAAATACATTTTTCTGTTGAATTTCGACCGGTCCCTGGAAAATGAAATTCCAAAAATAGCAGTGACAGAAAATACAAAAGATGAAACACATATACAAAGCTCCATGGTTATAGATGAAAATGATATTGAAGACACCGAATTAAATGAAATAATAACAAATTTGAATTCAAGGAAAGCTAGTGGCTATGATGACATTCCGATTTGGTCGGTAAAACAAACAAAAAAAAAGCCTATACCCATTTTAAAGCAATTATTTTTGTTATCCATAAAAACAAGTAAATTTCCAAAACAAATTAAAATATCACAGGTAACACCAATTTTTAAAGAAGGTAGTTCAGATAACCCTAATAACTATATACCTGTATTAGTTTTACTCATTCTATCAAAAATTTTATAATAAAATTAATATACTGTATGAGGGTCAGTATGGCTTTCGTGAATCTAGAAATACTGAAACAGCAGCCTTAGATATCACAACTGATATACAACAAAAAATTGATACTAATCAAAAGTGATCTATTGTGTCTTTGTGTCTGTGAAAGGCATTTGATACTGTCAATCACAGTATATTATTTAAAAAAATGTATGTAAACGAAGTTGAAGGCTTAATTCTAAATGGTTCAAAAGTTATTTGGAAAAGGGAAATCAATTTGTAAACACTAACGACCAGAAAAGTTCCATGAAAGATATTACATGTGGTGTTCCTCAAGGATGTGTTCTTGGGCCTATTCTATTTTTAATTTACATAAATTCTATTGGAAAACTAAAACTAAATGGCAAAATTAAACTTGTTGCGGATGATACAATTATGATTTATTTTGGAAACACTGTTATAGAAATTAAATAGAAAATTAACCATGATTTAAAATTTTAATGAATGGCTAACGATAAAGAACTTGAACTATTAATTTTGATAAATCATCATATATGTTTATCAATAAAAGTAGCCTTCAAATTCAAAATTACGAACCAATAAATTTTGGACAAAAAAAAAAAAAATATAAAAAATTCACTCGTTTTTTAGGATTGTTTATTGATAAAAATTTTAGTTGGACGGGACATATTAATTATTTTAGAGAAAATTTATTATTATGCTATGTGCTAATATAAGTATTTTAAAACCATTATTGAAATTACAAAACAACATTATAAAATAAAGAACTTGACTGACTTATACAAAAATATTCAAATATAAAAATTGCAAAAAATAATTCTACTAGACAAAAAGTAATAATAATACTGGAAAAGATCTTTCTCGTATGAAGGAATAATAAACTATAATACTTTACCACAAAAATTAAAACAAATACATAACCTAATTTTTAAAAAACACACAAAAAAATATTTTTTGAATATATAAATTAATTAGTTATTAATCCCTTAAATATATGAAATACTGACTTTTTTTACACAGCTAAATAAATTGTCAATGTGTTTTCTTAGTGTTAATTTTTACATCTTGATTATTATTTTTATTTGTATTTCTTTGTTTGAACATTTCCCTGTAACATTTGTGAACTTGTTGGGAAATAAAGAACAGTTCATTAAAAAACAGTAATTAGTGTCTGTGGTTAGGGTAATCAGGCCCGGAAAGCTAATTTAGGGAAATAACTTTTTGAAAAAAATGTTTCGATTCGGTTTGGTTTCACACCCTCTAGAATCCCGGAGAAGAAGTCAGGAAAGTTTTTTTTTTGAAAAAATATGTTAGCGACTTTTTGTAATAGCGATCTTGTGAGACGCACTGTTTTGATTACACGCCAATTTGAACACGCGCTATTTTGAACACCCGTCATTTTGATACGCGGCGTTTTGATACGCGCTATTTTGAACACGCGCCATTTTAAACACGCGCCATTTTGAATACGCGCCTTTTTGAACACACACCATTTTAAACAAGCGCCATTTCGATACGCGCCGTTTTGATACGCGTTATTTTGAACACGCGCTGTTTTGATACGCGCTATTTCGTTACAGAGCCACCCCAAATTACCCCCACCCATCCCAGATTTTTACACTTTTCAAGGATCCCAGGTTACAAATAAACAATATGAAAAATAGAAACCTAACTACAGTTAACAGTATCACCATTTTTCCGAAGCTGGGAGGCCGCCTTAGGGAAGACGCGATCTTATAGAAATTCAGAAACTAAATTGAATTAATTTTATTTTATTTTTTTAAAGGAACAGAGAGTTTAAAAAAATAAACTAAACTTCTACTCTTATTCTAAAATGAACCAAATGATACTGAAATAAGTCGAATTGCAACTTAGCAAAAAGGGATAAGTTGCCCGTGCGAAATCAAATAACTTGTTGGCCGGTCCGGTCGCCGGCGTCGAACGTTTTACGACTTACAGCTAAAAACAATAAAACTGACCGAGGTGAACAATATTGTACTATAATAATACTCCCTGTTAAAAACCGTAAAATATTTAAAAATATCAGTAATAAATTATTTTTTTAAAGTTTGGTATAAGTTAAAATTAAGTAAATGGATCCATGACGGATCTGATACCTTTCTAGACCATTAGCACACTCCAACTAAAACTCCATGCTATATCCACCTTGAAAACAGTTTTTTGTAAACAACTCCGAAACGAAACCTTCTACAAAGTTTTTGGTTATAACACAAATTTTTGAGAAAAAATGTGCTTTATTATATTCCGAAAACCGTATATTGATGCAATGCTCGGTTAAAAACTTTTTTTTTAAATTTGAAATGTCAAAAAACTGTCATTAGCATTAATGAATTTTGACCAAAATCTAATCAGCTCGTTAAAGTATTAAACACTATCTTACCTAAAAATTTCATGAAAACCAGTCAGCGGTTTAGGAGCTATCGAGTTACGAACATACACACACACACACACAGACAGACATCACGACGATATTGCTAGGATCGGTCAAAATACACCCAAATAACACATTTTTGTAGTTATCTCAAAAATAAATTTTTGTCGAAAACAATACCTTCTCTAGCCATTGCTGCGCGGGCTAGGAAGGTAAAAAATATATATCTCAAACAAACTTCTTAAAATGCATTTAACCCTCGCTAAAATTGGAACATGATAGTAAGTTTTCTTAGTAGGCGAAAAAGTGTGTTTAAGTAGGAAGTCTCTATACAGGGTAACTGGTAAGCACTAAACCATTAATAACCATTTACCCTAGTTGATTAGTGTTGATAATTTTTTTAACTAATTTCATTTTGTCGGAATCATAGCGAACTTTTAGTCAAACAATCAATCACTTTCACTTTTATTGTTTCTGTGTAACTACCAATTCTACAAACATTTTACAACCACTTTTACCATAGGTTGCAAGGTTCTCGGGTTATACTAAATAATTACGAAATTGTGTGAAAAAAAAGCTTACAAAAGACGATACCATTTCTAACAACGTAAGCCGGTTTTTCTGACAAATATGGCGACTTACATATGGCCAATCCGCGAATTTGCACCAATGTGTTTTCGACTACTTTTTATATCTTAACCAACCTCCAAAATCCCAAACAGTTACATTGGTGGAGAGACGACTTAAAGCTCAATTTTTGTCTAATTAAAATTTTTTTGAAAATTATTTAGTGCTAATAATAAGCAAAAATTGAAAAAATAAGAACACTAACTCAGTTTTTCTCGCTTTCAAGCCATACTTATTAAAATAACTTTCATATTTAAATAACTTGTTGAGTTGTAGTCAATTTTGAACAAATTTTCTAGCAACAAGTTTTCGGAAACGCACCAAACACAGGGGAACCTCTCCATGCGGACACCTCTATTAATCGTTAGTTTTTTTTACACTTTTGCTTATTATAAGTATGTATGGCCACCATCTTTGAAAATTGCCGTCAAATTGATAAGATTTTTTTGTTTAAATTTTTAAGATTGTTTTACTCTTTTTTACAAGGCAAATAAATGTTGTCATTCCACATTTTTTGATGAATGAATTTCCGCTCGCAAAAGTATGTATGTATGTTCATTTTATTGTAGCAAAATATTATTGACATTTGTTTTTTTTTTGTTGCATAGAAGGCTTTAAACCCTTCACAGAAGAGGATAGTGACCTTATGTTTTTAAAGTTCGATGGATGGTACCCCAAAAGACTGCCTTAAAGAGGGTGGTTCCTAAAACTTCATAAGATTATAGAAAAAGTGAATTTACAATGAAACGATGCATCCTAGCAAAAACGTAAGGAAAAATTTTTAATAGTACTTTTATTCCGCTTCTTTTGAAGTACCACTTAGCAACCTAGCATAAGCCTGGGTATTATTTTAATTCTTTTGCGAGCGGAAATATTAATAATCTTGGTATATCTCAAAAACTACTTAATTTATCAAAAAATGTGTAATGACAAAATTTATTTGCTTTTTAAAAAGGAGTAAACCAAGCTTTAAAAATAAAAATCGGACCACTGGGTAGGGAGATACACTTAAACAAAAATATCTATCAATTTGGCGGCCATTTTTAAAGATGGCAGCCATACGACACGTGACCAAACTGTTTTATACTCCTATGGGTGCTTAACAAAGCCCGCATTCAAACTGAGCCCACATATAAGGTCACACGTGACAGAAGCCAGCGCGTAGACTATAAGAGTAAACTGCCTTTCTTTTTCGTTTTGGAGCAAAGTGGCAAATAAAAGATAGCATTTTAAATCCTGTCCAAAGACTAATCCTAAAATTTTAACTCTATTCCAAATTTTATATTTTTAATATTTTTTTAAGAAAAGAAAAGTGTTTTTCAATAAATACGATAATTTTTACACTTAATTTGTTGTAAAGTTTCTTTGTTTATCCAAGGTTTTCTTTGTGTGTTAGAGCAAACTAGTATCAATCATACATACATAAAAGCGATAAAACAACTATACAAAGGTCAAAATCCAAAATTTAAACTGGAAATCGACTTTCAAAAGAAATTTCTGGTAACGAAAGGCTTAAGACAGGGATGTTGTATCTCTCCAACCTTTTAAAATATATACGGCAGTAGCTCTAAATAAATGGATCCATGATAATCATTCTTGAAAACAGTTTTTTTGTAAATATCTCGGAAACTAAAGCTCCTACAAAGTTTTTGGTTATAACACAAATTATTAAGCAAAACACAGTGTACTGTATTCCGAAAACCACATATTGATACGATGGATTAATCTGGACTCGTATTCTCATAAATGGCTTTAAAATGTTACATTTTGAAAACGCTAAGCGAAACGCATCGACCTATCCGATCGAATTTGGTATTCACGTTGGTAAACGCGCCCTTGGGATGGAATTCGCTAAGCACATATTGGCAACCTTGCAAGTTCTCGCTTTTTGTTTATATTTTTTGACATTTGTGGCATACACTAGACATTTTTTTCACCCCAGTTAGTTATGTTTGATATTTATAAGGCGATGATTGGAAATAGTTTCAGTGAGAAATGTTGGAGGTTGAAATGTTTACAGTTTTGCTGCGTGCAAAAGCCTTATTTAGGTGATGATCCCTTCTTATCTTCCTCTATCGCACACAAGAACTAAAAAAAATCGTTACAGACCCTGGATGTATGATATATTTTACCCTAGTTTTAATTATTTAAATTTTTCATATAAGCGCGCTGCTCTTTGGCTCGTCTCGTGAGACACCTTGCGCAGAGTTGCCATTATTATTTCCCTTCTCTCCATCGCTTCGTTTATTAAAATGGTTAAAAAAAAATTAAATAACGCGTAAAACCGTCCCGCCGTTATACCATCATTTGTGTGTTATCATTTAAAAATTGTTTAAGCTACAACTTTTAAAGCCATTTAAATTTAATAATTGATGACGAAAATTGGATGTTCTTCTAAGAAAATATCTCCAGATTGAATCGTCTCGGGTTGTATCGACATTTGTTTGCAGGTCACTCTTTCCTTTTATTTTTTCCCATGCATCAAAAACATCGTAAAACATAAACTTGGTGGACATTTCGTAGTAGCCATTCATTTGTTTTGGTAGTAAAGTGAGTCGGTTTGTTAGTAAACAACGCAGGTTTTGCCTTGCCTAGACCTAATACACATATCGGACGGGTCAAATGAAAAGATTGTGTTCATAAAACATGGTTTTATTTATTATTTAATGTATCTATGTATTTAGAACAACTGTGTTGTCAAATATCAATAGTTAAACGGGGCGCTAATGAAAAAAATATCAATCTTTTAGTCAGTGAATGATACGAAAAAATTTCTTTTTTAAGAATATTCCTTCACCTCCACTGGTGATACCTTCTTATAAAGGTATCAGCATTTTTTACATTGGTGTAACTTTTATGTTCCTAGTCCGCGCAGCATTGGCTAGAGAAGGTATTGTTTCCGACGTTTTGTTTTTTGATATAACGTTGAAAATGTCATGACGTCTCGTGTATGTGTATGTTTGTCCGTAACACGATAGCTTCTAAACCGCTGAACCGATTTTCATGAAATTTTCAAGTAAAATAGTGTACAATACTGTAAAGAGCTGTTTAGATTTTGGTCAATTAATTTGCTAATGACTAAAAATTGAAAATATGCTAACTTCTTAACGGAGTATCGCATCACTATGCGGTTTTCGGAATATAGTAGATTGATTGAAAATTCTTTATTTCTAAGTTAGTTCCATAACAGGACAACAGATATCAAGAAACACAAAGTGAAATAGTGTCAATAATTTCATATCTTATGGTATCTTAACGATAAAGACTAACTCTAAGTACCTTAATATTCTTCTATAGAAGTTCTTTTTTGATCATAATATAAGGTTCTACAATTTTTTACAAAACTAAAATGGATGCTTTTCAGTAAGTGTTAATCTATGGATTGGATATGAAAAATCCAACGTTCTGGTGTTATAAGTGTGAGAACTATTAGTTTTAAAATATGTATCTTTGTCCTTAAACATAAACATTAAAGTTTCATAAATAAAAATACCCTACACTGTCATAATGTGTTTTTTTCTAAAAACTTATTTACAACTTTAATATTAAAAACTAATTTCATTCTTTTCTGGATAATGAAAACTTCTTCCAGCTGACTGTTGTTGCCCCAAAAGATGATGCCAAATCGACACTGTGATTGAAAGCTTGCAAAGTAAATAGTTCTGAGAGCTGCTATGTCTCGATATTTAGCTATCACTCTTGTTGCGTAACACACTTTGTTGATTTTTGAACCTAAGAAAATTATTTGTTGTTCTCATTTAAAAGTATCATTTACTTTGATTCCTAAAATTGTTACAGCATCTTGAAAGATGATTCTGAGTTCTAAACAATACTGTTTGTGTCTTTTTCTGGTTGAGAACTAGTTTATTTCCGGCAAACTAGTTCTCTGCTCTCTCAAGAAAAGTATTTAATGGCTCCAACAGTTCTAGTAATGTTCCTGCACTTAACTGAAGATTTGTGTCATCTGCAAATTCGGTTATATGTTCATTCTCATTATGGATAATTGTAGATAAATCATTAATAAATATCAGAAATAGTAAACTGCCTTGTGGGTAAACCTACGTTACTTTCTTTTATTTCACATTTAAAATTTTGACCATTTTTGATAATTTCACTTCTTTGTTTATGGTGCGCTAAAAATGATTTTAACCAATTCAGTGCACTCCTTCTTATACCGTATTTTTCGATTTTAAATAGCAATAACTTATGGTCTAGACTATGGTCGTATGCCTTTCTTAGGTCCAAGAACCTACGTAGAACAGGTTTATCTCAATAACTTTATTACTACTAACAACATGGTAGGATCTTCCTTAAGATATTTACAAAAACTGTTTTCAAGGCTGATATAGCGTTGAGTTGTTCTAATGGGCTAGGAAGGTATCAGATCCATCTTGGATCCATTTATTTAAAGCAATTACAAAAACTATTCCTTTTTTTCCCCTTGAATAATTGCAATATATTTAATTTTTCTTGCCAAACTCTACTCCGCCCACCCATTTTGACCATAATTATTTGTCTCAGGAAGATAAAGCATAAAGTATTTGAATCGGCTAAATTTATACTTGCATTTTAGCTTTGATCCTGTCATTCACCGTATATGACAGGCCCGCAAAATGGTGTTTTTTGTCAATTGGATACCCTATATGTTTTTGATTTATTGAATGAAGCTAGTCGCGTATGCTCCAAAAACACCACATACCTTGTAGCTTAGCGCATTAGTTTCTAAGATATTTGCGATTAATTTTTAAAAATGATAACAAAAATAGTACCTGAAGTATTATTGTTGGCCAGTCAGGTCAATCAGAAGAGTTCTTCTCCAAATAAATTATAATCTCTAATCATAATTGCATGCAAGAACTGTCACAATAACAAGCAGTGTATTTTTAATAACTTAATTTTATTATCGTATTAAAGAAAAACGATAAAATTTAACAAAAATGATAAAACAACACACAAATTAACAAAATTAATTTTAAAAACTTTCGAAGCGGTCACCATTTTTTTCGATGCACAGTTCCAGTCTTCGACGAATGTTCTGCACTGCGTTACAATGAAGTTACGGTGATTTTAATTGATAAAATTTATTTCATTTGCAATTAGTTCTCGTAGCTAGTGAACGTTTTGACAACAACAACCAGGTGTCAGGTAGTGTTAAATCAAAACTATTGGCAGGCCAACGAATCGTTCCGTTTCTGCCAATCCATTCATTGAATTGATCGTTTAGGTATATTCTCACACCTGTCAAGTTGTGGGGAGGGGTACCGTCCTGCTGAAAAATTAAATTTCTCCTAGTGGCGATTGTCAGCTCGTAAATTTTCTCCCATACCTCATTTTCAAAGAAAGCTAGGTAGGCCTGACCATTCAACGCACGATTTAAAAAAAATGGCCCAATAATTTTGTCCCTTAAAATTTCACACCAAACATTGACTGATAGTCTTCCTTGATTTTGAACTTCGATGGAAAAATTGGGGTTTTCGGACGACCAATATCTTGTGTTTTGTCGATTTGGTTTTCCTGCTGTTGAAAATTTTGTTGCTTTCGTCTGTCCACATTATTTTAAACAAAAAGTCGGGGTCCTTTTCCAATCTAGCGAGCATGAATCGACAAAAATCAACTCTGACTGCCATTTGGGCAGGCGTGAGTTTTTGCTTGATTTTAGTTTTGTAGGATTTTAGGTAATTTTTCCTTGAAGTTGTCGGTTCAAGCCTCTATTATTATTATTCAATTATCTTTCTTCCTCTTGTCGAATGGTCCGTGTTCTGCGTTTCACACTTGCAGTTTCAGTAAACTGACGATAAACCTAGCGGAATGTTGGCTTAGTGGGAATTGCTTGATTTGGAAAAATTTCTGCATATTCGCGTCGGGCAGCAACAGCATTGTAGTGATTTCTTATATAGCAGGCTAAAATATTTTGCTTTTGCAATTCAGAAGTTAGCTTTCAAGATGGTGAAAGCTAACTCAAATGGACAAGGGTTGTCGTCATTGTCATGCTTACTTGCCACATTTGACAAATGGAGATCTAAACTGAATTCGAATCAGGACAGTAAAGCTGATATTCTTTATGCAATGCGGTACTAATTTTTTTAATCATTTAAAAAAATTCATCGAAAATTTCTCAGAGATGCTCTACACACAAGGTATGTGGTGTTTTTGGAACATAGACTAGCTTAATTTAATAAATCAAAAATATATAGAAATCAATTGACTCTTCTTAGCTTATATATTTAACTACACTGGTTTAATATATCACAAATGATATCAAAACTCAGTATAAATAGAAATGTTTATGTAAAAAATTCACAACAAGTCAAAGCTTTTGACTATATCTTAGAAACTTTTGGTCAGAGGACACCACCAGGGTATTTTTTTCTTTACAAATAATATACTTCTGTCCGTACATAAAGGGATTAAACAAATTTTAAAAAAATATTGATTCCATTTTCTTTAGGACAAGATCGCGCTACAGCCCAACGCGACGTTGCCGGTCTCAAACAGCAGCTTGGCAAACTGTTCAAAGATTACACCAAATATAAAGAGGCTCATCAAAAACTACAACAGCAGTACGAGGAAGCCGTCAATTTGACAATCAAAGCCAACAAAGACATCAAACGATTGACTGACGAGCGAAACGCTACTATGGCGGAGTATACCTTGATTATGAGTGAAAGGTAACCATTTTTTACAGGGTGATTTAAATTGGACACTTTTGTGGAGTAAAATGTAATTCCAGTAAAGACTGAGAAAAACTAAACCCTCTTTGCGACACTCAGATTTCAAGAGAAGTTAAAACGTGAAAGTTTGTCCTAGTATCCTATTTGAATCACCCTTACATCTTAAACAGTACTGCGCTCCGTAAATGGACCCTTTTGACTATTAAACACGAGGGGGATTTCACTGGCCGCAATATATGTACAAATTTTGATGAAATAATGCGGCGGCATTATTTCGCATTTTTTCACATTTTTTCGCATTTTTTCACATTTTTTCGAATTTTTTCGCATTTTTTCCCATTTTTTCGCATTTTTCCCCATTTTTTCACATTTTTTTGCATTTTTTCTGCATTTTTTCACATTTTTCTGCATTGTTTCTTATTTGTTATAATTTTTTTTCTTATAAATCAAAAATCGTATGATTGCTCTCCCCGAGTTCAAACAAACAAACGGAATTAGTGTTCGGTAAATATTTTAGTAATCACGCATTTTTTTTGCCCATTTAAATGAAAATTAAATTAGCCCTGATTACTGCTGAGTCTTCAACGAGGTCTTCAAGTTATATTTTTCTAAATGCAAAAAATAAGGACGTTAAATTCGTTTTTAAAACTGCCATTAATAAAGGGATTAATAAAGAACGCGATTCTTCCGCGAAATCGCTTGTTACCAGGAGGAATTGTAAACTCTTATGTGCTTACATTAAGGTTGATTTTCGTTTATTTACTAAAAATCAGGTATGAAAACTATTTCCATCTTTGTTGCACTTTCGATATGTATATAGCACCTGCTCTTTCTTTTCGTCAAAAATGGGACTCCTGAGCTGACGCGAACTAAAGTCCGCGTCAGCTAAGAAGTGATATTTTTAAGGCAATAGAAAGAGCTGGCGCTGTACGCAAATCCACATTATGCTGGTTTTACTCCAATAATGTGGGACGACTCTCGACTGACAGACTTTTAAGATTTCAAGGACCAATGACAGACCAACCTCGAACAAAACAAACAGGACAGGGAAAAACAAAGAACAGACTGACCAGCCAAATACTAAAATCAAAACAACCTTCAAAAAAAACGCTTACAAAACAAAGACGTACAAAAAAAATGTATCAAAAAAGTGAGACTGAAACAGAAACTGAAAGTGAAACAGAATACATAAGTGAAAGTGAGATAGAAGCAGAAGATTTTGAGGACATTGATATATCAGACGATTAGGAGTAATGAGTATAAATGTATATTTTCACTTAAGAGTAGACATGCTTTTTTTTCCAGTCAGTCAAAACGACTCACGTGATATACATACCTTTTTGAGTGAAAAAAACATCAGAATTGGCTGAAATTTGAGTGGAGGGCGCATTTTGTATAAACTAAGCCACGGCTCGGAGCACTTTTTTGATTTTTTGTCACAAATTCTTTCTAGGCCACCGATTCGAAATATTTATGTCATGAATATTTCGAATCGGTGTCCTTAGAAAGAAGTTTTTACTTATTCGGCAAAAAAAACCAAAAAATTGCTCCGAGTCTTATCTTAGTTTTTACAAAATGTGCCTTCCACTCAAATTTCAGCCAATTCTGATGTTTTTTTCACTCAAAAAGGTATGTATATCACGTGAGTCGTTTTGCCGCATTTTGCAACGTCGCTTCTACATTTCGGAGCTAAGGTGACAGACTGGAAAAAAAGCATGTCTACTCTTAAAAAGTTTTATAAACATGATTAATAAATTACCTTTTTAAAAATTAACCTACCGAAAAATTACCCTTTTCTTTTTACTCTTTTTACAACACTGCCCGAATACAATGAAGTCAACAATTCTTAATTTTATTATTTAGCATTTTTCCGCACTATTTCGCATTTTTTCGCATTATTTCGCATTTTTTCACATTTTTTCGCATTTTTTCACATTTTTTCGCATTTTGTCAAACAATGCGAACATATGTACAAAAAAATGGTCAGTGAAATCCCCCTCGATTAAACAGTAAGACATATCTGTCGGGTAATGTGTTTTTAACTGGATGATTTTAAAGATTTTATTAAAAAATATATATCTTTGCGTTTTAGATGATTTTGAAACTTTTTTGTCGCGTCGTCTGTCTGTCTGGCTGTCTGTCTACCTGTCTGCCTGCCTGCCTGTCTGTCTGTCAAAACGCAAATAAATGGCGAGTTATAACGACGTAAACCGAAAGGAAGGAAGCCTAGCCACTTCTGGGGGGATAGCTTGACTTCGGCGACGCCTGCTGTCTGTCTGTCGGTCTGTAACGACCAAGGCGCATAACTCAAAAACAATTTGCCTCATTTTAATGAAATTTGGTACCTAGGTTGGGTTTAATAATTTATTTAATTAATAAAATCCACCGGACATAAGCCGAAAAATAGGTTGATTTCAAAACTTAACAAAGAGTTTTGGTTGAAATATTGCTTGTGTGATACCATATTAAAGGTAACTGTGCATGAAGATAAAAAATACATTATAGTTTGTTTTGTTCAATGGTGTTACTTTGGGGGTGTGAATCGACCATCGGACGCGTTCCCGGGTGGCTGATAGGGGGTTATTTTCGCGGACCCAAATGGGTAAAAATTACATTATTCATTAATCGTATGAGCTTAGGTGCCCATAAATTGGCAGAGTATTTTAAATCGGTTTAATAGTCTGATGGGTATTTTAGTTTACGTAGGCTGTAAGTACTTTTTTTTTTCATTCTTGATATGTAATATTAAAAAGTAAGAATGAACTAAAATTAGGAATTAGTTTAAGCAGTAGGTATCTACTTTTCTGTTCTAATAATGAACTAAAATTAGGAATTAGTTTAAGCAGTAGGTATCTACTTTTCTGTTAATTTTATATAGTGGATAATTTATTAAAATTGAGCAACGGAGAAAAATTCTAAATTTCAAAAGTGATGACACTGACAATATATGATGGTTTTTTTAATTAATTTTGATAAGAAAATTTTAAAAAATCAGTTTAAGGAAATGCGGGTTGTTTAGGTGATTTTTTTGTCAAACTATAACATTTAAAATTTTCAAGATTTATGTTTATTTAGTACTATTTATTTCTAATTCTTAGTATTCCTTTTTAATAACAGGTAATAGTGATTTTTTAATCAGCCCAAAAACTAGAATTATGGTAAAAAATTTTTTTATGCTTTAACCCTTTTTTTCTCATTTGATCCAAAACAGATTTATTTGTTATAGCTACGTTTATTATTAGTAATATTTTTATACCATTTTTTATCAATATTCTATAATAATTGTGGGGCAATATCACTGTTTCTAATTTTTTTTATAAAGAAAATCTTAATAACTACATATTAGTTTTAAATAGTTCTTTTTAGGTCATCTGATGCACAATCTCAGACAGAAATATTATGGTCATAACTAATATTTAAGGTTTCACATATATAGGGTATTTTGAAAAACTATTTTTTTTTTTAAATTTATTTGAATACCTTATAATTGAGGCGAAACCGCTCAGTAATAGAAAATACTTTATTCTTTTTAAGCAATTTTGTACACATTACACAGACTACATGTGTACCATGTATCCTTCAAGTTGTCAAAAATAAATAGATACAGCATTATAGACGTTCTCATATTATTTGTAATTTTTGCAAACGAGGTTTTTTTACTTAACAAGAAAATTAAGAGTTATTACCAAAAATTCGAGTTAAATCTGTAAAAGCCATAAGCTGGACTAGATCTTGGGCATTCATATAAATAAAGCTTTTTCTTTTGATAAGGCTATTCACGATTAAATCTAAAAGAAGCAAGAATAACACCGGCTAGACATAAAAAAATCCACTTTTTATTTCAAGGTTCTTGTTCTCATATAACAAGTTCATTGTAATACTTGTTTTTCACAACATCCTGTATGATTAAGAGAAATTGCTGCTTTTGGTTTTACTTTTTATGAATAGTGCGTAATAATTGCCCACAAACCTATTAAAATTACAAGTGTAATTTTTTGTAGAAAAATATCGTCAAATAATATTTTGAATTCTTTTACTTATTTTCTCATAAAAAATGTCCAGTTTTTTTTCTTTGTTAAAATTTGGGGAAAATAATGATAGCCGTTTATATTACAGGGATACTGTCCATAAGGAAATGGAAAAACTCAGCGACGATCTCTCACAGGCTATGAAAAAACTGAAGATGTTGGATTCTGACAACAAGGATCTCCAAGAAGAAAAAAGGGGTATGAACTACCAACTAGAGTCCTTTAGAAGAGAAATAGCCAGTGCCTTACATGAGAGGGATAAGGTGAGATCACACTTCTCTCTGTTTAACTGCCGTCTTCGCGATAAAGGTTGGCACAGTTTAGTTCAGACCTGGACTTCCCAGAAAAAAAATGCCAAAATGCAGCTTTTTTAGTCTCTTGATCATATTTAAGGAAAATTTAAAATTCCCTATACGGTTTTTTATCTTCCTAGCCCGCGTAGCAATGGCTAGAGAAAGTATTAGTTTCGACGAAAAATTTTGTATTATGACCTATCTATAAGCAATATCGTCGAGATGTCTGTCTGTGTGTGTATGTGTGTATATTATTTCTGTCCGTAACACGATGGCTCCTAAACCGCTGAACCGATTTTTATAAAATTTTCAGGTTAGATCCCAAGTAACATTATTACCACTCATGGTCTTATTAATTTGGTTCCTAGGTTATTTAGAGGGTGTTGTTATGGGTTTTAGGATCAATTTGGCTACATAAAGGTAATTTATATTGCCAATTACCTAAAGGAGTGTTATACAACCAAAAAGTGATTTATAAAGTGAGCATAATAAAACTGATATTCCTTCTGTTCCTTTTAGATACTTTTTGTTTTATTGATTTCTGATTTATAAAGATGGTCTTATAAACCATTTTACCTAAAGTTTTTAAAAAGAAATAAATATAAACTTTGGTCATTTAGTTTTTTTCATTACTTTAGGTTATCACAAAAGTGTTTTATAATAGAGCTAAAAGGTTATCTTATATCCTTTTGTTTTTATAGTTACCAGTAGTTTAAAAGTAAATATGATTAGATAGGCGGCCATATAGAACCTAGTTTCCTTAAAGTTTTTAAGAGTGGTAAATATAAACTTTAGACTTTTGGTTTCTGCCATTATTTTTAGGCATTTTAAAAAGGTTTTATAGGAAGGCTTCAAGGTAAACTTAATTCTTTTTTATTTATAGTTACCCATAGCTGTATATTAAATATTATTTAAATAGGCGGCCATATAAAACCTTGTTTCCTTAAGGGTTCTAACAGAAGTAAGTAAATACTTTGGTGTTTTAGTTTTTTAGGTATTTCTTGTAAAAATAATAGATATACCTAGGTACAGATTGGTACCTACCTATTGCAAGATTGATTATTTAAAGCCAAATAATTAATAATTGTTGAGTTTCCGTCCTCCTGGGTAGGACACCCAGGCCTAGATAAGGCCTATTTAGACGACCAATATAAGAGGTTGCCCTCCAACCTGCAGGCACAACGAATATCATTGCACTGGCCCTCTCGATTGTGTCGAAGTTGCACGAAAAAAACATTTAAAAGTGTTCAATTATACGCTTTTAAACACTTTAAAAACAAATACAAAAAATTTAAGTGACGTTATGTTGACTATGTTTACATTGTTCTTTTTTGTTCGTTTCATAAGGGCACTCAAAAATCCTAGTTGCGATACAGTAACAAATAAAACCAAGTGACCACTATAAAACCATAATGGCGTATACAAATTTATTTAAAAAATATTGTAAAGAGAAAATATTAACTAGTCGTTTTAGCAGTGTTTTTTAACAATAATTTTACTTTAATTTTGATTTATGTAAACCAAACAGACTTTTTTAATGGTGAATAGTGTAAATGATTTTTTTTTAATTTTAAATATTTGTTATTTTGTTATCAAAAAACTATTAAAAAGCATTCTTGAGGTGGCGCGCTTGTTTTGAGAGCTTTTCAGATACGATTTTATCAGAAAAATAAATCTGGCAGGCAATTTGATCATCAACAAAACGACAAACTCGGTATATTTTTATGTGATAAAATAATCTTGGGACTCTGACATTTTTGGCAATTTTGTGACCTAAATTATTTTATATAGCCATTGTGAATCTAAAATATCGCCATAGGAAAACTTCTTTACTCTAAAGGTATTATGGTATTCAACAGAATCGCCAGGATACCAAATTACCAAATCTAGTTTTATAATAGGATAGAGGACGTTTCTGAGTTGCTTTTAGAACCTGGCATAATAGCTTTAGGCTCTAAAAGGTTCTATACTGGTGGAACCGCTAGAGGGCGAAGCTGGAGTTTATTTCTTATGGTTTTATAGTGAGTTTAATACATAGGTTGCCACCACCAATTGGGGAGTCCCATTTAGGAGGTCTAAGGGGTATATAAGGGTAATGGGAACGTGCTAGCGACCAAACATTGAAACTAATGGTTTTAAGGAAAGGCGCTGGCAACCTTTTAGCTTCTGCTATAAATAAAGAAATGTTACTTGGGATAGCGTTCGACACTCTAACGAGCTGATTAGATTTTGGTCAAAATTCATTAATGCTACTGATCATTTTTTTATAAATGCTAACTTTTTAACGGAGCATGGTATCAATATGGGGGTTTTGGAATATAGTAGACTACATTTTGCTTAACATTTTGTGTTATAACCAAAAACTTTGTAAGAGCTTTAGTTTCTAAGATATTTTCCAAAAACTGTTTTCATGGCTGATATAATTATCATGGCTTCACTTAAAGTGTGCTAATAGGCTAGCTAAGAAGGTATCAGATCAGTCATGGTCATAATTTTACTGTAAACCCAAAAGCATCATAATTTTCACATCCGCAGCAAAAATGTACTCCAAAGTACACAAATTGTGTTCTGGACGCTTATTCTTGAGGTGAGGTGAGCGCTTACCAAACCTCAAAACGCTTATTCTTGACAGCCGTCAAGTGAATAAATTAAATTTAAATTAAAATTAGGCCAGTATTACTATTGAACATTTTTCGCAAATAGTTTTAATAAAGTAAATATATGAACAAATCCTCAATAAGAAATTATACCTAGTTTGTAGATATCGGTGTTTCGTCCTTATATTGGGATGCTGACAACCTTTTTTTCGTTTGACTTTCGCAACATCCCTTACAATTTGTATGTTCACTTTTTCAACTGTAAGAGTAAGTTTTACTCTGTGCAATTAATTCATAATGTTGTTTAATAGGCTTTAAAGGAATGCAATGACCTGCGAGAAAAATTTGGCGATTTTGGGGCCACATCGGAAAATCTGCTTTTGGGTGATCAAATGAAGAAAAGCAGATGTCGGCACATTGATAGCCTGGGAACTTTGGGCGATGGTGGGAGCAGAAAGGAGCACATGCGCGAGGACTCCAGGTCCATAGCGCAGAGGCAAAGGTTGGATAATTTGGACCAAGCAAATCAGGTAAGAAATATTTGCCCAATTAGCAAGCAATGCATATGGAAAAAATCCTTAAGAAATGGTTCACAAATTTCTATAGAAATGTCAAACTGGTTTTCAGAAAATTCTCTCTGACTTAACGTGGAGAAAACCGGCTTACTAACTTTTACTAACATATAAGAACTGATCAATCGTTGTATGTCAAATTCAATGGGAACTTTTCTACTTCGCAGTAGAAGTTTTTCGGTCACGAAAACTATTTATTAGAACTTAAACCAAGGGCAGCATGTACTCATTACTTCGACAGACTGAAAACACTAATGGTGCCATATACAGAGTGTCTCTAAAAGGTCTGTACAAAATCTTAGCACATATTCCTGAGGTCAAAATAAGTCGATTTCAAGTAACTTATCTTAGTCCGAAATTGCTCCGTTTCAGAGATACAGGGTGGTAAATTTAAAAATTAAAAATCGATTGTCTTGAAATTTATGAACATTTCTTAACGCATTACTTTAAAAATTGGTACTCGGAGGTTTTTTGAGATGCGAAACCTAAATATGGAAACCTTTTCACTGTGGTCGTTAGAGGGCGCTTTACAATGCTCTTTTTATAGTTTAAAATAACTATAACTTTTTTCTCAGTGTAACTTTTATTTTTTTTTGTTAAGAAAATATTTTCCTGAATCTTTTTAAGCCAAAAAGGTACGTATTTCGAAATATTTCCGTTTTTAGTGTTCGATGCCGCAACGGAATACTGAAATTATTTTGAATGACTATTTCACTAGAGTGTTTTACACTGGCAAAATGCCAGTTTTCTACTGACTATTGTTCTCAAAGCTTTATTTAAGTTTGTTGCTTTTCGGTAATTTCGCTCGTGAAATTTTATCATTTAAAAATTTAATTTTTAAATTTACCACCCTGTATCTCTGAAACGGAGCAATTTTGGACTAAGGTAATTTGCATTAAATCGACTTATTTTGAAGGAATATGTGCTAAGATTTTGTACAGACCTTTTAGAGACACCCTGTATATTTTTTACAACTTGTTGTTTTTGTTAAAAAAAATGTATAACATAGCTCTACAAAAAATCGAAACTTGATTTATAGGGACCTGACCCACTAGGCTTTACACTGACGACGCCTGGGAAGCCTGCTATTTTTGAGGCTATATATATATATATATATATATATATATATATATATATATATATATATTGGCTCCGTATTCATTTTCAAGATGCGCGATTACATTTAGTAAGGTAGTTCTAGTCCCTAGTTTTTTTTTTGTAATTTGGTATTTAAACGTTTTTTAAATTACTTTTTTTTTCTTAAATAATTTCGTATTACTTATTTAAACAATTTTTTTTGACGTTATTTTCTAGACTTAGTCATAATACTTATTTCTCCCATTAAATTTCAGGAACTAGAATCTCTTCGAAAAAGCCTAGACAAAGCTCAAACCGAGTTGGCCGAGGCAGTACAAGAGGCCGAAGTGTCCAAAGGACGACGCGATTGGGCCTTCTCGGAAAGAGATAAGATAGTGCTGGAGCGGGAAAGTCTACGAACTCTTTGTGATAATATGAGAAAGGAGAGAGATAGGGCTGTGTCGGAACTAGCGGAAAGCCTTAGGGAATCTGACTCAATTAAAAAGGTAATACTTTTCTCTTTGACCGTATAACCTGTAGACCCAGACAATTCTAATGCCTACGCGCAACGATCACATCGGAAAGTAGGTATATAGCTATTTAAATAAACTCTTATAAATTAAAATAAAATGTAATTAAGACTAGAGAATCAATACTTAAAGGGCAATCCGAATTCCACGTTTTATTAGTCTAGCTGAAACAGTTATAATATTAATAATAATAATATCTTTATTCAAGTATAGAAATATACGAGAAAGGGCCAGAGTGCAGTTTACAGAATTTAGAAAATACTGCAAACTGATTTTTACACATACCTGAAAAAAAATTCTTTATAAAAAGTCTAAAGTATTAGTACATAGTAACGATAACAATATAAAAGGTAACTAACTAACTACTTATGTGAAGAAACGAAAAACAGTTGGTATATCTAATATACTAAGTATACAATAGACATTTCACTCAAAAAATATTTTTTAAAATGTCAGTAATAAAAAAAAATAAAAAAAACTAATTCATAAATACAATTTTTAAAATTTTTTTGGGAAATGCGGAATTAGATGAAACACAAGCATGTTGGGGCAGGTCATTGTATAATTTTGCCATGTCATAACTGAATGATCTCTCAAAAATTCCAGATCGATGTCTGGGAACACATCACAACACATCTGTCCGAAAAGTTATTTTTTCATAAAGGTACTCAGGATACTTTTGTTTTATTATTTTAATGTAAATGTGTGTGTGAATTAACCGTCTGTTTTTCATGTTAATCCAGTTCGCGTCTTTAAGTTTGTAACTAATCGGTCGACCACGTCGAATGCCAAAGATAAATCTTAAACAACACTTCTGAATTTTTTCAATACGATTAGCTATGTCTGATGTTAGACAAGGGCCGTATACCACGTCGTAGTGATTAAAAACTGATAAAACAAGTGAGTGACATTGATTTTTTAATATTTTGATTTAACAAGTGCCTTGAGTTATACAACACTTTTAATCTCCCTATAGCCTTCTGACTGCAAACTGAAATATGTTTTTTAAATCGAAGCTTATTATCGAATATAACTCCTAAATTTTTAGTCTAGGATTTTACAGGCAATATTACATCATTTATTTTAATAGTTACTTCTGAAGTGAGACGCTTTACATCAATGGGCCGGCCAGAAAACATCACAACTGCTTTGTCTGGATTTAGGCGTAATCCATGATCATTGGATATGCGTGCAATTCTTTCTAAATCAGAGTTGATATTATGACATTCTTGCTCCAGTAACAAAGGGGAGAAAATTCGATACAATTGCTTGTCATCAGCATATTTTTGTGCCTTGCAGAACACAAGAACTTCTACAAACTTAACGATGTATAAAATAAACAAAGTTGGCCCTAAAACCGATCCTTCCCAAGTAACATTATTACCACTCAAGGTTTTATTAATGTGGTTCCTAGGTTATTTAGAGGGTGCTGTTATGGGTTTTAGGATCAATTTGGCTACATAAAGGTAATTTATATTGCCAATTACCTAAAGGAGTGTTATACAACCAAAAAGTGATTTATAAAGGGAGCATAATAAAACTGATATTCCTTCTGTTCTTTTTAGATTTTTTTGTTTTATTGATTTCTGATTTATAAAGATGGTCTTATAAAACCATTTTAACTAAAGTTTTTAAAAAGAAATAAATATAAACTTTGGTCATTTAGTTTTTTTTCATTACTTTAGGTCATCACAAAAGTGTTTTATAATAGAGCTAAAAGGTTATCTTATATCCTTTTGTTTTTATAGTTACCAGTAGTTTAAAAGTAAATATGATTAGATAGGCGGCCATATAGAACCTAGTTTCCTTAAGGTTTTTAAGAGTGGTAAACTTTAGACTTTTTGTTTTTGCCATTATTTTTAGGCATTTTAAAAAGGTTCTATAGGAAGGCTTAAAGGTAAACTTAATTCTTTTGTATTTATAGTTACCCATAGCTGTATATTAAATATTATTTAAATAGGCGGCCATATAAAACCTGGTTTCCTTAAGGGTTCTAACAGAAGTAAGTAAATACTTTCGTGTTTTATTTTTTTCGGTATTTCTTGTAAAAATAATAGATATACCTAGGTACAGATTGGTACCTACCTATTGCAAGATTGATTATTTAAAGCCCAATAATTAATAATTGTTGAGTTTCCGTCCTCCTGGGTAGGACACCCAGGCCTAGATAAGGCCTATTTAGACGACCAATATAAGAGGTTGCCCTCCAACCTCCAGGCACAACAAATATCATTGCACTGGCCCTCTCGATTGTGTCGAAATTGCATGAAAAAAACATTTAAGTGTTCAAGTATACGCTTTTAAACACTTTAAAAACAAATACAAAAAATTTAAGTGAGGTTATGTTGACTATGTTTACATTTTTCATAAGGGCACTCAAAAATCCTAGTTGCGATACAGTAACAAATAAAACCAAGTGACCACTATAAAACCATAATGGCGTATATAAATTTATTTAAAAAATATTGTAAAGAGAAAATATTTATCTAGTCGTTTTAGCAGTGTTTTTTAACAATAATTTTACTTTAATTTTGATTTATGTAAACCAAACAGACTTTTTTAATGGTGAATAGTGTAAAAGATTTTTTTTTAATTTTAAATATTTGTTATTTTGTTATCAAAAAACTATTTAAAAGCATTCTTGAGGTGGCGCGCTTGTTTTGAGAGCTTTTCAGATACGATTTTATCAGAAAAATAAATCTGGCAGGCAATTTGATCATCAACAAAACGACAAACTCGGTATATTTTTATGTGATAAAATAATTTTGGGATTTTGACAATTTTGTCACCTAAATTATTTTATATAGCCATTGTGAATCTAAAATGTCGCCATAGCTTTTATAGGAAAACTTCTTTACTCTAAAGTTATTATGGTATTCAACAGAATCGCCAGGATACCAAATTACCAAATCTAGTTTTATAATAGGATAGAGGACGTTTCTGAGTTGCTTTTAGAACCTGGCATAATAGCTTTAGGCTCTAAAAGGTTCTATACTGGTGGAACCGCTAGAGGGCGAAGCTGGAGTTTATTTCTTATGGTTTTATAGTGAGTTTAATACATAGGTTGCCACCACCAATTGGGGAGTCCCATTTAGTAGGTTTAAGGGGTATATAAGGGTAATGGGAACGTGCTAGCGACCAAACATTGAAACTAATGGTTTTAAGGAAAGGCGCTGGCAACCTTTTAGCTTCTGCTATAAATAAAGAAATGTTACTTGGGTTGAGGGACACCATTATTTGCATCTAAGCAACCAGATTTTTGTCCATTTAAGACCACTATATGCTTTCTTCCTGTTAAATATCTAAGGACTACAAGCATGATACCATGATCAATTGTATCGAATGCCTTTGAATAATCAAGCAAAACCAACACTGTACAGTTTCCTTGATCAATCCCTCAAAAAATGTCATCAGTAACATTCAGAAGTGCGGTTGCACGACTGTGCCCCTCTCTAAAACCCGCTTGGGTTTTGTCAATCAATTTTTGTTTTTTGACATAGCTTACCATTTGTACTTTTAATGCGCGTTCAATAATTTTAGATAAGATCGGTAATATAGAAATGGGTTGTAATTCGCTAAATGATTGTGGATTGTCTGTTTTAGGGATCGGCACAACATGCGCAACCTTCCATTCCGAAGGAAAAACTGAGTTAGAAATACAAAAGTTAACAATATGAGCTATATATTTTAAAACAAATGGACAACAAAATATAATAAAGTTTACATAAATACCATCATGCTCGACCACTCTAGTTTTGATATGCGTTAAATATCATGCAATGTCAGTCTCTGAAACCGTACAAAATTTAAATTTTTTTGCAAAATGCGGGGAATGTTTGTAGTACTGATCCAAATTGACTGAAGAAGTGTTAAGCAATGGTATGGAGATAATGAAAAAGTTATTGATTTCATGAGGTTTTGCCAGTTTTTCCGGAATAGAATTTCTACTTTTTATTTTTTACTATATTCAAGTTTTTTAAAGTTTTCCAAAAGGTTTTGCTATTTTGATTATTCAGAGTAAATTCAAGATAAGCTTTCTTTTCCGCCTGAACTACCTTGTTTGTGAAATTTCTAAGTTCTCTGTAGCGTTTTTTCTTTTATATTTGAATTTTGCCTTATTAAGTAATTTAATCTTATTAAGATTCGTACCCCATATTCACTAATATCAAAAAGATTTAAATTTACATCTCCAAGGCAAACCAAATGGTCAGTTTGAGGCAAAGTATCTAGGCAAATGTTTTCAAACTCATTACAAAAACGCCTTGGATTAAAATTTGGTGGTCTATAAATGCAACCCATAGTTAATAACTTAACCTTTACAGTTCAGAATTAATTAATATTGCTTTGAAGGAGTCATTTATGGGTCTCTTAACAAGTTAGTGAGATCGTTAAAAGGCTCACGAAATACGCTATGGATCCCGACTAAACTCAATTTTATTCATTGGTATTCTGTTTTTTAGCAACGAAATGAATTACTCAAAGAAACCAAAGCTCTCAGAGACGCATTAGAATCTCAAATAGAAAAAGAAAGCAATAGATTGTCTCAGTCTAACATCGAGGAGGAAGAGTCGTCTCCTTGCGGTCACACCGAAGTCGTGCAGTTGGAGTTGACGTCGACCGACGAGGAGGGAATGGAGTTTTCTGGAGGGAGGGATTTTCCAGGTATATTAACATATCGGCCAGTTTTGTTTTTTTCTACACAAAAATGTTTTCTAAGTATGTCCAAATTTTGTGTTTATGCTAGTTGTTGTTTGGTGCTTTTGGTCTGCTGTTTTACTACTATTTTTTTAGTTTATTTATTTCAAAGTGAGTAAGTTTACAAATCTAAATCTAATATTCTGGGGACATACAAACCTTGGATGGTTTGTGTGTGCATGTCTCTTATTTATTATGTGCTCCATTTTAATTTTTATTTTGGGCCGAGTCCAACAAAAATTTTAAAAGGAAAAACTACAAGAACTATATAAACCATAGAAAAATTATGTGATAATTGAATTTAACCTGAAACTATTAGTAGTAAGCCAGGTTTGATGTAACTGCTACTTGGCTAGTTAGCCCCCAGTCTGCGCCGCGCCCCCTGCTTGGCGAAGTGGAGAAATAAAACTTAAAAAAAAATTAAAAAATCAAAGCTGTTACATTTTTTATATTTAGATAAATTTAACTAAGAAAAAATACGGAAAAGACGTTTAGAGTTTTTTACGTATCTTCTATTTATACTGAGTGAAAAAGAAATATAAATTTAAATGTGCTGAAGACGCCTGATGTTTGTAAATCAAGTTGCAAAAAAGTGCCACATATTGAGCAGGCTTTTATATCCTATTTTGGGTATATTTTTCTATTTATTCAGTAGCCGGCCAGGCATTATCCACGCATTCTTAAGGACTTATGTCACACTGATGTGCTCTAACGAGAGCGAAACACATGTGTCTGTGGCTAGTCAGACCACACCTAACCGGAGTTACTAATACTTTGGTTAGGTACGTGCGGGCAGATAAACAGCTGATCTCGTTAAAAGTGAGGTTGGTTTGTTTGTTTTGCTTTGCAGTCGTTAATGTGTTGTGCATGTTGGTGTTGTGGTAAGTGTTTAAGTTTTGATTTACAGTTTTTAATTCGTTGTACATCTTACGAATCGCGGCTTGTTGAAGAAAATTTATATTTTCGATGCAAGTGCAGTGTTTTTAATCTAACGGAGTATAGGCCCTAGTGTTTTTCCTTGTAAAAGTTGCGTTTTATAAATATTTGCCAAAAAAACCGCGCTTTCGAGCCTTATCTTTCTTTTTAATTTCCAGATAATCTTAAATTTTATTGAGTAAAATATCAAAACGAGGATCAGTTTTATTCCGTAGCTTTGACATATAATGGACATAATCCGGTTTGTTCAAGAGGATCCACAAGCTCATTTAAAAGTTACAGCATTACGTTATTCCGTTTTCAATTCTAAAGGGATGTTTAAAACTACTAGGACTATTCGATAAACTGCACAAAATAAGTAATGTATATTTACATATTTTAGTTTTCTATGAATATTTTCATTATTTTTCATAGGTGGGGACGGGTCCGTCTATATCGCTTCAGTCGCTCACGGCTCCTCTGCCATCGGCAAGTTCTTTCCTCACGATCGCATCCTGCGCGTCAACGACATGGACTGCAGTCAGGCGTCGTTGCGCATGGTTACCGAGGCAATCCGATCAAGTATGCCTGCCGCGCATGTTCTTATTAAGAGAATCAGATGCGCGAGAAACGAGATACGATTCGCCGGCGAGCAAGTTACTAAGTGGATACATACTGCCAGGTAATTTATGAGATCATAGACAATAGAAAACAGGAATGGGCATTAAACTTTAGTCATTTTTCTAAATGGTAGGGAACTGTTTGATAGTTTAATATCTTTATTTTACGATGAATATTTTTGAGGTCATACTTCTTTAATTAGTATGAGTTAATAATACTCTTTGAATGTTAAATTTATTATTCATGATTGAAATTTTGAATATTCCGGCCTATTTTATTAATTTTGTTTTTTGCTAAATTTGGCATTTATTTTGACAAATGACATTGGGCGCATTTTCGCTCCCCCGATAGAGTTAGCCTTTACGATGAGTGTCCTTAGATAGAGTGGGAGACATTTGCTTAGACTCTGTGCAAGACAACGGCACGTGTGTGTTCAAATTTCCAAAATTACATTCATACAAAGCAGCGGCTCTTCGCGTTTAGTTTTTCGTTTGCCCTCATTTACATTTAAATTCGTAGAATTTATTATTTTTGTTTGGTATCACACAGCACTCTTAAAGATACTCTTACCGTAGAATGGACCACCCTAACTGGGTTCTTAAATCCTATTTGGAATTCCTTCTCAAAGTCCTCTCTGCCCTTGAGCTTTTCGAGCCAGCCCAATACACCCGAGGTCACACTTTTTAACATTTTTGGTTAAAACATCCCCAAAAAAACGCGCACGATAATCATTATTATTTGTGCAAATCCAACAAAAAACATTTTTTCGATTTCTTCTTATTAGGTATTTACAATAAAAAAAAATATTTTCAGGAAAAAAAACACATTACATTTGCCAATAACATTGATGATTTGGTGGTTGGAGTTAACTTCGACACGTAAACTAAAATGGCCAGTTATCATATTATAGCTACCGTATCTTATTAATCTATTAAATAATGACTGTGTTACCTCTGTTAATGATTTAGGATGACTATGAGCAACTGTGTCTTCCAGTTAAAGTTAACCCTGAATCAAACACCCGCTAGCACATTCGAGGTTGTATCCCTTATTAATGAAATGGTTGGGATTGAATTACATCAATAAATCCACGATAAAGCTGGTAAAATTTTGTATTTTAATAGGGTTTTGTATTAAAATTGATATTTTAAATAAGGGGAATCATTCAACATTTAATCGATGCTGTGTTTGTGTTCCATATTACCTATATTTGATTTAATCATTTTCCTTTGTAAAATTTTGCATGAAATCAATCAGTGTATCATCATATAGAGTGGCAACCGGCGAGCCTTGGAACATTGAGGGGCAGATGGCGCTGACAAATTCGTCTAGTACCCAATATTCAGAGACAACTAGTACCATTTAGTTGCATGCTGCAAATGCTATTAGATCATAGTAGTTGTCTCTGAATATTGCGTACTAGACGAATTTATTTCAGTGCCACTTAAGGGGCTCGCCGGTTGCCATTCTATATGGGTCATATACTTATTGATGAAATTTAATGATTTGTAGATTTGTGAAGGTAACTCGTTAGGCTTGCCAAAATGCCCTATTTTTGCGATTCGACGCAAAGATAAAAGAAAGGGCCGTATAAGTTTAAACCCTTTTCTGGCTGTTGACCTACCGGTAAATTGTTAGGGACTAAGAGCTGCGGACGTATCTAGTCAAGTATGTGTGTCTGTAAACTTGTCTGTACACATGTATCACTTAAACCACTAAACAGGTGTTTTTACAATGTTTTCATGTTGAGAGCCTGTCTTTAAACAAGTGTTGATTTGGCTACGTCTAGTGACAATTGATCTACCGTGTCCGGAGATTATAAATATTCTTTACTCAGACGTCCCGTTTTAAAATATGAGATTTGGTATTAATATATCTAAACTTACTATTAAAATTCATACCTCATGGCAAAATAAAACCTTTCTGTTGCTCTAATATAGTCACGAGAAGAGGCCCCCGATATATTTGACTAATTTGTTTCCCCACAGGTGAGAGATGCTATATTGCCCTCTCTTTTTAGCCTAGTTCAGTTTTACGTGTAAAACCGATTTCTCGATATAGATATGTCTTTCTTTGTATGCGTTATTTCCCTAGACGTATTTTTGATGTTTTTATATTTTAGGTTAAGTTTTAATGTACAAGAACAAAACATTACTAAATACAGAAATAAATAAGATGGACGCACGACCTAAGCTCTTAAAAAAATCAGGACATTTAAGCCACTGCAGCACCATCGCGTAGCCAGCCCATTAACTTTAACGCTTTGCCCCTTTCTATACTTTCAGTTTGTTTCTTTTTTAAATTAGTAAGAACATATATTTTTTTAGTAATAAAATTTTGACAATAATTATTGATAAGTAATGAACCTTCATATCCCAACTAATTTTTATTTAACACAAAGTGTCCTGTCTGTCAAAACGAGTTGCTCACCTCTGATGTAATTCATTTGTTACCTCTCGAGCTCCAACCAAGTATGAAAATATGGTGAATTTTAACTAAACTTTTTATACTTTTCAATCAAATGCATTTTATAATTATCACAAACTCTCCCGCGCACCATCTTTTTGGTACTCTACGATCCTTTCGCCCCAAGTCTTGCCCCAAAACGTAGGTATAGAGCTCTTTGGCATCAGATCTGTCAAAAAGCCTATGTGTTTCTGTTTATATCTCAATATCAACATTTATTCATCATTTTCAGGTTGGCACCTGGCTGTCACGGTTTATCGTTAAGAATGGGTGTCTACATCAATAGAATAAGCGACGGCAGTTTAGCAGCTAGGGACAAAAGTTTGACAATTGGTGACAGAATATTGAGAATTAATGACAAGTCGATGGACGATATCGAAAGTGCAAGGTAATACCCAGATAGCACAAGGACATCTTAAATATATCTTAAGGACGTTTATTCCATGACGTAACAGATATCTTAGATACGTCGCCTATTTTAATATGTCATCCTTTAAAGATGTCATTTCTAGAATGACTGAACATAAGACTTCTTCATAACACTTGATTTATGTCAATAAAATATTTATTATTAAAAAACACATGAATAAAGAACAACAACAACAAACTTTATAATTCAAGAAATAATCACAATTTATTAGTTTTAAAATTGCAGAAATTGGTGTACTTTTTCCCACCAGACTGCTAAAATTCACGAGCTCGTAAAATTCGTGCACCATATTAATTTAAGAACACTAAGATGTACCCCACCTTTATCAAAAGGAGTAAGATGTCAAATTTATAATTTTTAAAAGTCTAACCAAAAATGAATCCTTACTTCCGAAAACCCCAAACAAACATATAAAATTTTTGAACAAATTCCGGAATTCCTTTGAAGGGAAGAATCCTCTACCTTCATCGAAAATGGTGCCTTTCAGTTAAAATGTGACAAATATTCCTTAATCTTAAAACCCTTAATAGAAAATACCCCATATCTGCTGCCTTAAAGGATTATGGGATTTCTATAATCCGTCAAACTTCATGAAATTTTGGTATGTTATACACTGAACCTTTCTTATCAAAAGTTGTCATAGGCCCAACTCAAATTAATTACCAGTTTTTGAAATACAGGGTGTTGAAAGTGATAATGTCTAAGAAGCATAATAGCTTTTTAGACGGGTTTTCTAAACTTATACGCACTGTTAGTATTACATATATTTATAATTTATTTATTATTTTCAATCTGTACCTTCAAAACCTTCTCTACAGGGTGTTTAAGAAAATATTAGTCAAATTTTTTAATGAGAAACAATCTTTAGTATGTTGTAGATTAAACCTTGCTCACCAAAATCTCTCATGGGTCCCACTTAAATGTGTGATCAGTTTTTGAAATACAGGGTGTTAAAAGTGATAATGTCCAGGAAGCAAAATAGCTCTTGAGACGGGTTTTCCAAACATATACGCAATGTTAGTATTACATAATATATTTGCGATTTATTTATTATTTTTAGTCTGTACCTTTAAAGCATTATCTACAGGGTGTTTAAATAAATATTAGCCAAAAGTATTAATGAGAAACAAGCGTTAGTGTGTTTTAGATTGAATATTTTTTATCAAAAGTTCTTATGGGCCCAATTTAAATTAATGACCAGTTTTTAAAATACAGGGTGTTGAAAGTGATAATGTCACAGAAGCATTATAGCTCGTTAGACAGGTTTCGAAACAAGAAATGAATAAAAAGTAATTGTATTACGTTTTTAAAAATTTTTATCAGGTATTTTGGTAGAGGATTTTAAAAAAATGTCCCTTTTCCTTTACAATTAGTCCCTTTTCACTTTTTTTGCAGCACAATTTTGGTAAAAGCCCTGTGTTAATAGTAAGATGCTCAATAATATATAACAATACATAGATTTTTAATTAGTATTTAAACAATGATATTTGCCGAAACACCCTGTATTAAATACTTAATAAGTTTAACGTTATCATTAAAAGAATCAGAAAACTAATCAATACTCTATATGTAACAGTAACATTGTGTATATGTTTGGAAAACCCGTCTAAACAGCTATTATGCTTCTTGAACATTATCACCTTCAACACTCTGTATTTTAAAAACTGGAAATTAATTAAATTGGGCCCATGAGAACTTCTGATGAGCAAGGTTTAACCTACAGCACATTAAAGCTTATTTCTCAATAAAACATTCGACTGATATTAACTTAAACACCCTGTAGATACTGTTTAAAAGGTACAAATTAAAAATAATAAATAAATTGTAAATATATGTAATAAAAACATTGCGTTTATGTTTGGAAAATTCGCCTAAAGAGCCATTATGCTTCTTGGACATTATCACTTTCAACACCCTGTATTTCAAAAACTGGACACTATTTTGAGTTGGGCCCATGAGAACTTTTGATAAGAAAGGTTCAGTCTACAAGATACCAAAATTTCATGAAGTTTGACGGATTACAGAAATCCCATAAGAGGTGTGCCTGATCCTCTAATCATTTTTAAAATATAAACAAAAACTAGTAATACCAAATACTTCTATATATATACCATACGATAGAATACACCCCTGCAGGCCTCTCGAAAAAAAAGGAGCTGATAACTTCATAACATCAAGGTATTATGGAATTGTCACAGGAACCATAAAAGCATGCCAAAAGGATGGAGTACTTATGTAGATAAGTCAAATTTTATTACAAAATTTGTTTATTTACACTAACTTACAAACATCGTATATTATATATGAACCAGGATCAAGTAAACGGTCATGAAGCGTCAATGTATGTATTTTAGAGAAGCAATGAAAATCCTCAATGATGACCAAACTGATGTGATTAATATAACCACTCTTAAAATGAGTTACCCCGAGTGCCCTAACGTGTTTACTCCTGTCAGAAGACATAAAAAAGAAAATAGAAGCTCTCAGACCGAAGAAAAGAACAGCGGCGCATGGTTAAAGGAAAAGCTTGAATTGGTAAGTGTAATTAAGGTTCGTAAATTTTTAAACGACACCCTCTGTCCAAAATTAGCTGACAACACAGCGCGTTTTACCTCACACCTGTACTCTATTTCGATTTCAAAAATGTTGATATATCTTTGCGTGTCAGATGATTTTGAAACTTTTTTGTGGCGCTGCTTGTCTGTCTGTAAGGACCAACGCGCATATCTTAAAAACTACTTGCAGATTTTAATGAAATTTGGTACCTAGGTTGCGTTTTGGCTCTAGATGGTCCTTTTTAAAAATGAATAAAATCCACCAGACATGAGCCGAAAAAAACAATGAGAAGTAAATTAAAAAAATTAGAGTTGTGGTAAAAATATTACTTGTGTGGTACTATATGAAAGGCAACTGTGCGCGATATTTTCGCGGACCAAAATAGGTAAAAATTGCATTATACATTAATCGTGTGAGCTTAGGTGTCCATAAATTAGCAGAGTATTTTTATACTGAGACTTTTCATCCAATCAGGATCAATCGCCCATTTTCGCAAAGTTAAACACAAACATCCAAAAACCTAGCCAATCGAACCTGGACCGCCTGTGTGGGACGCAATTGTTGCTACCACTACGCTACGGACAACACGCATTTCAAAAATAAGAATTTGCCTAAGCAAACGGCATTTAAAATTTACAGCTTTTGGGTCCCCTATTTGCTAACAGCTTACTTAAGTCGACTGTACTGTCAGTTAGACATTTTTGGCACTTATTATGTATTTGTTAATCCCCCTACATGCATGTAAGAAAACTTCCTTTCTCTCTTTGTTCAACGTACAGGAAATATAAAACATTAATTTTTTAAACTATGCGGATATGGAGGCCAAGGCTCATTTATAAAGTTTTTCAATAATAGACCTAACCAATCTTTTCGAAGTATCTTAACGTGCGCATGGGAAATCTTAGAATCTTTATTCCTCTACTTACAGTGTACTCTGTATGGTATGTGAAATTCAGTTCTGTATCCATCCATACTCCCAAATCTTTGATTATTGAAACTATCTCCAGTTGCTTTCTATTAGTAAAATTAAATTTGCTGTTTTAATCGATAACATAAAATAAATTTACGTTTTTTAAGGTTTAATTGAATGTTATTTTCCCGACACTATTCTGCTAGTCGACCAAGATCATCTTGCAGTAATTGACAATCTTCTTGACATGTTATTTTTTGTGTGTGTGGTCTTCTTATGGTACACCCGAGTGTTGATGATGATTCATATGTGAGTGGACACTGCGACCACCAGTGTTTCTCACCACTGTATGTCTAATCCTCCAAAAAGGCCGGCTATCAGTTTGAGCGAGACACTGTTTAGATCTTGAAGAAAAGTGTTCTGACGTAAACGTGCAATAGCCGGACATTCGCACAGTACTACATTCGGTCTCTTCTGTAAGTCCCATTCTGTGCATGGGTACTCTCAGTCTACAGTGACCCGTAGAAAGACCAGTTACTATACGTATCTCCTGTCTGGTAAGTCCAATGATGTTCCTGGCTCTGTTTCTACATCCTTTGATGAACTCTTTAGAGTGAGCCAGTTCTGATATATTTATCCAGTATTGTTGGAAGTTTTTCTCCATCCATTTTAATGTGGTTGATTTAGCAGCATTGTATGATATCCCCAGGGCTGGTTCGGGGCCAAAAAATTCGGCAGATGCCGCTTCCCTCGCTGCTTGGTCTGCGGTCACACCCGAGTGAACCTGGATATCAGATGAAACTACTGAGTTTATTTTAACAATCTGTCAGGGACTTTAGCTTTATAATGAGAATAGAATGGTCAACCCTATCAAACACCTTGGAGAAATTCGTGTAAATAGTATGCACCTTACATCGATCCTCCAAGGCGTCTGATATATAACATTAATAAATCAATACGTTGGTAACTGTGGATCTGTCCTTCACAAAACCATGCTGAGCTAGAGTTATAATAATCTGAGAAAAAAACATTTTCTTACTAGCAACAGCAGACTCAAAAATTTAAAAGAAAATTATTGCAGGAATTTCGTCAGGACATTTACCTAACGTTTGCCTTAAGAATATTTTTCTTGTAACTCTTTATAGTGCACTTGTGCTAAACTGTTATCTTAATTGGGTACTCTATGTAAAATCCAATTGTGTGTTCTTTTTTTACGTTACTGAGTCAGACATACTTTAAAACACATTTTGTGAGTAAAGTTGTCGCCTCTGTTACGCTTTACTCGACGCCGGCGCCGTGTTTTCTATTATTGTATCTTACAAAGAGCAACAATCATACACCAGTATTTCTAAAATCTTCAGACTTATGACTCCAGATCAGAATCTATAGACTTAGTCCCAGCCGGTTCAAGTGTACTTTTTAATACTTATAGGTTAAATAACTGTTAAGATTACGCTAACGTGCAATAGTATAATTCTCTATTATTATTAAGTTTTATTTAACAAAAAAATCAAATTAACTTTAAAAATAAAAAAAATTCATAATTTTTCTTGACAATATGTCATTTTTTGAAAATCTCTGTATGAAATAGTCTCAAATTTTAGTACCTAAGAAGTGTAGAATAAGTACCTTTAAAGTTTGTAAAACTATAGAAATTATCAATGTTTACATAAAATACGGCTGCAATTTTTAACCAAAATATTTTTTTTATTAAGTCGTTAGTTTTGTGTGGATATAATGTCAAGGTAACAATGAAAAAATATTACCTATATTGTAAGGTATTTTTACGGGTTCACAGCAACAAATGAAACAAGCTTATGTCAAAAACAATATGTCAATTTATTTCGACAACTCAATGTACAAAAATGTCACTAAAACTCACTAATAACTCACTACTGAAATCGGCTTATTAACTTCGTGTTAGTATCTCGCGATTACTACAGTTTGTTATCTCTGGGTGCCTATCGTTGCGCGATGTCCGGCCTTTATATGGGATCTTCGATCTTTCGCGAACAATCTATCCTTTTTCGATACTAGAAGGTTCGCGTCTACGTGCGAATGTGAGTCATAGATAACGCAACTAAAACCTAGACTAATAATACAACCATAAGACAGGTCTACCTAATACTACACTAAACCTAAATAAATTCTAACTATAAAATTTAAATAACTTAAATTTTTAACAGGATTTAAAAACAATTAAGTGTAAGCATATCAAAAACTATTGCATTGCACGGCAAAAAGTGAGTTAAAAAACCTTCAACCAAAATGTAGGCTGGTCGAAATTAAGTCTATGGGCTTATTACTTAGCACCCTTTAGTGTATACTACTGCTAAACATCGTTTTAGGTCAGAGGACCTTGGCGACACTCGAAGGAAGACAAGAAGAAGTACCGAAATAGCTCACCAAATCCCATCGATCTGGTTCACGAACAGGCCATGGCCATGGCGGAGCTCGATTCAGTTCTCGATAGCGCCCATATCGGTACCATCAAGAGGTACGACGTCAAGAGGCACGGTTCGCGGCCCAAGGAGGAGAAAAATAATAATGGTGAGAAAAATAAATTTTCTTTCAGACACAGGTAACAGCTGAGCTAATATTTTAAGAAACTTTCTGTATTTTTTTTTGAATTTTATAAAATAACTGATTTTCTAAAGTTAAATCATCTGAAAATACTACTTATTTACACCCATTTCCTAGCAGGCGGTACGATGCTATCCAATGCTGTTAATCAAAGACAGACCCCTGGTTGTTATCTAGTTAAATCAAGAGCTTATCGCTTTTACTGACAACGATATTCCATTACAGGTGGTACTTGGCCAAAAGTACGCACCACAGCCATCCTGACTCAAAATGGGACTGGTACTGTTGTTACCAGAAGCAAAGAACGACCCAAGCTTAGTATTCCACCTCAACCTAGTGACAATCAGGAACTATACAGGAAAAGTACACCAGTGCCTTTGTCTATTCAGCAACAAAACGTTCCACATTCATCTACAAGAAGGTAAACATTTTGTTTTACATGAAAAAATAATTGCCAAAATAAAAATGTTGGAATAATTGACAAAAGGAAAATTTTTCACTTGGCACTTTACTTATAATTGGTAAACTTAACCTTGCATAAAATATTTTTTAAGATGGTACATAAAAATCTATACATTCCCAGAATCACTACGTAAGAAAGAATTCTTTACGCTAAAACCCTGTTTCCACCAATGCATGCCCACCCCGATTCAAAAAACGCATCACGTGATGGACCATGGATTTGCACCGGTTTTAAATGCAGCGTCACCTGATGCGTTTTTTGCATCGGGTGGGCATGCATAAGTGGTAACCCAGACTTAATAAGAGACTTAACAGATGGAAAGGAGTTCTCAGTCTGAACGAGAGCTTATTCAGACTTCACAAAAGTTATGTTTTTGTACGTTAAAAACCACTGAAGTTAGATTAAAAAGAGTACCCACTATAAATACATCTTAGAAATATGCATGTTTTTTTTATCGTGGAACCAGTAGTTTCCCGAAAAACTCATAAATCCTTTAAAAACTTCTTAGTTCAGAAAAACATGAAAGTTTGAGTGTAGTAATAACAGATACTTAAAATTTATTTCCATAGTTAAATCCGAATGTGAATCCGAACTGAACCGAACCAGCATAAACTTCCCTGACTTCTTTCCCGGGATTCTAGAGGGTGTAAATCTGGTCCGAACCGAACTGAATTCGGTTCGGTTCGGATTCACACCCTCTGGGATCCCGGGAAAAAAATCAGGGTAGTTTTTTTTTTAAATATGCTTGTTCGGTTGGGTTCGGATTCACACCCTCTAGGATCGCGGGAAAAATAGAGCATACCGTCATTTTTATACCCGCTATTTTGTACATCGCTATTTCGTTCCGCAGCCCATCGTAAAATAGCGTCATTCTCGTTATAAACATTTATTAAATCGCGCTTTTGTTACTCAAGACTTTGCTACTTGCGATTTTGTTACATCGCGTTTTTGATACTCGCACTTCTGTTACCGCGTTTTTGGTAGTCGCGCTTTTATTACATCGCACTTTTGTTACTCGCGCATTTGTTACTCGCGGTTTTGTTATATCGCGCATTTGTTACATCGCGCGTTTGTAACTCGCGGTTTTGTTACTCGCGATTTTGTCACTCGCGTTTTCATTACAGAGCTCAACTGATATTAGCAAAAATATTTTAAGCCAATATTATTTTCAGCAAGCACGTACTTTTCCTCTATTGATAGATCAATTTTTGTTATATGGTAACGTCTTTATACTTGATTAATAAACTTTGATTGGAAAAAGTTTCTTTAAATAATCTTTATCCGAAAAGACATAACGAAATATCCATGAAACGTTTGGCAGAAACAATATTACATGTAATTTTAAAAAAGTGCATTAAATTAAAGTGTCAATGGGATCAACATCCTAAGCTAAAAACTACATATGTCTCAATAAAAACTAATAGACGGAACGGAGTTGGCTAATTTGTGTAAATTGAATAAAGAGACATCGGGTTTCATGGATCATACAAAAAAAGCTGTTCAAATCTGCCCATCAAACATTTTCTCATGCTGAACTTTGCTTTTAATAGGTTTTTTTATAGAATTAGCTCCCACTACTACTATACTATAGTAGTGAGAGCTATAGTGATCCTAATTTTTTCGAGAAAAAAAAAGTTGCTCCGATTTCAAAATTTTTTATATATCTTTGCGTTTCAGATGATTTTGAAACTTTTTTGTTGCGCCGTCTGTCTGTCTGTCTGTCTGTCTGTCTGTCTATTTATCTGTCTGTCTGTATGTCTGTCTGTCTGTAACGACCAACGCGCATAACTCAAGAACCGCTGGTCCGATTTTAATGAAATTTGGCGCCTAGGCTGAGCCTTGGGTCGAGATGGTCCCATTTAAAAATAAACAAAATTCACCGAGCACAAGCCAAATAAAAGGGTGGGGGTAGATTTCAAAAATTAGAGTTTATGTTAAAATATGGCGTGTGTGATATCAAACGAAAGGTAATTCAGTCTGGAGTTATAAAAAATAAACTTTAGTTAAAAAAAAGGGTGGGGGTAAATTAAAAAATTAGATTTTAAGTTAAAATATGGCGTGTGTCTTATGAAACCAAAGGTAATTGAGTCTGGAGTTAAACAAAATACATTTTAGTTTTTTTTTAAAGGGTGGGGGTAGATTTCAAAAATTAGAGTTTAAGTCAAAATATGGCTTGTGTGGTATCAAACGAAAGGTAATTGAGTCTGGAGTTCAATCAAATATATTTAAGTTTTTAGTTATATTAGCTCACGCGTACACTATAACTATAGTACCTAGTATGAGCTTAGGTGCCCATAGATTGGCAGAGTATTTTTAAATGTACAACGTCGCCTAGCGAACAATATCTTCATTGATACAATTGCAAAAAACCGAAATTTTATGAAAATAATCCTCTTTAAATTTTTTGTAGAAGTGTTTATAAAAGCGATCACTTTGGCACCGTAACCGATTCCTTTGAAATAGTCAAGTGTGCTGCCAGCAATCCGAATCGCCGCAGTCTAAACGTCAACTCCGACAATAGCCTAGACATGCCCGTGCCGAGGTCGTACGAGAAAGAGATCTTGAACTATTCAAGAAAAAATCGACTGGCCGTCAGCAAGTACGGGTCGGATTCCGAACGAGATAGTATAATCGGTAAGTCAACAATGAGTTTGTAAATTTATTAGCTCATACTAGGATTATTTGCACAATTTTTGGCCGATCTTTTTGCAATACATCACATCCGTAGCAGGACTATTACACAAGCGTCCACCCGCTCCACATTTTAGGGGAAATCCGCTGCTTTACTTTGAAAGAATTGGCTGTTATACATGGAGGAGAGGTGCTCTTCTATGCTTGGAAAGCGGCCCGGATGGGGTATTGAGATAAATTGATCTTGGTACCCTCGTAAATGAAGTATTTATTCAATGTGTGGTGTGTGGGAGTTACCATACCATAATCATAAGGGTCTCAAAGTGTTCTAGATAAAAAAAATACAGCAAATGCCCACCTCTTTTTGTTATTTACATGCGGATAAAAAAGTAGTTTAAAATCAACTTTTTTAAACTTTGAAAAAGTTTGAAAACCCTTATGATTATATTATAAAACGGATCAACCAACCCACTCTCAAGTAACATTTCTTTATTTATAGCAGAAGCTAAAAGGTTGCCAGCGCCTTTCCTTAAAACCATTAGTTTCAATGTTTGGTCGCTAACACGTTCCCATTACGCTTATATACCCCTTAGACCTCCTAAATGGGACTCCCCAATTGGTGGTGGCAACCTATGTATTAAACTCATTATAAAACCATAAGAAATAAACGCTAGCTTCGCCCTCTAGCGGTTCCACCAGTATAGAACCTTTTAGAGCCTAAAGCTATTATGCCAGGTTCTAAAAGCAACTCAGAAACGTCCTCTATCCTGTTATAAAACTAGATTTGGTAATTTGGTATCCTGGCAATTCTGTTGAATGCCATAATACCTTTAGAGTAAAGAATTTTTCCTATAAAAGCTTTAGCGATATTTTAGATTCACAATGGCTATATAAAATAATTTAGGTCATAAAATTGCCAAAAATGTCAGAGTCCCAAAATTATTGTATCATAAAAAATATACCTATATATGAGGAGTTTGTCGTTTTGTGGATCATCAAATTGCCTGCCAGACTTATTTTTCTGATAAAATCGTATCTGAAAAGCTCTCAAAACAAGCGCGCCAGCTCACAAATGCTTTTTAATAGTTTTTTGATAACTAAATAACAAATATTTAAAATAAAAAAAATATAATTTACACTATTCACCATTAAAAAAGTCTGTTTGGTTTACATAAATCAAAATTAAAGTAAAATTATTGTTAAAAAACACTGCTAAAACGACTAGATAAATATTTTCTGTTTACAATATTTTTAAAATAATTCTATATACGCCATTATCGTTTTATAGTGGTCACTTGGTTTTATTTGTTACTCTATCGCAATAAGGATTTTTGAGTGCGCTTATGAAACCAATAAAAAAGAGAAGGTAAACATAGTGAACATAACCTCACTTAAATTTTTTGTATTTGTTTTTTAAAGTGTTGTGTTAAATTTAAATGTTTTTTATCGTGCAATTTGCACACAATCAGGAGGGCCAGTGCAATGATATCTGTTGTGCCTGCAGGTTGGAGGGAAACCTCTTATATTGGCCGTTTAAACAGGCCTTATCTAGGCTTGGGTGCCCTTCCCAGGAGGATAATAAATAATCAATCTTGCAATAGGTAGGTACCAATCTGTACTAGTACTAGTAAAAACTAAAATTCGAAAGTATTTATTTACTTCCGTTAGAACCCTTAAGGAAACAAAGTTTTATATGACCGCCTATTTAAATAATATTTAATATGCAGCTATGGGTAACCATAAATACAAAAGAATTAAGTTTACCTTTAAGCCTTGCAATAAAACCTGTTTAAAATGCCTAAAAGTAATGGCAAAAACCAAAAGTCTAAAGTTTATATTTACCACTCTTAAAAACCTTAAGGAAACTAGGTTCTATATGGCCGCCTATATATTCATATTTACTATTTAACTACTGGTAACTACAAAAACAAAAGGATATAAGGTAACCTTTTAGCTCTATTAACTAACCAGCTTTAGTAAAAGGGTTTTATAAGACCATCTTTATAAATCAGAAATCAATAAAACCAAAAGTATCTAAAAGGAACAGAAGAACACTTTTTGGTTGTATAACACCTCTTTAGGTAATTGGCAATGTAAATTACCTTTTTGTAGCCAAATTGATACTAAAAGCCATAACAGCACCCTCTAAATAACCTTGGAACCAAATTAATAAAACCTTGAGTGGTAATAATGTTACTTGGGCTCCCACATTAGGTGATCTATTTAGTCAGTTTCGCGGGTTTCGGCAAAAAAACATCAATTTTCTGACGACATTTCGTGTTTACCAACATTCATGACCAAACTAAACCTACCCTGACAGTTAAACAATAACTATGCGTAACTAACTACAGCTTGCAACCTGGCTCTCTTTAGTTTTTAAAATTGTCGTCAAAAATAGTCTTTCAGGTCACTCGCGCAGGACTTTCAGACAGAATTTCCAACAAGTGTAGAATCTAAACTTGACACAACTTGTTTTAGGAGGACTTCACGATATGGGACCTTCGCACAGCCGGAATCCATCGCAAATATTTGTGCCCTCTCGGGTGCAATATCCTTACCATCCTCACCCCCACCATTCAAGGGAGAGTTTTAGCTTCGAGCCTTACCAGCACACACACAGTCCATCCATGGATACCGCGTTACGACGGCCACCTGATTTGCTAGACACAGGGACATTTCCAAGGTAAGAATAAGTTGCAGTGCCAACGGTTCATTTTTTATTGATGTGTACTAAATGGAACGCTGACTCATCGGGTTAATATTTGGTAAAAAAATAAACAAAAACACTTTATCTGAGTTTTTTTACAGGCTTTCTTCCTGATGCAAAATATTTTTGGTCGGAGCCCCGGTAATGGTGCTACTCACATACTAATTTTTTTGAGATAGCATGATCTCATTGTGGTATACCTCTTTCGAAAGCTAGTAAAAACGGAAAACAACAAAATAATGTATTTTGATAATTGTTAACTAAAATCTAAACATCTCAAAAGCTTCGAACGTTATCATTATTCAAGTTTAATGACCAGGTCGACGCTATAAAGCAGAGCGGTAAAAGCATACAATCTGAAAAGTAAAGTAATAAAATATAAAATAAGTTTTAAAATGTCCTAACATTTTTACGATATTTTAAAAAGTATATAGCAGTGTTTCCAAATGTATCCATGATCAACATTATCTGGGATTGGGATGGTAGCTAAGACAAATTTATAATTGAAAATAATTTAACTAGAAGTAAGATATTTGTAGATAAATATACTAATATATTTTTGTAATCATAAAGGAACGGAAAATCTAAAAATGTAATAAAATGTATGGTAATAAGTTCAAATTAAGAAACTTTATTGGAAAATTTGATAATTACATCAATATTTGACATTTTTGGCATACCATATTTAAAGACCATAAAAACTCAAGAAACTTTCATAAACGACACATTTTCGTAGCATGTATATTAAACATATGGGGATGTAGTGTTAAATCACGTTAAATGCTTCAACCTATAGTCCAATCAAATAGTAGTTTCAGGTGGAAAGTTTTTTTGTAAATGTTTTTAGTGTTTTATAGTTTTTGGGGTGCTGAACACCAATCTAAAGTTTTCTAACAAAAAATCTTTGAGCAATTATAAAATCTTTAAGATGACGGCCGATAAGCGATAATTTTTACCTTCCTAGCCCGCACAGCAATGGCTAGAGAAGGTAGAAAAAAATTTGTATACATTTTCTCAAAAAATAAGCACTTTTTGAGTAAAAGGCTAATAAAGGAAAGAATAGTCGAAAATCCAAGATAGCGGCGCGATTTTGACAATGTTCCTGAAGGAAAAGGGAGCTTACTATGTTTTATGGGACTCCAATACCTATTGATTGGGCCTAGTCTCGATTTTACTTTTTTTAACCTGCAATAATTTTTATTGGAAACCTTCACAGTCGTATTTAGCACCTCAGGAAACATATAACAAACCAGAACTTTACACTTTGACCCCTTTTTGGATAACATTTGCCCGGGCTTAAGGTAAGTAGTATTATAACGGGTCACATCAAATTTAAAGATAAAACACACATACATAGCAAGCTGCCAAAATTCACCAATTTTGTTGATTTCAGAAAGCGCAGTGAAAGATTTAACGGCCCCTCCACTACGAGCATAATCTCCAAAGTGAGCAATTCCAGCATTGAAAAGACCTCCGAGAGGGGCAGCCCCATGCCTATCTTGCCGATTTTTCAGGTAGAGGTCCTCAGCAGCCCTGGGGACCATTCCATGCAGACTAGCACACACAAAGACTACTACCACTGGGGTCACAAGCCTGTTCCAGGAGAACTTAGGAGGGTGCATATTGGTAAGTGACTTTTCAGACACACTAATTTACTTCTTCTTCCTGTTATACTCAGTAGCCAATATCTTTTGGTTCTGCTCAATGCCCTTATCTATCCACAGACCTTCGAATTGGACAATAATTCCTGTAATATTTTGACTTTTCACTCTAAGGGTTGATTTGATCCCTGTAAGATCTGAAACCATTTTTTCTCAATGCTGAGCCCGATTGGCTATTTAAGAAGATTTATACGTTCATTTCAATGTGTTTCCGTTATATTTTCTCTTTCTTTCTTGTGACTTGGAAAACTGCTGCTTAGCTTTCTATGGAGTAGCTCTTTTGGAAGCAAACTGCTGCACCATCTTTCTTAGTAAACGTAAACCCATTTGTGGAGAACTGAAGAGTCCCTGCTATGAAAGTCACTCCCCTCCGTCTCCTAGTTTTCTCTAGTTCGTAAAGTAAGCGATTTTCTCTGTTTGCTTTAAAACTCTAGGTAGTTGTCTTACCTTTAGGGCCGATAGTAGAATTTCTTGCTTTACTTTAATTGCTTTATTTCTGTATTAAGAGCTTAATGTTCCCCTTCTTAAGGTACCTTTTTGTAATTTCGTATGTGATATTTTCTAGCTTTTATATAAGTCAATTTAATAAAGGCAGTCAACGTGAAGCAGCGGGTAATAAACCAATTTTCTTCCAGATAAATCAAACGAGCCTTTAGGCATTCAAATAGCGGACACTGGCGGCATATTTGTTTCGAGTGTTACCGAAAACAGCCTAGCAAGTCGAGTGGGTAAGTTATTTGTTTATTTTAGACATCATCTGTCCCTTTCGGTAACAACATAAACCCTAAATTTTTTATGTGCATAGGTGCATAAGATTAATTAATTCCAAAGCTAATTCTTTTTTTTATCAAATTTGAATCTCTTTTGACTAGTTCTAATTTAAAGACTCAAATAAACCAAAACATACAGTTACAAGTATCCAAACTTTGTTCATTGCGCTTTCTTAGATAAAATTTAATTAAAACACCCAACTGCTAAATCTACTTGTACATACTAATCTCAGTTCAGTACAAAATTGATGGGTATACAGATAATGTACGACATTATTCAACTTTTAGTTTTGATGCCCAAATGAATCTGGTTATTGGGTAATTTTGTATCCAACTGCGTCTAGTAAGCACAAGTAGAATTAGCAGTTGGAAGTTTTTTTATTGAAAAAATTTTTATTTCCAACTTTTAGGTTGAATTCTTAATCCGCCATTCATTTAACTAAATCAAGGTACCTAATTATTACGTAAATCATGCATGCTTTTTCACAAACATTAAGTAAAGGAGAGGGTGGGGGAAACTAGTAAAATAGTGTTGAAAAAATCTTAAAGTGTGTGCGGAAACAATTTTTGAAATCGCTCTATATTAAGTTAAAGCTAGAACTATTTTTAATAAGAAGGGTGGGGAGGAGTGGGGGAGAAGGAGGGGAAACTAGTAAAATGGTGTTGGAATTTTTTTTAAAGCATGTGCAAAAATTATTTTTAAAATTGCTCGATATTTCATAAAATTACGCGAATATGGTTTTTGAAGAGGGTGGGGGAATGACAGGAGGGGACATGGGTGGGAGCAAGGAGAACTACAAAGGAATTAGATAGCAAATAAGAGGACATTTGCAATGGGTGATCAAAGGAATTTCACTAAAATCGCCTGAAATTTAGGTAATTTGTATGCCTTAAAGCTTACATCTTGTGACAAAATGGCGTCTGATGACCGCCATGTTGATTCTTATTGCAAAAAATATAGCCTATAGCACCCTCGGGATCAGTAGCAATTCAACGACACCTTTTTTGTCACAATCGGTTCAGCCGTTTAGCGTCTAGCGCGACACAAAGATACATATATACATACATACATACATATCCCAAACGAAAAACATTACCCTTCCTTTCGCCGTGCTGCAGTTGGGTAAAAAGACAAGTCAGAATATGTCATTATTACGATAGAATCAAAATGATAACCCTCGATTTAGGTCTTCAAGTAGGCGACCAACTTCTGGAAGTATGCGGCATCAACATGAGGAACGCCACCTATCATCTAGCGGCCAATGTTTTGAGACAGTGTGGCAATTCTATAACGATGTTGGTCCAGTACAGTCCGGATAAATATCACGAGGTGAGGAATATTGGCCGAATAGGAATTTTTATTTACAACATCTACTTCTTTCTCTCTACTCTCTCTCGCCTACAGCATGGATTATTGAATATTAACGGATTGGAGTAGCAAATTCAAAATGGCCGTCTTCCAGCAAACGTTTCAGTTTGACATTTTGTTCTTTGGTTTAGAAATATCCACTGCTTCTCAACGGCTGTTTTTGTTTATTTATGTTTTGCCAGTTTTTTTAAAATTAAATTTGGACATTTATCTGTTAAAAACTGTTTAGGGTTCGAAAACATTACTTTTTCCATTAGAGTAGGGAAAATCCCAGAATTTCTTTATTTTTTAACAAAAATGACAACAACTGACAATCTCCGCCGTTTTGACAAGGCCGCGATAAAATCAAGTATAGTAAGTTTGATTTGGCTGGTGTACCCACTTTTTTATTTTGGTTGGTTGTAAAATCCAATCTTTAGCTTTCTATAATTCTATAATCTCTTAGCTACAGATTAGGTTGCAAATTTAATACAGGTTTCCGAAGAAGTACAGTGACACCTCTCCTTGCGGACACCTCTATTAAGCGGACACTCCCTTTATACGGACAAATTTTTTGGAACCAAGCTTTTCCCTATTTCTTTACATGTAAAATTCACTCCTGTAACCGGACACTCTAATAACCGGACGCGGACAATTTTTTTTTGGTTAAAAAATTCTGAAACCTCCCTTAACCGGACGCGAACCTCTAACAACGGGACGGACATGGGCATAAATATTATGTAGTATGTTGGCAACAACGCACTCTGCAGCCGGAGAATTAACTCTTTTCGTTTCAATGCGGAGACTAAAAACTTCTGTCGTACTGCTGTTTTTTATTTTTATTGTTCAATTGGGTAGTAATAGATATATCTCTTTTCAATGGTGCCTAGTAAAAAACTTCTTAGTTTACGTGAAAAAATTAAAGTTGTTAACGTTTCGGATCTATCAAAACGAAAGATCGCTGAAAAATTTAATATAGGAAAAACTCAAGCAGCCGAAATTGTTAATAAATATCTATATATTAAAATTTTGCAGCTCCCTCTCATACGCGGACACCTTTAATAAGCGGACAAAATCGACGGAACCGTGAGTGTCCGCTTATGGGAGGTTTCACTGTATACTTAATTTCGGCTATGTCTAGCTCTTGTAATTTGCCACGTAAATTATAGCTCTTAGCTCTACCATTAAGATTTGACAGCTGATTTATGTTTGATAACACTTATACCATCTTCGAATAACACTGCTCTCGACCGCTTAGAAATCGCTCCTTGCTGGAGCAGAGATCGGTGGAAGCAACTGCAAATTGATCCCTGATTGATTCAAATCCTAATTGGGGTGATCCCAACGGTAGCTCTAATCAAACGCGTTTTTTTTTTTGACGGTTATGCGCACTCGCAAGGAGATCCCCATCACGCTCGAGAAGCGGCAAGTACCCCAAACCCTCAACTTTTTTTGTGATTCATTTTAAGCAAACCAATGAATTTTAGGAGTTCTAATACGGTACGTGTGCAGAAAATAACTCTACTTCTTGATACAACAATGAGCTAGCCTATAATATTCTTGTTCGTCTACAGCTCGGCGAACAAAAGCTCCTTTAACTCTATCGTTTTTGTTTTTCTATTTATTTTTCTGCACTACACAGAAAAATTTGACATTTTATAGATGTTAGTGGAAAGATCACTCTGATCGCGTGCTAAATGTCAGCCGATGACCATGACAATATCTTTGCTGTTGAAACGTTACATTTCTTTTGCGATTTAAAAAAAAACAGATTTTTTGCAACTATGTTTCCGCAAAAATGTTCTTATACATTTTTTCGCAGGTTGGAGGAGGTAATGATTCTCTTTCGGGTTCAACATCCAATGATGAGGACGATGACGATGAGGACGATGAGGGAGAGGGGGACGCGACTCCTTGTAATTCTCCCAAAGAGGTCAGAAAAACCTCGCTGCAGACCAAACCGTTACCTTTGACGGCCGTCATACAGAGGCAAAGCGGGGTGTCCTCAGTTGTGAGTTCTAGGTATGTGTAGAATTTATTTAGGTTTAGTGTAGTATTTGGTTGGTTTCTTTTATGGTTGTATTATTCGTCTAGGTTTTAGTTGCTTTATGTATGACTTACGCTTGTTCCTGTACGCGAACGTTCTAGCGTCGAAAAAGGATAGATAGTTCGTGAAAGATGGAAGGCCATATATAAGCGGCCGGACATCGCGGGACGAGGCAGTCAGAGATAACGAGCTGTAAATATCTCGAGTTATTAACACGAAGTTAATAAGTGAGTGAGTTTTGTGTGCCGTTATTGTAAATTAAGTTGTAGAAATAAATTGTCATATTGTTTTTGACATTTGATAGTTTTCCTTATTGTTGTGATCCCGTAAAAATACCATTAACTAATACATTGGACTCTCCTAGATGAAGCAAGCTGTCAAACAAGTGTTTGTTCATGTGTCCCACATTTTTGGAACAATCATCCTTAAATCTTAAAATTTTCTGGATAGAACTATGTTTTGCAATAATTTATATATTTTCCGACTAAGCAAACAGCGGTCGTGGTCCAGTTCTCAAGGTAAGGTACTGGGTGTCCAAAACCACCAGTCCAACGTAGAGGATTGTTTTATCTTACATGTATATGCTATAACTATAGAATAGCCTGGGGTTTAGTCCTCATCACAAATTCGAAAAAAAAATCTGCAATTTTAAATTTGTCTTGCGTTTTAGAAAGTTTTTTATTGTGTCTTATGTCTATCTGTTTAATTTAGGTTTGAGTTTAAATTTTCTGAGACAGACATCCGGAAAGTTGGATAATTAATTTTCTAATTAACGAAACAAATACCAACAATGAATGACTAATTAATGCAAATTGCACCCAAAGAATATCCAACTGGCCAAATTCCATACATTTTGGTCAGAAGTTGCGTCAGTGATGTCTGAGGCTTGAAAAAATATATACATGAATAGACGAAGCGTCGCCGTCAAATAACAGTTTTTTTTCGTTTATTTTTGTTTTACTTATTTCTATAACCCATGAATAGACAAATTAATTAAAATTTAGGTTGTATTGTCGGAAGTTAAAAAAAATAGGAATAAACTAACTATGCATTGACTTTTGTCAATTACAGAGGTGGTCAAGAAGAACCAAGATACCTCTGTATAGAAACTCTGAAGACATCCAATTTGGGTATATCGTTGGTGGGAGGAAACGCAGCAGGTATATTCATTCATTATGTGCAGCAAGACTCATTGGCGTACCATGCTGGACTCAGAACAGGTAACCATTCGCACATTTTTGCTATTTTAATTTGCTCCCCTAGTATTTTAGTCCTTAAGCCACGCGAAGAAAAGTAGCATTTTGTGATCAAGGCAATAAACTTTGCAGATTTAATCCCTAGACCTATGAAAAAACCTATTTGTTTTGACATAGTCGATATCGTTTGACTATTTTATTTCTAAAAATTACAGTAATTTGAGGCTTTATACCAGCAAATTTAAATGTACTCCAAACTATCAAACGTGGAATTTCGTACCCGTGAATTTAAAAATCAAACAAGTTTTGTGGCTAATCGGGCAAAAAGGAGTTTTTTGTTTCCCTTGTATTTTTCCGTGGGTAGCCTGAAAGCTTAACCTCACGGGGGTCCAAGATCTAATGGACACCTAATAAGTGTTGACAGTTAACCGTTTCGTCCTTATGGGACTCCTCAGAACACTGCTGGTCAATGTGACAAATCTTGCGAAGTTAATCAGACGGTTTTGTCTCTAATTAAATGTAATTAGTAAGCGAACTATTGCAAGAGGCGCCATCTACCGAGATACGAGAGAAACAAAAAACTAAAAGCAGGCGAAAACACTGCTATACAATGTCGATCAATGAAAAGATCGAATGCAAATAAAAGAAAACAACTATAGTCCGTGACCTACGACAGCTCTTTGTCTTTTCAGGCCGGATCAACGCATTTTGCATTTTTACCCGTCATCAAGACAGTGGGCGTCAATCAACGGAATTTTTAAGCCAAATAATACTAACAAACGTGGAATTTCGTACCCGTGAATTTAAAAATCAAACAAGTTTCGTGGCTAATCGGGCAAAAAGGAGTTTTTTGTTTCCTATGTTTAAAAAATATGAGAAGCTGATGAAATCATTATCCTGGAGAGTAACCGGGTAAAAATGAAATATCGCTAAAATGCTATTTTGAGAGGGGCTATTAAAAACTGCCGCAGTAAGAATTACCAAATTTAGCAAAAATGATAACGTGGTAGTTTGCTGCTATAAACACTTAAATTACTTTATTACTAATTTTTAAAAATTAAATAGATAAAACCCTTTTTTTTAATAAATCCTACGTTTCTATGGTTAGGTCAGGTCTGAGCTTGAAAATATTTATTTTAAAATATGCTTATGTTAAAACAATGATTTTTTTTATAATTTTAAAAAGAAATACTCATCACAACCCCTTTCCCCCTCCTACTCCAGGTTGCCAGCCACCACTTGGAATGGCGTTCTGCGGGTGGGTTAGATTGATCCTTTAGGCCTGTTAGGCCTAGTTAATAATTGTACATAGTTTATTGCTTTTATCACAAAATCACGGGTAGCATTAACCAAAAACAAAAATAATTGTAATATTTGATTCGTTCGTTTGGAAATACTGGTAGAACAAAAATCTGCTAAAAAATATAGGTGTTTAACCTATTATCTTTCATCATTCCGTCAAATCGGGTTACAAATGGGTAATTATTTTTTTGAAAGTACGTTAAATGAAAGTAAAAATTCCACATGAGTGAGGAGGATAGGTCTGCTAAATTGAAAAATATAGTATATTTTTTCTAGAAAACGGCCTTTTTGTTGGGTGATGGGTTATATAGGCACCAACCTAACTAATAGGTGATTTGAACGGTGGTGAACTAGGTTAAGCAAATTACGTTAAATGCACAAATCGAGAGCTATCAGGCGTCGCAAACAGGAAAATTTAAAAGAATGGGTGGAAAACTCCATACTGTCAATTTTGGGAAATAGTACTTCCCAACCTTATTGCAAAGAAAACGTCTCTGGCTCTTGTTAGTTAGGTTTGGTATAATTGGTTTGCTTTTTAAGTTGTATTAGATACTTTGAATTTGAATATTTTAAGAGAAATTCTTACGTTTATATGACTTAGTACATATAACGATACTTTGTTTAATTTATTCAAAATGAATTAAAACAAAATCAATGGTTAACCTTTTTATTTATTGTACTATTTATTTTCTAATGTTTAAAATTGTTTCTCAAAAATCACAATAAATAAAAAGATACACTTTTTCGTCAGAAAAAAAAATGTCATGATTTCACATGGGCATGAAAATATTTCTGCATGTTTAGAATTTACAAACTTTTTTAAGTTGTCCTGTTTTGTGTGTTTTCACTATGTTAATAGTTGTTAACAAAACTTCAATAAATTTGTTTTGCAATATAATTTTTGACCGATTTTAATAAATAGTATTCAATACAATTTTTTTTAAGAATAAATTTACAAATATTTTTTTTTATAACATAAACTCGATGTTTTTGTTTGCAGGCTCCAGAAGGTTTGTGGTAATTTTGTGAAAATAAACATAAGTTAAACTTGCAAATTCTTCTTTTTTCAAAAATTATTTTTTATCAGCTCTTGTCTAATGAATTCTGTTTGCAGGTGACCAAATTCTTGAATATAATGGCAGCGATTTGCGTTCGGCCACTGCCGAAGACGCAGCTTACGAACTGGCGAAGCCGGCCGATAAGGTAACTGTCAAGGCACAGTATCGCATTGACAAATACCACGAGATAAAAGACAAGCCTGGCGATAGTTTATATGTTCGATGTGGGTTTGACAGGTAAGGTTATGAAAATATTTTTAAAGCCAACATTTTTTTGGCTAGCCTAATTTTGTTTTTAACTTTTTGGTTTTTACTCGGTGGGAGAAAAGAGTTTCATGTTCGGAGAATTAGCGCAGTTTTTCTTTTAAAATGTGTCTAGAAAGACCAGCTGTGGTTGAGAATGGTTCATTTCATTCATTCATTTCTTATTACTACTAGGTCTACTGTAACATCGTTAATTTAAAAAAAAGACGTTTTATTTATTTAATTATTAAATTGTCGTGATTGTTTTTTTTAACAGTGCTGCGTGAGTTGTAACGTATTTTTTAAGGTAAGATATGTTTCTGTAGGCAAGTTTAAGACAAAATATACAGGATGTTATTGAATAAGATGCTAATAAATATTTATTAGCTCCAAATACGTATAAAATACATTTAGTTTGTCAAAAGTTGAAAAAAAACTAATACTAACAAAAAACAGAAAACACTAAACAAAAAATAGAAAATGTCAAAGTGGACCAAAATACATAGTAAAATCTATAAAAAAAGATCATTTACATTGTATAAAACCTTTATAAAATATTATCGGTAAGACGCCGTCTGATAGTAGACCTAAACTTCTTATAGCTCAAATCCTTAATTTCTCTAGGCAAAATGTTAAACAATTGAATAGCTAAATGGTTGTTGAGTTTTGGATAGTCTATGAAAAGGAATTGTCAATTGTTCCCTGTGTCTAGTTTGATAAGAATGGAAATCACAATTTCTTGTGAAAAAATCTTGTTTTTCATAAAATAAACACTGAAATATAAAGAATGAATAAAATGACATAATTTCAAGGCTTTTAAATAACGGCTTACAATGATTTTTAAAATTGCCGAAAATCCTAATAATCTGTTTTTGCACTTTAAAAACTATATCCGCATTAGGCGAACTGCCCCACAATAATAAACCATAAGAAATTAAACTATAAAAATTTGAGGAATAGCTTTTGCAGTATCTAGCGTTGTTAATTGCATTAATTTTCTTATCTGACACACAACTCAATGAAGTTTTTTTGTTAAGTTGTCTACATGGAAAAACCAATTTAGTTTGTTATCTACATAATTACACTTCGATGTTCATCTGTATTTGTTAAAAATGGAGTTTCAGTCTTACTTTCATTAAGGTCCAAACTATTTGCCATGAACCACGCACATGACTGCTTTACTGCTTCCTTTGTTTTTTCCTCTGCATCAGCTTTACTAATCCCAGATTGAACAACTTTAAATTTTTGACATTTCACCAGTGGGTACGACAACAGACTGCTTTCTACCTGTTAAGTATGACTCAAATAGATTCAAATATTGACCTCTGATTCCAAAGAAAGATCATTTTTTTAATAAATAATTATGGGTCACGCAACGCAATCAAATGCCTTTATCAATGAAATCCAATAGAGTTACGCACGGAATCACGTTACCTCGCGTTATTATCTATATCATTTACGATCCTTTCTAGTCTTTTCAATATAGCTTTAATTGTATTTTTTCCTGCGCTATAGCCAAACTGGCTTTGACAAAAAAGATTGTATTTTTCAAAATAGCTAAGTATTGATTTTATTATTTGTTCAAAAATTTTAGATAACACTGGCAGGACCGAGATTGGTCTATTATTTTTTATGCCCTTTCTGGAGCCTTTTTTTGGAATTGGAACCACGTTTGTATACTTTAACGTAACTAGAAAATACTGTTTTTCTATGCTTTTATTAAAAATGTTTGAAAGAACTGGTGTTATGATCTCCGAAACGTATTTAATAACTTTGGAGTAATTTTGAGGGAAGTAATTCTTGGCTCCATTTTGAGAAAAAGAACTTCATATCAATATATGTCCTAAACTAATTTTTGACATACAGGTGAGTCAAGATTTTAAAAAAATCTTCTTTCCAGATTTTTTTTTCTGAAATTTGGTACTTTCACTTCATCAAGAAACTGCATTCTGAGATGTGTTTGTTTTTATTTTGACCAGTGGTGTTCGTGTGGGTATTTCTTTCGGAATTCGGTGCAAATGAATGAATTTAATTTTTTTAAACAAAACTGCACAAAAGAAAAAAAATGTGTGTGCTTAAGACCACACGGAAGAAGTGTAAACTTCAACAAGGCGAAATTAATAATACTGGCCTTCATCTGCATCATCATATCGCTCGCTGAATGTTCCTCTCACAGTTAGTTGACTCGAGCCGACTTCACCCGAATGAGCGTTACATAGCCGAGCCTGACGGCGTAGTTCAATTCACTACACACAAAAACTGCTAAACGCGCCTAAAGAAGTTTACATTTCAAAAAATCATGAGGCAGTTATTGCTCAGCAAAGAATGAGAATTTCCAAAATAGTTGTTATTCAAAAAACAGTGGCGTACCATTATTTTATTCAAAAATACCGAGGGCAATTTCTGCACGTACGCCACTGGTCAAAATACAAATACAAGATATTTATTTTTTTTTACTTTAAAAATGCCTAAAAGTACCAAATTTTACAAAAATATCTATTTTCAGATATAGATATTATTAAAAAGGGGTTTTTTTTAAACAAAAGTTAAGACGTTTAAAACATATATTTATATAGTTTTTTTCTTAAAGTGGATCCAAGACTTATCTTTCTCAATATTAGCATCTTATTCAATAATACCCTGTAAAAAAATAATTTGAGATGAGTGAATATTTTTGTTCATAAATTCTTACTTTCTTTCCAGAGGTGGTAACGACTTGACAGATCCTCCTCAGCTCTCTTTCTCCAAGGACGACGTTCTTTACGTCGATAACACGATGTTCAACGGAGTTCCTGGCCAATGGAGGGCCTGGAGGCTGGACGGAGAAGGACACAGACAACAGTGTGGAGTTATACCTAGTAAATATAAGGTATGCTATAACATTATTTAAAAGAGATATAGCCGAAAATGTGTTATTTGGGTGTATTTTGACCTATCTTAGCAATATCGTCGTGATGTCTGTCTGTGTGTGTGTATTATTTCTGTCCGCAACACGATAGCTCTTAAACGGCTGAACCGATGTTCATAAAATTTTCAGGTAAAATAATGTTCGACACTGACGAGCTGATTAGATTTTGGTCAAAATTCATTAATGCTAATTACAGTTTTTTGACAATTAAAAATGTTTAAAAATGCTTACTTTTCAATGGAGCGTCGTATCAATATGCGGTTTTCGTAATATAGTAGTCTACATTTTGCTCAACCAAAAACTTCGTAGAAGCTTTAGTTTCTGAGATATTTACAAAAAACGGTTTTTAAGGCTGATATATCATGGCTTTACTTGAAGTGTACTAATAGGCTAGCTACGAAAGTATCAGAGATTTACACAATAATTTCAACCGTATGTTAACTTTTGTTCTCCAATAAATATGAGGATTATAATTTAGCAGATACAGGCGAGTCCTAGCTACTTGCTAAATGATTCCTTTTGTTACCAAAACTGTTTAAACCATGAAAAAATATATAAGACTTCTAGAAGGCTGTTTAGTTTACCCAATGTCAATTTTCAATTCACAACATTAACTTTGTGCCTTGTACCTTCAAGTTTTAGAAAATCTTGTTTTTATTTTGTAAAAACCCAGAAATATATTATTCAACAAATACAAAACATTTTATAAGATAAACCAAGGCCAACAAAAAAATTGAGGCCACGATCCTGAAAAAATCAGCTGCTCTCGGGGCGCTGACTTTTACATTGGATCTTATGGGAGGTCAGACTTTTTTTAGGACATTTTCAAAATGGCACTACAGATTTCCGCAAAATTTCAGTGAAATATTCTCAGACACCATTCCGATATTCTGCCAAATTTTTGTAAGGATGCAAGATGATTAAAATGTTAAAATCTTCAAAATTTAGCATTTCTTATTTGGAATTCAAATTACCCGCCATGTACCGCATGCCAACTGTTATATTTGACATGTATTTGACTTTGTCATCTGTGTTTGTCACATTCACTTCTGCTTTAAATTTAATTTTTGTATGAGTTAATGAAGCGGCTCTGAAAAATTAAGGATTACTATACATTTTAAAAAAATTGTTCTGCAAGAATATACTAAAAACAATCTCAAAATGGCTTTATTTAAAAAAAAATCAAATATATATGAACCGTCATTCCAACTTCAATATTTTAAGACTCTGTAAGGAAATAGCGCGTATCAAAATAGCGCGCTCATTTGAGCGCGTGTTCAAAATAGCGCGTATCAAAATAGCGCGTATCATAACGGCGCGTGATCAAAATAGCTCGTATCATAATGGCGCGTGTTCAAAATAGCGCGTATCAAAATAGCGCGTATCAAAATATTGCGTATTCAAAATAGCTCGTATCAAAATAGCTTGTGTTCAAAATAGCGCGTCTTAAAATAGCGTGTCTAAAAATACCGCGTTTTTACTACTATTACAAACGTCGTTGTTACCAAATAGTTCGAGTAAGGGGTCTCTTTCTAACATATTTTTTCAAAAAATAAACTTTCCTGACTTTTGGGTGTAACCAAACCGAACCGAACCGATTCAAACCCCACAGCACTGAAATGAACCTAACATTTCTTTAAAAAATTATTTCCCTAAATTAGCTTCCCGATCCTTATTTTCGTAGGTTTCTATTCTAACCTGTGACTTGGGGGCATTTTTTTTGGTGGAAAACGGTCAGGGAGTTACTGGAAAAAATGTTTGGGTTCGGTTCGGTTCGGTTTCGTCCGGTTCGATTTGGTTTGGTTATACACCCTCTAGGATCCCGGAAAAGAAGCCAGGGAAGCTTTTTTTTTTTTGAAAAAATAAGTTAGACAGAGACTCCTTAGTCGAACTGTATGAGTTGCGTTAAGTATAGCAAGCCATCGGTTTATTTAACGGTTAAGTAAGTATAACTTATCTGACCTTGCTCAAACTGTTTAGGTGAATATACCTAAGCAGATCTGATACGCGCTATTTTGTACACGCGCTTTTTTAATACGCGCTATTTTGATACCCGCTATTTTGATTACGCGCTATTTTGATACGCGCTACTTTAAACACGCGCTATTTTAAACACGCGCTATTATGAACACGCGCTATTTTGATACGCGCTATTTTGATACGCGCTATTTTGAACACACGCTATTTTGAACACGCGCTATTCTGAACACGCGCTGTTTTGAAAAGCGATGTTTTGATACGCGCTATTTTGATACGCGCTATTTCGTTACAGAGCCATATTTTAAAGACAATCAGCTGTGTCGTGACGTCACCATCAAAAAAAAATCAGCCCCCGATGTGACGTCAACAAAGTGGAGGATCGTGGTCCGTAAAATAGACTACAAAACCAAATGTTTTGTAATAACCAACGCTAAAAAAAAAACAAACGCCCTTATCCTAAAATTTTACAAGGATAAACATAAAATGAGTCACCTGGTTACTTGTAGTTACTCCAAGGAAAAAAAACTTTAAGCCTCTAATTCTCATTGCTTATGCCACTAAATTCTCCCCGTTATATAATTGTAATTTTTCTTTACACCAGGTTGAGGAAGAACTTCTCCTGAGACGTGGTGGTGGGGACACCTTGGAAAGCAGAACAGCAGCTACAGCGCGAAGGAGTTTTTTTAGGTAAGCTTCTCCCTATTTCAAAAAGACAGTATGGTAAGATTAGAAGTAGTCTGCAGCAGTAGGTTTAGGGTCAGACTTAAGACTGGACTTATAGGCCGAGATATATAAAGTTTTATTCTCAGTTTTATTGGGACTTAAATAACATAAAGATGGGATCACTTTTCTTTGATAGCTTTGATGGTTCTATTAAACATACTAAAAATCCTGATACCTGCTACCAGGGGAACGTGGTGAAAATGACTCCGCCATCTTGAATATTTTGCTGTTTTTTCACTAATAGGTATTTTACTCTAAAGTAATGAGATAAATTAGGGAACTATAAGAAACCTATAAACTGGGTATATATGAGCCTCTATCTACTATGCCAACATACATTGGGCAAAATTTCTTCTATATGGCGGTTCCTGGTTAATGTTCACATTGTATTCAAAAGAAATAGAAATCTTGAGACCTTTATTTTAGATAATAAAATTTTCCTTAAAATGCCATGACTCCAGTGAAATAAACAAATTGGGCCAATTTTTACAAATCACCAAAAAACCTATTATATTTTCTCAAAAACCAAGCTTTTTAGACGAAAAGTGAAACAGTTTATTGTAGACAAAAACTTTTAAAATACTGTTAGTTACCCAGTGGCGTTTGTATGTTACTGTAAATTTAAAAAATATTCCGATTTTTGTATAGGTTTTATTTAATTTTCTCAAAAACTAAGCTGTCTAGGAACTAGTTAACAGTTTCTTAAAGGCAATAAAATCTCCTTTTTAATGATCTGTAACAATTTAATTTTGGATGTGGTTACGAATCCAGTGGAGTACTTTTATAGTAGAATTTTTGAAAAATTATCAAAAAACTTGTTTCTTTAAAGGTTGTAGCCAGTTTTCTCCAAAACTAAGCTCTTTATAGGTCACTTTCTTATGCACAATTAAATTAGCTTTTGAACACTATATACATTTATCATATTTTGAATGTATTTACTGTTCCAGAGGCGTCCATGATGACCTCAAAATTGTAATATTTACCTGTGAGGAAAAACAGTCTTCAGGGTACCGTTTTAAAAGAGGCGCAGCTCCCTTAGGAACCATTTTTCGACAAATATTTCTAGGAACTTTTTTTCATGAAAATACTCCAGGAATCACACCACGAATTTTTTACCAATGTTTAGGAAACACCCTGTATATAAAAAGGGTATTTTTATCAAAATCTAAGCTTTTTATGATTTTTTTTTTAATTTTATACAATTAAATTACCTTTTTAGCAATATATAGCTTTATTATATTTTAAATCTAATTACTATTCGAGAGGCGGGGTGCACCCCCAAAGTTTATACCACGCGCCGCCACTGCCTTTTAGGAGATCTACACTTATTATCAAAATCATATTTTTAGGCGAAAGAAGCACCAGAGAAACGGAAGCGGGTCGTCGGGGTTAAGTTCGTCAGGCTCAAGAGATTCGAAAGAATTAGCCAGTTTTTGTAATTTGTCTCCGGGGTGGTATTCGGATAGTGGTAAGTTAATGGCAACTTTCCTTTTAGTTTTTAAGTTTATACCAAAAAGTGATTTATATTGATCAAATTTGCGGTGAACCTAAATTTCATTATGAAACTAATGTTATTTTACACCTAATTTAAACAATTTAATAAATATGAAAGATTTACCTTTTTGTGTTGCAATCTTTTACTTGGAGTTTTTATTATTTTATGTATTATAGTTGAGTAAGAAGACCAGAGATAGGTTTAATACTGATCTTATTATTACTTTGTACAGGTATTTATACTTAATTAATATATACATACACACACTATACGTAGAAAACTGCTGACTCCGCTGTCCTTATTTTGTGCATCATCACGTTTCGTTATTAACCATAATTAGTTATAGGGTGAACCAATTTTTATGTCTGATTGGCTGGAATACTGCTGTATAAATAGATAGGTTCTAATGGGATACCTTGAACATCGGAATCGTCACGTTGGCTGGGTTATCGGGAATGATTTGTTCGTTTATGATGGATAGAATTATAATAATTAGAAATGCTGTTGGCTGTAGTATGATATTGAAACGTATTCCATTTTGTTGTCTGCACTTCATCTTCTAGGTGTGTTTCTTCGTTTACTATATCAATGATTGGTGAATAAGTGTTTACTACTGACTCTGTCTTCATCTTTCTTGGTAGTTCTGATATAAAGTTAACGTTGAAGTATTTGCTGGTTGTACTAATGATCCTAACACTGTGATTGATTTCTTTCTTTTGGATGTCAAAATGTTTTTATTTCTTTTTTATACAACTCTGGGAAATTTGTATGATACCGGTTTGATCGAGTATCACATCTTCTCTATTTCCATCACAAATGAAGGGTACACGGAAAAAAGGGGCTCATGTACATTTATTCTTTTTTATAGGAGAGCAATTTCTAGGTTTTTTTGAGCCCCTTCTTTTCCTGTACGCCTTAAATATAATCGAGAATATATCTGCAATGAGCACGTTATTTCTAGTTTCTGGAGTACGAGGAAATAGAACGGTAAAAATTCTACACAATGTAACAAAATCGCAATTATCAAAAAAATGTCGATGGCTCTGTATAATAAACATTCATGTATTGGAAGTTTGAATTTGTTTCCATATTGTCGATTAAAGTGTCATCCTTTGAGTTGGGCATGCTGATTTTTCTGTGGGTTAATATATTTTTTGTGTCAATATCTTTTGTAGATGGGGAACAAATGTATCTATTCTCGTTTACACTAAAACGTTTTTTTAATTCATCTTCAGTTAGTTGAAAGTAATGTTGGGTGCAATCAATTGCTGTAAATTCATTAAAAATACTGAATTCGTTCTTCTTAATTTTTACCGCGATGGATGTTGCTTTTATCAGGAGATACTTTGTTACTTCGGTAATGACAAAATATCCATAGATGTGGATATTGTCTTGGCTATGGCGTTTTTCTGTTTTTAACATTGGATACGTGATGATTCTTATATTTGAGGGCAATGGGTTTGATATCTTTAGAATGATTTCCACAGAAAGAGAAAATATTTGCTTGCTGATTTCTGGTATTTGTTTGGTTTTAATAAGATTATAAATGCAATAACGTATGATGGTTTTTTTACATTTTATACCAGACGGGTTCCTAAAACAGTTTGGACATCTTTTCTTCTTTAACAAATGTGAATCTTGCCTACGGCTGTAGTGCTTGAAATTTTGGACATAAATGTACTGGATCCGCTTCTTTGCCATATGCACATTCTGATCTGTTTTTCGACTTAAACACAACGTTTTTTTTTTTCGTTTTTGATCTTGTTTGGTCCTGCTGCTTCGAGAGATTAAAATCTTGTTTGTAAAAATTTCAGCAGTTTCTTAGTGGCTTGAAGTTTGTTTGGTTCTTCAAGAGTTTGTTCATAAAGTCTGTTTGTTTCAGGATGCCATTTTTGCATATGATGAGATTTATGTTAGTCATGTTTGAAATACGCCGTTTTTAGCTCCAGCTTGCCTATTTATGATACAATATTGCGCGATACGTCAACATTTTCCGAGAAAATCGTAGAACATGTCTGCACGCCCTCCAAAGGTCAGTCAAAACTGGTCAGTTTCACTTTTTTTAATCCACTATTTTTCAGCATTTTCGAACATAATCTAAATCCAAATTATGTCTAAAAACGTGATTTTTTTATATTTTTGTAATAACACCCCTACAAGGTCCAGGCAATTTTTGGTGAAATAGTTCTTTTTTACGTTAGCATGAACTGGTCGCAAGAAAAAACTATTTTAGCTTAAACTTGATTATCTGGTAGCGTAAACTTGTCAGACAATAAACTACAAACTACCTAAAGTTTTTTTTTTAATTTTTGTTGATCAAACGGTCTTCTTTATGGTACTTAAATTTTGAATTTTCTTGTTCTTGACGTTGCACTTGCGTTGAATTTTTTGATGAGGTTTAGGACAGTTCAGTTCTTGCTGAAGTTCTCAAAGGTTCGAGGGACCATGAAAGATTTCTCTTTTTTGTGTGGTAATCTTTTACTTAGATTTTTATTATTTTATGTATTATAGTTGAGTAAGAAGACGAGAGAGGTTTAATACTGATTTTATTACTACATTGTACAGTTATCTATTTATATTTAATTAATATATCAAATCAAATCAAAAACGTTTATTGAGAAAATACAAAATAATTTCTAGAAACTAAAAAATTTATAAAATCAGATAAAATAAACGTTAAGAGAAAAAAAAAGAAAGCTGCAGAAGCATTTGTATGCTTGTATGTGGCTACTTAGTTTTACTACACTATGGCAGTCATAATATGGCATGTATGGTCTTAAACAGGTGATTTTTTTGTTATTTAGTATTTTCGTTTATATTACAGATTAGTTTAAACATTGGTTTATATTGGCTAAAAAACATTATTGGGCATGTACTATTGTAGGTATTTTAAATTAATAAGATTATTTAAGACCCTCCTAGCGCTCACAAACATCCATTTTTTGCCAATTTTTTAAATTGTTTGAATTTAGTTGCGCATTTAATATTTTCTATATATAACATACAAAAGACGTGAATTTTAGTACCCGTGAATTTAAAAATCAAACAAGTTTTCGTGGCTAATCGGGTAAAAAGAAGTTTTTTTTTCTCTCATATTTTTCCGTGGGTAGCTCGAAAGCTTAACCTCACGGGGATCCAAGATCTAATGGACATCTAATAAGTGTTGACAGTTAACTGTTTCGTCCTTGTGGGACTCCTCAGAACACTGCTTGGTCAATGAGACACCCTTGCGAAGTTAATTAGACGGTTTTGTCTCTAATCCTATGTCTATAGTAAGAAAACCCTCGCAAGAAGTGCCATCTACCGAGATACGAGAGAAACTCGAAGAAGAGCAGACAAGAATAAGCTGCTATATATATATATATATATATATATATATATATATATATATATATATATATATATATATATATATATATATATATCTATCAATCGATTGCAAAGAAAAAGAAACCGTCCGTGACCTACGACAGCTCTTTTGTCTTTTAGGCCGGAGCAACGCTGCTTAGTGTTTTTACCCACCATCAGACGCGAGCATCAAATCAGCTGAATTTTTAAGCCAAATAATACTAACAAACGTGAATTTTAGTACTTAAAACCTAAAAAGCTTTCGAAAGATTCACAAATACACACTTATACATACAACCGAACCGAACCGAACCATACATACATATACATAAACACATACTATACATAGAAAACTGCTGACTCCGCTGTCCTTATCACGTTGGAAGAAACCAACTTTTATGTCTGTTTTTTTTAAGCTAATTTTTTTTAATCAGGCAGATTTTTAATACTTTAAGGGGATTCGAGGGTGGTCGGTTGTCTTCCTATGCCTTCCATTTCAAGCTCGTGCATACATTATCCACCGTTGGTAAGGGAAACGCAAGAAATAAGCGAGACTTGGCCCTTGACGTGTTGAAGAACCCTACACAGGAACGTGTGTTAGTCAGAGAAAATTAAATTGCTTACCGTGGGGTGCTTAGCTGGCCCGGTGGGTTTTTGTGTAGTATGAAGGAGTTTGTGATTGTCCTCTTTATACAGGGTTATTAAACAAACTTTTAGGATGTGTTAGAGTATAGACGGATAGAAAATGAATTGAGAAAAAAAGGCGCGCCTAGACCGGGGTTTCGAATACAGATTCAAGTAGAGGGTGTTGGTAACACAATTCATTTTTATTTTTTAGATTTTATTTTTACACGTTTCAGTTTTGGATAAACAAGATTTTTTTTATCTCTTAAGATTTTTCTTTGAAAATGACAAAAACCATATTAACATTGCTTTTTTTTCTAAACAATTTTCACACAATGATAATATTCTCCAACTTCGAGTAGGTGCGCCATAAAACTAGATTTCTTTCAACTTTTATATTTTGGTGTAACATTGATTTCTGCATCTGTAGAAAACAGTTTTTTTTAATGTTTTCTTACTCTTTGTTCACAGGGTCCCTTCACGAAGACATGTCCCAAATGTCCTATCAGCGCGTCGAACGCTTGCAATACCCCGAATACCGGCCTGTTCTTATTTTGGGGCCCTTGGCAGAATGCGTGGCCGATCGGCTGGTAAAAGATTTTCCAGAAAAATTCCAGAGGCCGAACACTGAAAATAGACGGTGTTCTCAAATGCAGTTAGATAGGTAAGAAAAAAAATTAGAATAGACTTCTAGGCTTACTTACTTTGTAAAGAAACGGAAGTTCTAGCTCCTCTTTTAAATACAGGATGCTAGGAAATAAAAATGGTAGACGCTGAGTTTTTTCAAGTTGAGCGGTTTTATTATCTTTAGCAGCCAAAATTTCCACATCTTTACATTTTAACTGCCAACCCTGAAATGAAGTAAAAACGGAAAATACAATTAAAGTAAATGGACCCATGACAGATCTGGTACCCATTAGCACACTCCAAGTGATATATCAGTCTTAAAAACAGTTTTTTGTAAAAATCTCAAAAACGAAAGCTGCTTCGAAGTTTTTGGGTATACCATAACTTGTTGAGAAAAATGTGTTCTACTCATTGACTTCTATACCCATGGTTCTACTATATTCTTAAAACAATTTGTGAATTTTTTACTGTTAAAAAACTGTCATTAGCAACCGAACCGAACCAAACACTATTTTTCATTCAAATTTCATGCAAATTGGTCCAGCGGTTCTTGAGCTATCGTGGGCTGGACGTAACATAATCTATTAACTCAAATATTACATTTTTCCTACGAGCGTGTGAAAAGAAGCACTCATTTGCGTACGGAAAGTATAGCTTTACTGCGTGTAAAATGTATACCGCGGATAAGGTCGAAATTTTAGCTGTAATTTTGGAAAATATACGATAGTTCTATTGATAATTTAGCGACAAAAACATTTCTGAGCTGGGACTCATTAACATTACGTCAGTCGCAAAATTTTTCGAAATGCTCAAACGTGAGAAACGCATCTAATATTTTTGGCCAAAAAAATCTGGAGAAACAAAATCATATTTTTCTTTCAGGGAATTGGAAGATGGACTGATAATCGAATATAGGCGAAGAGGCAATTGTTACGAATGCGTTTCTGTAGCCGCCATCTTGGCAGTATCTCAGGCGAGGCTACACTGTATGCTAGATTGTTCTATCGCTAGCGCGCAACGGTAAGTCTTTTATCGGCATTCTATAAAACCTAAAATAAATTCGAATCATGTAGCTTATATAAGATGTAAGAAGAACGCACTCTTAAAACTACTTTTACAGGAAAAATGAACTATCCGACTGACGCGCGACGCCGCGCCGACGCACATAGGAGTATTTGTATAATAAAAAAAATTATTTGTTGTGTTTTTTGCAATTTCTTCGAATGAAATGCAAAGTTTAACGATAATAAGCTATTTATTTAAAAAAATATATACATAGGGTGTTACACAAGTCATGGATCAAACAGAATGAGGTGATCGGGGAGGTCATTCGCTATCAGAATAACCATACAAGTATATTGTAATCCGATTACTGATGATTTTTGAGTCATTTAATACTTTCCATATTTCCATAAATACGTAAAAAAATAATGTCATTTCGATTGATATTAATGGCGCTGCTAGAAAAACAATTGCAGATGAATATGCATTACCCTATCGTCTACGTTTCTATGATAGCAACCTAGCGAATTGCTTCGGGTCAGAGAACTGTTTATAATAAGCCGAACGTCCTTTTTTTTCAAAAACCATAATACTGTTCAACCAATAATTGTTTTTCAGGCTTAGACGGCATAAAATCAATCCAGTCGTTCTTCTTATCAAATTCAAGAGCACCAAGCAAATCAGGGAGCTAAAAGATGCCAGATACAGTCTAGACAAACTTTCAGGCAAGGCGGCTAAGGAAATGTTCGAACATGGTAAGCATCGACAAAAAAAAATGTTTTGTTTATAATATTTGTCAGGGTTGAATAGTAATCATTCATTAACGACAAATAGTTATTTTTAAAGGCACATACTTACCTAAGCTCAAATGCGAATGTTGCAAGCCGAAGCAAACGCACATGCTTATACGTACGTGTCATCGAGGTGCGTGTCAGTAAGGTAACTGATAATGAGTAGGATCACTCATTCAGTTACCTTACGTGTCATGGGCAACAGAACCCAGTGCAGTTTTTTCCTTTGTTTCGTTTTACTCGTTTCCCTATAAGCAAACCAAAGCTACTCTACTGTGTAGAACTTCTGTTGCAAAAATGTAAGTTTATCCCACTGAGTTTTGCTATAGGCCATAAGCTGGAAGCCGAGTACCGCCACCTAGTGACAGCAGTGGTAAGCGCAGGTGCCAACGTGGCGCACGTCTGCGCGCAAGTAAAAGCAGCAGTGGATGCAGAACACAGAAAAAGTCAGTGGGTTCCTGTCTCGTCAATGCATTAGGTGAGTCCTCTCAGTTGAAAGAAATAATCGATTAAATTATTGCAACGCAAAAATCACATTTGCTGGCTATGTTTGACTTCCAAAGTGTCATTGTAGTACTAGACCAGTCAAATTACACTTTGAAAAAAAAATATATTAACAACATTTCGACTATTAAATACGTAATATTCCAATACTCCCTGTTACCTATTTACACAATGGTTGGCGTTTGATGCAAACATTCAGAAATAAAGGTACGAAAAATGCACAGATACCAAATTTACATAGATAGAGTTTTTGTCAACTGTACGCCGATGATTTGACGTAATGAATACAAGAATAAAATAATATTCATGCGTAAAAGTATAACCAATCAGAACATTTTATCTTAAGGGTCGCAAAGAGGATAGACTTATACCCATTAATATTGCTATTTCAAATATGTTTGCATTCTGCATCGTAAGGTACCGTAGGTATTGCAATAATACGTACTATATGGAAATAATATGCATATGTCTTTGAAAGCAGCCAATCAGGTCTTTTTTGCTTAAAGACCCCAAGGCCCTCATGTTTGCATCATGAATGGGCAGTTACCGTGGGTATTGGAATATTATGTATATGACTTAAGGTAGTAGCTAGGCAATAGTCAAAATTCTGTTAATAATTTTTATTTGCCTTAAAATATGATAATTTCCCTGGCCTATATGTTTTTTATGAATTCTTGATTTATTTAAACGCGCAAATATTTGCAGGTAAATTAGACGTTTTTTAAGAATAGTAGGTTTATTTAATGGCACAAATATTTACAGGTAAATATATGCCTGTATGACTTCTGAAGAGTTGTCAATCTAGTACCTTTTTTACGAATTGTAGAATTATTTAAACGCACAAATATTTGTAGGTAAACCTATTCGTACAGAGTGGGACATTTGTCTTAAGGCATCTAAATACATATCTTAATTAGACTTAATAAATTTAAAAAATGGTTAAAGGTTGTTTAAGGAGCAATCTTTTTTTGTATTTTTGACCCCGAAAATAAAAATAATAGAAAATATTTTCTGACATACATATTTTTGGCCTGCTTAAAAAAAGGAAATTTATTTTATTGCCTAGCTTACTCTTTACCTTAAGGACCTGGAAGTCGTGGTCATTCCAAAACATTTACATATTAAAGCAACCAATATTATACTCATCTACTCTTGACCTTGAGGTAAAGAACGTCAGGGTTAAATTTTGTGCACAAAAATTTATTTTAAAATACAACAATAAAGTGAGGAACATAATAGGTCCTTATTAATCTTGAAGATCATGATAAATTTTAATTAAAAGGTACAATTTTCCGTTCTTTTCATTCCAGGATTTAAAAATGTATGCTCAAATTTAATTAAAATGTTAATTACTTCCCAAATGGCATTTTAATTTATGAGGTTTCTATACAGTCCTTTTTTTTAAGTTTAAACAAGGGATAATAAATTTAAATAAAAATTCGTCTTAGTAGAATGATGTTTAATGGTTTTTTCAGTAAACATAATTTTTAATACTTAATTTTTCTCAAATCTAAAAATGGGAGGGACTTTTTACGTCCGCACGGTATATGTAGCTCTTTCTAGTTTTAAATTTCGAAAGCAAAAGAAGTGTCCTGCATTTTTTTAAAAAATGTTCTGGAAAACCCCCCAAAACAAACAGTCAAATTTATGTGGGAACTTTAACTTTGTCTTAAAATCATGAAATATTTAGATGTCTTAAGATAAATGCCCCATCCTGTATATTGAACGTATATTAAGCACTTTTTGGGAAAAAATTATGTTTTCAGCAATAAAACAACATAATATTTTAAATTTTTATTAGGTAGTTTCGATTGCTATATCTGTAATCTTGCTCAAGTTTAAAATACGAGGATGGGATGAAAAGTTTCCGGCCTAGCCTATAGCAGGCCCGATTTGCGTTCCCACGTGTTTGTGTAACCTTGTTTGTGATCAGTATACGCTCGAGGTTTAAAGTGAGTGCCTCAAGTAGTTTGTGTCCTGCTTATTTTGAAAGCTTATACACTGTGTCAATTTAAAAAGATGGAAAAAAAACAAGATAAGAGCCGTGATAAAATATTTTCATATCAAAGGGTTATCGCCGACGGAAATAAAAGCTAAACTAGATGCTACACTAGGGAAATCTGCTCCTTCCTATACCACAGTTAAAACCCCTGGGTATCGGACTTTAAACGTGGTCGTACTAGCACTGATGATGTTCCGCATTCTGGCAGGCCAAACAGGGCAATTCCGGAAGAAATGGTGCAAACCATTCACAAACTAATTCTAAAAGATCGTAGATTAAGACTGGAAGAGGTAGCTGAGGCTGTGAGCATATCCAAAGAGGGAGTTCACCATATTTTATGTGACGTTTTAGGTAAGAGAAACCTCTCCGCCCGATGGGTGCCGCGTTTGCTCACGCCAGAGAATTTGGCACTGTTTAGACGTGATTCAGGGGCCTTTTTGCGTAGATTTACTACGGATAATGAAACATGGGTTCATCATTATACCCCTGAAACTAAGTAACAGTCCAAACAATGGACGGCAAAGGACGAACCAGTTCCAAAGAAGGCAAAGGCAGTACCGTCTCCTAGAAAGGTCATGACAACGGTATTTTGGGACGCTAAAGGGATGCTCCTCATAGATTATCTCGAAAAAGGAAGAACAATAAATTCAGAGTACTACAGCGACTTACTGGACCGGCTCAAGCAGAATATAAGCGAAAAATTTTGTTTCATCACCTTGCTGCAAGTCCGCTCTTGTAATGGCTAAAATCCATCAGCTAGTCTTTGAACTGTTAAACCATCCACCTTATTACCTTTTATTTGTTTCCAAAGCTAAAAAAAAAACTCTGCCAATATATGGGCCCCTAAGCTCACACTAGGTACTACAGTTATAGTGTACCTGTGAGCAAATATAACTAAAAACTGTAATATAATGTATTTTCTTCAACTCCAGACTCAATTACCTTTCGTTTGATATCACACATGCCATATTTTCATTTAAACTCTAATTTTTGAAATCTACCCCCACCCTTTTTTTTAACTAAAATTTATTTTGTTTAACTCCACACTCAATTACCTTTCGTTTAATATCACACACGCCATATTTTCACATAAACTCTAATTTTTGAAATCTACCCCCACCCTTTTACTTGGCTTGTGTTCGGTGGATTTTGTTCATTTTTAAATGGGACCATCTCGACCCAAGACCCAGGCTAGGTACCAAATTTCATTGAAATCGGGCAAGCGGTTTTTGAGTTATGCGCGTTGGTCGTTACAGACAGACATACAGACAGACAGACAGACAGACAGACACCACAACAAAAAAGTTTCAAAATCATCTGAAACGCAAAGATATATAAAAATTTTTGAAATCGGAGCAACTTTTTTTTTCTCGAAAAAATTAGGATCACCAAAGCTCACACTACTATAGTATAGTATATGTGTGAGCTAATTTCCTCAGATTTAGAAGTCATTGCAGCTACAAACGCCTATTTTGACGAGTTGTATAAATCAGACTTCAGTGATGGCATCAAATCAGTTGAACATCGTTGGGCCAAATGTATTACCTTACAAGGGGACTATGTAGGAAAATAAATTATTATTTAGTCACTATGGTGTTGCTTTCTATGTTAGGCCGGAAACTTTCCATCCCATCCTCGTATTTATTGTCAAAATTTTTTGTCTCACTTTTTAACAAAGTGTAATTTTTTATGCTGAGTGTTCGTAAACCACCTAAAGGGTTCCTATTATGTCTTTAGCTTTTTTTAAAATTAAACTCATAAAAAAACTGGATTTTTTGCTCAAAATTTACCTATCTAAGTGCTTTGCATGCATGATTTGGTTGTGTTTTGAAAAATCAAATTGACCTCCTAAAGAAAAGCAGAGAGAGCTTGCCTTTTGCTTTGGCAACTTTTTTATTCTGTTATCTGTCATCCATGATAACGATGAACTGATGTAACAGGTTTTATTTGTAATTTAACAATTACAAAATTTAAATCATCATATCTTAAAATTTTTTAACGATTTGTAGTCTTAAATTAGATCTGTGCAATCCTAACCAAATTTTTTTAATAAAATACGAAATAATATTTAGGACATTTTAGAAAAATTTTGATAAACGATAAGACAATACGAATTTTTGACATTTTTACGAAATAAGTAATCAATTTTTGTAACGCGCATGTGCGCGGCTCATTTTACAATGTTAGCAATAAAGTTGTGCCTTTAAAGGTTTCAATTTTCAGGGTCTCGAAAATAACTTTTTGAATCTACTTGTTTAAAACCATTTTAACCGAAAAAGTTTTTTTCGAATGTGATTTTTTTAGTCAGTATCTTGTTTACTAAGAAGTTGCCGGTGTCTCACTATCCACTGTTTCAGCAAAATGATGTGCTCGATCTGGCCTGCCCTGGCCTGACTTAACTACTTAAATAAAATGCCCCGCGATGCTTCCAGAAGACTGGGAAAAGGAGCGACGAACTGGTGACTTTAAATTCGACTTTGATCTTCAAGGTCATTTGGAGGTTCAGTCGATTTTTCAAATGGAAGCACATATTCTTGAACCAGAAAATCAAAGACGCGGATAATTGTACGTTCCAATTTACCTTGACCTCTGGCCTCAAGGTGATTTAAATAGAACATTTTAAGGTTCATTTTTGACCGTTTTATAGAAATATGTTTTTATTCTTCCTCTTGACCTTGATGTTGATCATGACCTATCACTTGAAAATCAAAAATAAATTTTTAACTACCACGGCCCTAAAATGTTTACAAACAAAAATATTCAAAAAGTTGTTTTCGAGAACGTAACAACAATAACCCAATTTTATACTAGATCTGATATTTTATATAGCTATTTATTAGAATTGTAGATTTATACATTAATTTTTGTATTATTTTTTAATTAATCTATAGGTTTTTATACCAAACAAAAGATACTAGATAACAATCTTAAAAAGTAGAATATGTGTATCTTAAAAAAGTCACAAATAAAAAGCAAGCCTGGGCCTGACCCACGTCTTTATTTTCGGCCGCTTGATTATAATTGCTTCTTTGCCTAAATGAACAGATAACATAGATAGATTATATAGATAAGATAATAATTTTTGCCTAAATGAACAGATAATTATTATCTAGTAGATTATTGTCTATAGTCCAAATCCAAATATTACAGTTGCTTTTAATGTGTGAAATAATATAATATTTATATTATATTATATAGACGGAAGGTGAAAAGAAAAAAAAAACAAATATCTTTGGAAAAAAATATTTTATTCAAATTATGGAACTAGGATTTTTTAGCAAGGCCATATAAAATACCCATTTTGGTTCGCGAAAATAACCCCCTATCGGCCACCCGCTAGTGTAACACCACTGAGCAAAACAATATTTTTAATATAGTACCACACAAGTAATATTTTTACCATAACTCTAATTTTTAAAATTTACCCCTATTTCTCGGCTTATGTCTGGTAGATTTTATTCATTTTTAAATGGAACCATCTCGAGCCAAACCCCAACCTAGGTACCAAATTTCAATAAAATCGGGCAAGTAGTTTTTTTAATATGCGCGTTGGTCGTGACAGACAGACGGCGCGACAAAAAAGTTTCAAAATCATCTGAAACGCAGAGATATATTTTTTTTTTAAATCGGCGCAACCTTTTTTTCTTCTTTTTGACACAATCACCAAAGCTCACACTACAATGATATAGTATGCGTGTGAGCTAAAATACAGGCCTCGGCCCTGAACAATCAGCTGATATTCCAGGTTCTATTTTTAGTTTTAGAAGGATGGAGGTTTTTTTGGTATTTTCAAAATCGCACTACAGATTTTCGTGAAATTTCAGTGAAATATTCTCAGAAACCACTCCGATTTCCACCAAAATTTTCTCAGGATAAAAGATGTTTTAAAAGGTTGAAAATTTAGCATTTCCTATTTGAAGTTCTAATTTCCCGCCATGCGCGTCCTGATTGTTTATATAAAAAAAGCCCGGAATTTCAACAGGCTTTAAAAACTGCTAGAGATTGTTGATCACACATTGATACCTTTTTAAACCATGCGGTGTTACCAAAAAATGCATTTTCTTTGACGTTAAAAAAGCGGGCGTGTGTAGTTAGTAGTAGTGGTGGGGAGACCATTTTTGGTCTAGCGACTAGGCACACGGCGCGCCCTTTTCGCAAACCCCGATTTGTCCGTACATCATATATCAAACTGATGCACGAGCCCCTTAGGATGCAAGTTTTCTTTCTCTAAGAGGACTTAATTTTGCCTGACACCTCTTTGTCGAGGGCAGGGGTCTTTATACTGCGTAGCAAGTATACACAGTGGACCCACGCTTTTACACCCCTTCCGAAAGGTGGTCCTGCTACATGTTAGACTTGCATCTATCTATAACATGGCTATCGTCCCCGCAGAACTTGGTTATAGACGATAGACTTCTTTCCTTTTCCGCGGAACAGTCGTGGTCGTCGTGAGTTGACTACTGTAGGAGATTTATGCTGGCGCCGTCCTGGTTCCGACTATAGAGCACTTATAGCAGGCTCCTGGGTAATTATCCCTGGTTCCTCGGCTGGCTGCGTGTCGGCTCCTGGACTACACCTGCGTATATTCTCGATGTTCAATGTCGACTTATATTTTTTGCTTGCATCGCATCGCATGCTTATTCGATGACGGCTGTTGAACGCTGAAAAGGAACTCGGCGACAGATTTTTTTTTGTTTTTGCATCGTTTGAGACGCGAGCCTGGTACCTTCTGCATGTGAAGCCGACGACCATACCACGGCACTATCCTGCCGCGGGCATGTGTACATGTGTGTGTTCATTTTTAAAAAAATACATACAAAAAGAATAATTTTTCAATTATTTGTCAAAAACCGACAAGTTTGGAGGTTATATGGCCGTGACGTGTTATAAATGTAAATATCCACTTTTTATTAAGGGGTTTGTGAGGTTTTGTGATGACAAAAATCAGCTTTAACACCTTGATTTAAATCAAGTTTTGACCCAAAATTATTTGACGTATTTTTCTTATTTTGACCTCTCTTATTACGTATTTCAATATACATTTTTTCCATACCGTCCGTAAACAAAAAAATAGTTTTGTCTAGTATCTTTTATGGTTTTATATGACATTTTAACATAAGTAGCGAGGTGGTTGTATATTTTTCTCTTCTGTGATTACTTTTTTATATAGCCTGTATCAAGTTACTCTTAATTTGTGAAAACTTTTTAAGTGCAAGCTTTTGAGAAACAAACAAATTTACCAACGTTCATCAGGTATGTATACCAGTATGACCTACACAAGAAACGGAACGATTCCTTAGGCAGAGGAGACCGGGCTTGGATGGGCACAGGGGTTGATCGCAATATCTTCGAAACTTCGGTAGAAATAAACGTGTGGTATATTTATCTAAAAATCTCAGCCTGGCTTCAAATGGCAGCAAGTTAAGAAGTTTTTATATTAAAAAGAAGTTAGATTTAAGTAATAATATCGCACATTAAGATTATTATCTTAAAAACTAATCAATGAAGAGTATACATGTAATATATTATTTGAATCTAGAGTATGAGCCCATTTGACAGGTGAAATAAAATAAAGGGTGTCTCATCCATATACGTAATATTCCAATACTCCCTGTTACCTATATACACAATGGTTGGCGTTTGATGCAAACATTCAGGAATAAAGGTACGAAAAATGCACAGATACCAAATTTACATAGATAGAGTTCTTGTCAATTGTACGCCGATGATTTGACGTAACGAATACAAGAATAAAATAATATTTATGCGTAAAAGTATAACCAATCAGGACATTTTATCTTAAGGACCGCAAAAAGGATAGACTTATACCCATTGATATTGCTATTTCAAATATGTTTGCATTCTGCATCGTAAGGTACCGTAGGTATTGCAGTAATACGTACTATGTGGAAATAATATGCATATGCCTTTGAAAGCAACCAATCAGGTCTTTTTTGCTTAAAGACCCCAAGGCCTTCATGTTTGCATCATGAATGGGCAGTTACCGTGGGTATTGGAATATTATGTATATGGTCTCATCTAATTTAAGAAAGTGAATGTCAGAATCTGTCACTTCCAATGACATCTGACACTTCTAATTGACATATTCTAAAATATCTTGAAAAATTATAAAACTTTTGTGTTTAAACCAGTTTTCTATCTTGTATATTGGCGGCGCTATAAACGAGTCAAAATATAATGTGGTGTGGCGTTATCCAAAACACTGTACGTACCAACCACACCCGGATACAGAGTTGCTTGGTACACTTGCAGCCTGGAAGAAAAATGTCATTGCTGACGTTGCGTTAAGCCGTAACGTTCATTTTTAAGAATTTGGTACACAATAATAAAACTCTTTTTTATCTATTTGTCAACAAAAAAAAAAGGAAAGCCTTAATTTAAAAAGTATGCCAACCAACCCCGGTCTCCCCTAACTTATTCAATAACAGTTGGTAAGTTAGCTTAAATGTAATTTCAGTCCGTTTAAGGGGCGACATAATTTTTAAATCCCAGGTTACTGTTACCAAATATGTATACGATGCAAATAAGGATAAGACAGACTTAAAAAATTGGTTTGGTTTACCGGCCATAGTGGGGAGCAATAAAGCTAGGGAGTAATAGTACCAGACAGTATTTGAACAGTTTGACATTATAAGATAACATCTGGTCTTTCAATATCAGAGTTTTTTAATATAAGAAGCGGAATAAATACTGTTTTATTTTATTAAAGATAAATAGACCACTTATTTTTAATTCGACTTTATTATGCAAATTGTGAAAGATCAATTGTTAGTCTACAATGTAAAGCTGTCAAAGCCTGGCTTTATTGCAATTGCAATCACCAATATGTGATACGATTTGTCTTTAATATTAACGTAGCTTTGTCCTAAGGGTAGAGAGATGGATCTATTGAGAAACCAAACCATAGGCGAACTACCTCTCTAAATTCATGTTGTAACTGATTTATAAGAATTAAATGGACCCTTATTTCTAAAATAAACACATTTAGCTGGGACTATTCTCAAATTAACTGAATGCCCTCTTGAAATCCAGCAAACGCACTAACAAGCTGATTACTTTTTCAATCGTACTCTGTTGTTTTCGCAAAGAAAGATATACTTACTAATTATAAAAAAATCGTCAAAATGTGATTTTAAATTTATTGCCAAATGGCGTTTAATTTTTATACTACGTTGTTGATTTATTTATTGCTTTTACAGATGATTTAGAATCCACTTAATTAGCAAATTTTTAGAAAGTCACATTTTGCGAAATTTAGCTTGTCTTTAAGAAGTCAGTTTTAGATTACCAAATAAGTTTTTTCCAAGTTTGTCAAAAAACTTCGGACATTTTACAAACAAAAGAAATATATTTCAAGATTTGTCAAAATAAAATATTTCGTATAAATACGCCTGACACAGTTAGCGCGTTGGCCGACATTACCTAAGCAACAAGAACACATTTCCATGCTCAGGTCTTCAGTTTATTGGGAAAATTATCTAAAATTGACTTTAAAAAAGACACATTAATTATTAAAATCTGATCTTTTTATTGATTGGGATATACTATTATTTTTGCTTTAACAAATAAGGATAATCTAATTTTGCGTTATAATTGTATTATGTTAAATATTCTTTGAAAACAATAAACCGTATGTAAGTATTTATTAAATTGGAGTTTTATGTTTTGATTTGCGATACTTTAAATTACCTTTTAAAGTTATTGAGCATTTTTTTTTAAAACTTGGTTGGTTTTATTTAGTTTGGCAGTAACAAAGAAAAACTTAACCAAATTCGAAACTTAATATAAAAGATGTACAATTATTCCCATAATTTATTTAAAAAACCTAAGATTTTTCACCAGAACCACTTTTTTTAAAATCATGAGCAATTTGTTTAATTATCTGCATTTTTTCCTTAAGTTTCTCTTTTGCATTTTCAGCCTCGGAACCGTTACTTAACATCAAAGTAACGAAATCATGGTATGAAATAAACTCGTTACACTGTTCTTCTGCCAAGTAAGACCTTAAAAATGTCAAAACTGTGGAAACATGTCGCCCACTAGCGTGTAAAATGCACTGCGTGGCCGTAGTAAACACAACCAAAACTGCTAAGTGAAGAACTAACGCTAAATCTTCGCAAGCATCCAGCTGTTCCAAAAGCTGATGTTTGTGGTTAAGAACGATGGTTCTATCTTTCTTTTTATCTATTTTCTTTTGAATCATGCTACAAGCCTGCAACCCGTTATCGACAGCTGTTATAAAATCATCAATGCTTTGAGCCGACAAACTTTTGACAAGCGGGGTCAAACCATTTTTTAAATCATTGGGTAATTCGTTTAAAAACTTTATCCTTTGGTCGTTATTAAAGTTATCGGTTATAACGTTTGAATTCGATTCGGCAGCTAAATAATTTAAAATTTCATTAACGATATCGGTGCACAAAGTCTTTAACAGGTACTTTACCAGAGATGGTTGCGCATCACTTGGTAAAAGTTTAATGCCTTTTTCAAACAATCTAACATCGCTTATCAGATCGTTCAGCTTAGTTTGAAGTTCGTTGTGAGTTTGGCGTCGGTTAGCTGTTTTGTCTGCTACCGTGGTTTGGAAGATTGCTGCGGCTATTTCTAGGCTTTGATCGTTTAATTTTGGTAGTAGGTATTGGGCCAAGGGTTCCACTAAACCGTCAAGACCTGGAAAAATATAAGAGATTTAGGATCGCTTTATTAACTAAGATAATTCTGTATACCCGTTTTACACTTCCAATTAATCCATGAATAACTTCATGGATTAATTTATGAATTTATTCAAGCTCATTTTCATGAAGATGTACTGTTATACTGTTTTTATGTAAAATTATATCAGTGTATGAACTCTTAAAATGGGTAAGAAAAAAAATAACATCGTCCCATGGCAGGACCAATAGAAATGCGGAAATCAAGTGAGATCGTATGTTTGACTTTGCGCAAAAGTAATACCAGTGCCCAAAATCGTAAAATGATCAAGGTCAAAACAGTCACGTCATACACCCGCGTTTGCAAATCAAAAAGTTGATACCCAAGGTACTCCGAATTTGTCGTGGTCAGGAGCGCGTCGAGAATCACCAGTGATTGCGTAGTGAGGCTTAACCAAAAATATTGGTCTTTTTTTCTGTTTTGTATTGTTTTTCACACATTATTCCTTTAATATGTCAGTAGTGTAGTTGTGGAGGTTCTATATCAAATGGGTAACATGCCATCCACTTCTTCGCCTGTTGCTGAAGAAGTGAACTTGATATGACCTTGAGGCTAAAAGAAGTGTGTAAGAAGTTGTCAGCAATGACGTAACAACCAGAGGTGTTTGACAGGCCCTATTAGTCAATGACTTAGGTAAGAATGAGAGAGTAGGTAAAATGGGGTGGTTTTTAGTTTTAGCTTCACTAGCTTAGCCTGGTATGTTTTAATGTGAAAAAGGCGTTAGTTAATAATTATTGTTCCTGTGTGTTAAAAAATTATTAAAATTATTAAAAATAATTATTGTTCCTGTGTGTTAAAAATAAAATAATTCCTAAAAATGATCGCATGAGTATCTTCTCGGTGTTTACGACCCCACAAATGCTTCTGTTTTATCTAATTAGCAAAAAAAATATGATGCAACAGTTGTAATTATTTTATTTTTTACACACTCCATTTTACCTACTCTCTCATTCTTACCTAAATCATTGACTAATAGGGCCTTTCAAATGCTTGTTACGTCATTGCTGACAACTTCTTACACAATTCTTTTAGCCCCAAGGTCATATTAAGTTCACTTCTTCAGCAACGGGCGGATGTTACCCATTTGATATAGAACCTCCACAACTACACTACTTATGTCTAAACCCATTTATAAAAGTAAAAATACTTCTTAAAACAGTAAAGATTTGTAACTAAATTAATGAAAAATATCCTGATCATAATATGTTAACCGTCACCATACATTCGGAAATCCATAATGCGTATTAACCTAGGGAAATTTGCACCGTTTTCAAATACGTCATCAATATCACCATAAGAGCGGCTAATTCTTCATATGCGCACAATTTCTAATCGACCAAAATATTTTGAAGTTTTTTATTTTTTCTTCTCATGTAACTTGTTTTCCTCTAGCTCCGTCTTACGTCACTAGTATGTCGTGCATACTCGAAAGGCGATTTTTTAAACTAGCTCCCCTGTCTTTCATTTGGGTGGTCGAAATCAGTGTTAACCTAACCTTGACCAATTGATCCAAGTTAGCTTAACACCGATACACTGGTGACATTAGGGAGAGAGATGGAGAAATTTACATGAGAAGAAAAGTGAAAGAAAGCACAACGTCACGTAACCTTAGAATATTTGGACCAATAGAAAACGATATGCATAAAGAGCATCATAGTCAGATAAAGTCTAACAATGCGAGTTTTTGGCACATAAACCTACAAATCTTTTTATATCTTTATTTTCTTAATTATAATTGTAACTGTTTACGTGTTATATGTATTTTAATAATCTGCCTCATAATAAAAAAAGAAAGTATGAAATGATTTTTAAATTTACTTTAATCAGTTGACAGACAGTAGATAGTGTTTTGTTTGGAATCATTATCAGTTCCCATTTGGCATTTTTACGCGCCATTTGTGTGCTGCTGACCTCACAAAATCAAGCGTCGTCTCTTTTTTTTCTAACACATAGACAGTAAAATATTAGTAAACATTTGGTAGAAAAAAATCATAAAAAAATTGGTAAACAAACACTAGTAGAATAACAAATGATAGAAATACAATTAGTAAAAATTTTTTGACAGAAAGTACAGGGAGGGTTCGGTTCGATAATTAGTGCTTAAACAACATTTGATGAGACGGGGACTTTTTGAAAAGTCTGCATTTTGAGAACGGGTCTATACCTTTTTATATTTACGATTATGTCATTTTGGTAATAATTGTTTTTTTGTAGTATTTTTTTATAAGCGCTCCACCGTCACTTTTAGTCTCTTGAAATTTAAGCGCTCAAGTACGTTCGTAAAACCCAAAATACATCAAGTGTCGAAAATGGGACACTTCATTTGGTAAAAAACCTTTATTAAAAAAAACAGTTTTTACAAAATCGTTTGGCAAAACTTACAAAATGTTTAACGTGACCCAAACTGATTTAACCTAATTCATCATTTGCTCCGTCCTTAAGATTATAGCCCTGAGTGTCAGAAGAATAATGGATAGAGCCAGAACAATGGCTAGTTATCTTTAAATTTACGTTCGTGTTGCGAAGCAAAACAACAACCCGCTAGCGGGCTGCAAGACGTACAATGTGCTAAATGCGCGAGCGAAGCGTGGTCAGCTAAAGTTGGGCCAATTCACGTCAGGTTAGCTTCGATCATATTGGGGGGGGGGGGTCAAGACAGGTGGCAAATTTTTCTAAGAAATTATTTTCTAACAAATGTTTTTCTATCAAACTTCGTTTAAGAAAAATGTCTCTACCAATATCGTGGGTTAAAAAAAAATAGCTATGCAACAGGAATACGAAAACCTAACAGGTTTCTACCAATATTTCGCCACCTTCGAAAAGGTTTTGGTGAGTTTTGAGACGATACATTGTTTGAAAAGTTTTGGTGAACAGTATTCTAAGCTTGAGAGGAATTTACCTTCTTCTTCCAAAGGTCCTTGAATAATATCAGCAACTTCCGCCTCGGAAACAACTTCCAAAATCTTTTTTTTCGCTGCCTTGTCTGTCGTCATCATCGTAATCATCATGACCACTTTTGTTGGCGGTTCTCAAATGTTTCTTGGTTGATTTTGTTTTCGTTTCTCTTCCCTGGGTGCCTCCACCACTTTTACCACCTGTATAATAAAAATTGCATACAAATGGCGTTTTCAACTTTAACTCGTCCACAAATAAAACAAAGCAAATCCGACGAAAACATGGGAGATGTTATTATGTCGTTATACTGACAATATCCACTAAGTATTTTTTTCTTCGTATTTGAGATATTTGCATATTTATAAATAAAAATACCATATCTTTATGTTAGTAAAACCAGCCTGGCCGATAAAACCAAATTTAAATGATACATTAAGTCACCGACTTGTCAAAATCCATAAAATTTAACTAAATTAAAAAAAAAACATTACATACATACATTGTCTAATATTCAATGAACCATTTATACAAAATTCAGGAGTTTGTTAATCAAATCAATTTCCAATCCTTTTGTTCCTAATTTCGGAATTTCTTAAAATGCGATTTTCTCAAAACTATCTTTTTTGACTTAGTGGATATTGCAAGTATATCAACTAATTATATCTTTTACTGTAAAAAAGGGAGACCATTATTCTCTACTCATCAAACAGGCTGACCTCTTTCCTGGACATGGAGTACATGCGGGTTTTCTTTAAGAACAGGGCGAAGCCAAGAAGGACGAAAGAAAGACATGGAATAAGAGGACTTTAATATGCTCTGCAAAACTTAATGATTAGAGGGAATAAGAGGACTTTAATATGTTCTGCAAAACTTAATGATTAGAGGAAAAAAGAGTCCATCGAAAAAATTAGACAATAGCATACTGTCTAATTTTAACTTATTTATCATTCCGCGTTCGATAGCTATCACTAACGCCACATTGAAAAACCAAATCTATCCGTGAATCATTCATTCCAGATTTTACAAAATAGTACTTAAAATTTAATTCGAGCAATTTTCGAAACGGCCCAACTTTCCGGCCATCCTGTCCTTAATCACCAATATCCTGTCAAATGGGTTTCGTGGGGCCAAGTTCAGTGGTAATAAGCCTTGGTTTGCCGGTGAATGTGTGTTAGCAAGTCAAATACTGCCTCAAAATGTGTAAAATTCAAAAGTTTAACCTCCAAACTAAACAAACTTATCTTGAGGCAAGGAAAGGCGATCGTAAATTGCTGTCAGCCAAAAAACGATTTCTTGAAAACTCCATAATCAAAACCTTGCCTAAAGTTAAAGATCAGAGTCCTTTTGGCATTGTATAAAACGCTTTTAAACACTCCAACACCTTTAAACACAACCTCTCGGATACTGCAGTGGGAGGATTTAGTTCTATTTACTCACCGCGAGCACCTAATAAAACGTTATTTACTGACACATTTAACCCGAACTCTGTCCAAATGTAAAAAAAAGAAAGCATCAGGACTCGATCGAGTCTCTTACGACTTTTTATAAAACCTTCCAGGCAACTGGATAACTTACATACGCAGCCTATTTAACAACATTTTCGACTCATAATTCCACCATCATGGGAAAATAATCTGTTTTCGATGCTGCACAAAAAAGTGAGTGTGGAGGACCCCAACAATTTTCGTTCGATCACAAAGCTTTTTACGCACATTTTACTAGACAGGCTACTTTTCTGGGCCCACTCTTTTGAAGCTATTTCTGAAACACAATCAGGCTTTAGAAGTGGACGTGGTTGTATTGATAATGTTTTCACCCTAACTTCAGTTGTCCACTTTTTGCTTTTGTCGATTTTAAACGCACTTTCGACTCGGTCTCTCACAACCTACTACTAAAGCTTTATTAAAATTATTCTAAAAATAAGAAGTTTTTATCAAGCAGCAAATGTAAGAGTTACGGCTACAAACGGGTTTACAAAGTCCTATGACGTTTGACGGAAGGTGTCCTACAGGGCAAGTCACTGAGCTCTTTATCGTTCGCCCTATTCTTGGCAGACATGGACAGATTCTTGTAAGACTCTGGAATTCGAGGTTTAAATATCGATGGCACACATTCTATTATCCTCCTACTATATGCTGACGATCTTGTTCTAGTTGCGGAGTAAGAGAGAACTACAGCGAATGCAGGAGGTACTCGACGATTACGCAACAAAAAATTTGCTCACTATTAACACCCAAAAAACGAAAATCATATGTTTCAAAAATGTGACACATTCAATTTTAATTGTTAACTTAATGGTGAGAAGGTAGAAATTGTTAAAAAAATCACTTATCTTGGAGTAATCTTTTTCATCATTTAGTCTATTTCGGCATATGGCAGATGAATTCTTTGCAAGGGCAGGTCAAACAACGGAAGTCACCTTGACGACGCATCCAGAAACAAAACTACCTCGTGGGCTGCATTAACAAAAGTGTTTGAAGCAAAGTGTTTTCTCAGGTTACGTTCCTGCCTGGTACCTTCGATATTATTGCGATGTTCTCGAAAAAATTCAGGTTGGTTCCCTTATAAAAGACTTCTCTTATTACCAAAATCCACCTCTTCTGCAATAGTTCGACGGGGTCAACTCACCTAAGCTACTTGTTCTTAAACTGATTATAGAAGGTTAAAACAAGAAAGAAACAATTTACTCAATAGTTTTCATTTAAAATGCTATGAGGCTGATGTTTCTATAGCAACAAACTCAAATTATACAAACTTTTACTCTGTCCTGACTTATACGGCACTTTCCTATATATATCCCACATTTTGGCTCAGCTTAGGGTGAGCAACAACAAATTCTCTTGTTTAATTTGCAATATGCTAGAAAACGAGACCATTCGCAATTTTCTTCCTATGCATAGACCCTATCAGACCGGTTTGTTTTTAGATGCTATCACTTTCGTCCAAACATTAGACAATCTTGATGCGCAAACATCAAAACAGGTTGCACATGCTATCATAGGAATAACCTCAAACAGATCTTATCTAATGGGTGAGTAGGAAAGGCCGGGCTCTTATCCCCTATCCCAAATGCTTTCATTAAGTAGTTAACCTTACCTAGCCTAATCAATTTGTTTTATTTTTTATTGTATTTTTTTCTTCAAAATTCATTACTAAATTCGTTTTCTGGTTTTTCATAGACAAATATGTTTTTTAAGGTAAAATTTAATGAGGTTATATTACTAGATACGTAGGAATCCTTGTAATAAATCCTTTGGATACAATAAAGAAATTAAGTAAGTATTAACTTAATTAAAAAGGAAAAAAGCCCTATTGACTGTGATCTACTAAATAACAGTACAATTAAAAAAGTTAACGTATTCGGAAGGTCGCTTTAAAATATACTCCTGGACAAAATTATCGCACCACTTGGCTTTTAGAAATTAATTTTTTTCTAAAGAAATAAAAACAATAGAATAATTAACATTGTTAACTGTGCATTATTTATTAGCAAAAAAGAATCATATTCTATATAACAAAACAAAAAATAACTGCTTAAATTAATATTTGTTTTTGTTTCAATTTTCTTTAAAAAATAAGCAGTGGTGCGATAATTTTGTCCGGCAGTATAGTTCATTAAATTGCTTTGCAATTTTCATATCCTTATAAATGGCAAAATTAACAATTTGTTATTTACGCCTTTACCCCATCCATCGAAACAGACACTATAGTTGATGTTGTATATAAGTGGCACCGCATCATAGCTATGGTAAACAAAATTTTGCGGCAAAATCTAAGTAAAGAAGCCTTAAAAAATGAGTGTTTCACTTTGTACATGCAGTGTGCCGCTCGGGGTTTAATGTTCGAATGCTAAAACACTAAGACCTTTTAAAGGAGAGATCAAATAGGTACTTACCTAATAAATAAAGATCCGAAACATAAAAGAGGATCCAAAATTATATTAAAATGAGCGCAAACATTGATTTAGTTGCAAAAACCGTAATTTGTTTTGTGAAAAGCTCCGTCATAATTTGTTTGACATAAACAGTCAAAACAACGAATAGAAACGTAACAACCAGATAAGAGTATATATGTTCCTTTCTAATGAAATCGTTTAGAAGAAGACATCAATAAAAAGCAAGTAAAATAGTAACTAATGACTAATTAGTGCAGTGCCTCATTTTGGGAATCAATATCAATAAAAAAATTAAAGGAAATGCGTGCCACTGTATGTACCCCTCTACTTCCTTCCCGCCCATCAAGGTTTTGATGACGCGGTGTCACTTTAATACAACATCAAGTATAGGTAAAAAAAATAATAGAAAAAATAAAGGCATTTTGAAATGTAACTTTGTTATGTAACGCTGAGATAAAATATTACAAAACTATTTTCATATTTGTTTGGTTATTTGTGTAAAAGGTATTTAGCAAAAAAATCTAAAATTTGTCCAACTTTACCTCAAGTCACTTAGTCCGTTCAAAGTATTTATTGATTTGTGTTATTAAATATTGGAGATGTAAAAAACAATATAATTAATTCTTCAATTTTTCAAAAGTTTATCCATCTTTCGTGTACAGGCTGTTTCAAATTAAGTGTCCACTCATTGCTATTTGTTAAGTTTAAAATAAAGATTAGTTTAAATTGTCAAACTAGTAAAATTTTTGATGTCCTTTAAAATGGTCAAATCAAAAAAAGAACAATCAAGCAACGCAGTTTTTGTCCGCATACTGATTTTAAATTGTTGGTTGATATGATGAATTTCGGTTATTTTTAAGCAGTTTTCTATAAATTACTTGAAGCCACAACGTCTCAGAAACAAACTGTCTGCTCGATTTGTTTGCCCTATAAAACCAATACAAAAAATGTGATTCTTTCCACCACTGTTATATTATCTGATATAAAGTTACAATATTGTCATTTTAATAGGGACACTTTTCGCGGACTTACCCATAGATCTAACCTGATATCTAGAAAAATTAAGTCTGCAGAAAAAAAACAAAACCCACAATTAAAATATCAAAGGCAACTGAGTATTCCATCCTGATGCAAAAGTGGAAAGTGACAAGGAACCACAATCGTCGTTGCCTTTGCTTCGTGATGAAGGAATTAAGAGTCCCTACGACGCGACAACACCGCAAAACAACAACCATACTCTCTCTAGTTCTACCCATTCTTCTTGTTTGGTCATGGTTTCATGAAAATAAAAAATGTAAACTCGATGAGCAGCAAGAAAAGTGAATATTATAGTTTCAAACCTAGTATCCTTTTTAGTAAAGTATTTCTGATTATTTATCAGTATTTCTAGTTATCCACAGTATTAAACAGGTAGGAAGAACTTAAAAGAACATAGGTATAAATTCGTTTCGCGCTTGCTGTGTCTACAAGCAGACTTACCGCTAGATACACCCCAAGGCGGCCAACCTTAGCAAAGAAAAGAACTCTGAACAGAAGCCGCTGGATTATAGCTTAGACCCTAAGTAGACTTACCTGCTGCCTTTTTGCGCCTCTCCTCTCTCTTATCAACTTTCTCCTCAAGCGCTTCTCCTTTTTGACCCCTGCTTTGCCCGCCTTGCACTTCAATAAGATACTTTTGATAGTCTCCAGACTCTACCACCTTCTTGGCTTTCTCCTTTACCAAATCTTCGCACTTGCTTCTCAAAGCCTCAACATAGGCTTTGCTTAGAATGTAGTTGTCTAAAGCAACAGTCTGTTGAATTTTGGAACCTGTCAAAACTTTTTCCAATATCAAAGCAACGTCTTTTTCGTTGAAAACTGACGGTAAAGTATTTTGAAGATCGACGTAGGTTTTGCTGGCAAGGCATTCCTTAATGTCCGCGTTTATGCGGTCTAGAATTTTTTTGGAAACAACCCCGGAACCTAAATATAAAAATAAGTTTATTGTTTTATAAGAAGTGGCAAACTAGTTTATTAGAATGTCCACTAACTCCACTCAAAATGTATTACAGCCAAACTTCTTTATGTTCAATTTAGTACTGTGCCTAAGATTCATTTGCAGCCGTAATAGCCAAGTTTAGAAAAACATTTTTAAAGTAATAAGAACCTTTCATTTTGAAATTTGTATTGGAGAACTTGGCTTTACTTTTATCTCAATTCTTTTTACGGACTACCATTTTCGCGTACTTGGCTTTTTTTTACAAAAAATGTTTTGTTATGATTTGACTTCTTTTTTAAAGGAATTGGATAATATTTAATTTTTAAAGTAGTAAAATATGCAAAATATTGTTCAAAACTTTTGCAATGCCTTATTTAAAATTTTGAAGTTTTTTCATTTTTCTCCATGGCTTTATCATAGTTCCTATCAGTCTTCCAACGCTCAGCTCTCTAACATTTCTGGAAGTGGACAATGCTACTTTTACATAATTTTACATGTATAGGGGAGGAAAGTAAATTAAATTTTTTGCCTATAGTTTTATTTTAGTTCCTATCAGTCTTCTAAGCTTCAGCTCTCTAGCGTTTCTCGAAGTGGGCAATGTTAATTTTGCATAACTTTACATTTCTAGGGGAGGGAAGTAAATTAGAAGAGTTTTAGATAGGTTAAATATGGGCTGAAATGTTTCAAGAAATGGTGGTACGGCAGCGCGAACTTGGCGAGGCACGGCCGTGCCCTCAGATATATGAATATGTATTTTTATTTGTTTTCGCGCTTTTCGTATTCCAAAATAAAATAAAAATAAGAAAAAGTCAAGACCGAACAATGATTTAAAAACGTAGTAAAATTGCCCCTAAAAATGAAAGTACATAATATCGAATTACAAAATATCGAGACCACAAAATATATATAGGATACGTTTGCGGTCAATTGTCCTAGGTTAGGAACACATCAATTTGGACCTCCCACAAATTTGTTCGAGAACATTCTCTTCGAACAGAAATTTGTTCGGAAACATTATCTTCGAATGGAAACTTGTTCTAAGACAATTTTTTAGAACAAAAAAAATTCTAGTCGTGGCTTGCCAAACTAAACACAAATCATATAAGTTGACAAAGAGGTATCTTTTACATTCTTTGCAAAAAAAAAACTTTCCTGACTTCTTTCCCGGGATCCTAGAGGGTGTGAAACCAAACCGAACCGAACCAAACCGATTTTTTTTTTTTAATCATTTCCCTAAATTAGCTTTCCGGCCGCATTATCCTAACCTGTGACGTGGGACATTTTTTTTTGTGAAAAAAGGTTAGGGAGTATCTGGACAGGTTAGGATACGTTTTCGATCAATTGACTAAGGTTAGGAAAACACCAATTTCGACCTCCCACAAGGAGCACAGGGTAGCTAATTTAGGGAAATAATTTTTTTTAAATGTTTGGGTTTGGTTCGGTTCGGTTTGGTTCGGTTTGGTTTCACAGCCTCTAGGATCCCAGGAAACAAGTCAGGGAAGTTTGTTTTTTAATATATTAGAAAGAGACCTATTTGTCGACCTATATGATTTGTGTTTAGTTTGGCAATCCAGGACAATTTTTTTTCTAAAAAATTGTTTTAGAACAAATTTCCATTAGAAAATGTTTTCGAACAAATTTCCGTTCGAATTTTGTGTTTTCGATGTTTTGTGTTTCGATATTTTTTTACTTACTTACTGCGACTATAATATAAGTTATAAACAAAAACGTTTAAAAATTTGTCAACTGATGCTCTGTATCTGAACGAAAAAAACTTTGACCCCCATAGTATATAGTTTTTTTTTGCCTTCTACAACTCATTAAAATTTTGTGAGTCATACCGTTTATACCCTGTTTTTAGTAAGTCCATTTAGATAAGCTATTTACTCGTTAGGTTAATTAAAAGTTACCGATTGACTCACCCAAAAACACCATCTCTTCGCTGCCAAGTTGTCTTCTTACATAACTGTCGTGGTGAGATAAACCAAGTCTGGTAAGCGCGTCAAACTCCAGGTAGCCATTTTGTTTAAAGAAATTGTTCACCCATTCGTTTTGTGACCTAGAGTACACATGGGGAATATATTGAGCACCTGTGGTCCTTCCTGCGAAAGAAACAAAACAAAAGACATAAAAAGTGAACTTTTTGTCTCAAGTTTCAGGGATAAATGTCCCCTTTTGGTATCCCCCCTTCCAAAACAGAATAAAAAAGATAACAACTAAAAAGAAGAGGCGAAAAGAAAGAATATTTTGATTTGTACATAGTAACCAAATCTAGTGTTCTTGATTATAAATTGCAATCAATTTAGAGCCAGACAGTTTTAAGACATTAACATAAGTATTTTAAAAAAAAATACCAGTTGCAAGCTATGTGGCGCTTGCTTAACTCGGCTTGGTTAAGCAATGGGAAAATAAGGCTTCAAATAATACAAGTATAAGTAAATAGTTATTTTGTTTACTGCCAGGGAGCAGTCACACCCCGCAGTGACTAGGGTCACTGCATCACGAAGACGTAGTGATGAAGACGCCAGGCTTCCAGGATGCAGTGACCCTAGCAGTGACCAATAAGGCTTATGGTACAGTAAACTTAAGTAGATATAGTGAGAACAACTATTAAACGTTGAATCTCATTTATTGAAATTGGTACATCTGCTTTTATATCAAAATAAACATGACTTTATCTTAAATTATAAATATAGTTTCATATCATTTAATATTGGTTAAGGCTAGCTTAAGTAAAATATGCAAGGTTAAGTGAACGTCTTACCTTTTGAGATACAGGGTGGTAAAGTTTTCAAAAATAAATCATTTATTATTAATATCTACAATACCACTTCAGATATTATAATGAAATTTGTCATACATGTACTATGAATCAAGAGGCATTTTTTAATGTATCACGTTTTTTTAATTTCCATCAGTGGCATTCGTACATAATTTGACCTGCCTATTTTGGCAGACATTGATGGCACGCCACTGATTTTTCCTAAAATAAAAATTACATTTGAAATCCTCATTTCTAACCAAAGTTGATCACCTGATTTTTTTCAATCCGATGCACAGTTTTCGCTTAAAAAAATAAAAACCGTTTGTCTGCATGATCATAACAATATCGTTAATATATGACAATATCATCATGCAGAGACACGTAGATTTTTTCTTTTAGATGAAACCTGTGAGTCGAACTAAAAAAATTCAAGAGATCAAATTTGCTCATAATTGAATACAGATTTAAAAAGTACACTTCACTTGGTATTGTAGATATTAATAATAAATTATTTATTTTTGAAAACTTTACCACCCTGTATCTCAAAAGGTAAGACGTGTGGACATATGTTCATATGAAGTTTTTTTTTTAAATGGGCCCAAAAATCACCCTCATAAATATTGACATTCAATTATATTCTGAACTATTAAGTCTATTGCAGATTATGGCAGACTATTGCCACACTACTACATTGTTATTGCAAGTATTGTAAGGTACTGTAAGACTATTGCGAGCTATTGTGAATTATTGCATTTTATTGCAATAACAATATTGTGAAATTATTTTAGATTAGTTCTGCAGATTATTGTATGCTGCTCTGTATATTTTGTCTTTTCATTTAAGGCTATATTTTATTTAGATAATTAAAGAGTGTAGTAAATCCTGAAATATGGTAAACTGTGCGATCGCGAGCTAACAAGGCTCAAAACTCAAAAACTAGTCAGCCCATTTTAATTAAATGTGGTAGATAATCGAGGTGTCTTGTTTAGAGTACATATAAAGCTTAAAAAAAAAATTACATAAATTATTTCTAAGTTAAATACTTGTTTGTAGATAACACGCTCAACAAGAACAAAAAACAAAAGAGAAAAATTTACCTAATAAAGTGAAGTAAAGAAGCCCAAAAACAACAGCATTTAATGACTATGACAGACAATACATCCGCCTCGACATGCGCGCTAACCTACTGGGTCTAGGTGTATCGTGATTGGATACTATGTAAACTTATTACCGTTATTTTGATTTTTTTTTTGTTTAGTTCATATGTAGTCAATGTTATATTTTATGTAAGGTCACTGCAAAATATAAAAACAAAATTTCGGCCTTCCATTGTCTTAATTTATTTTAAACACGACGTTTCGGTTAGTAAGTATCTCTAACCGTTTTTAAGTGTAAACTGTTGGATACTTACTAACCGAAACGTCGTGTGTAAAATAAATAGACAATGGAAGTCCGAAATTTTGTTTCTACTTAATCATTATCTACGAGTTTCAAACAACGAAATGCATAATATGTTGTAAAAAATAAAAAGCATTTTGAATACATAGAAAACCAAAAATCTGGGTCGTAGATAAAATGTATATTACACGTACAGTTCGTAGTCTACTTGGCACAGAGTCAACTGGGTGCAGGGCTAACACGACGCGAAAATATCTTTTTTTAAACAAAACATGTAGATGAAAACACAATATTTTTCTTAAATCTTGTTTTTTGTGGTTTTTAACCAAGTTATCACTGTGGAACTAATAGCAGCTATCTACTTCCCCTTAACTGAAATATTCCACAAGTTAATAACTAGTCTACCCAAACTGCTAGGAACAACATTTTACCATTTTCAATTAAATGCTACTGTAAAAAAATTAACTACTACCTTCCCCATTCAGCTACCAGCCCGAAAAATTAGTCACAAACTCTTATTTGCCCCAGCTTCTTAAATTCGGAATTGATCAATTATTTGGAACGTAAATTACTAGTAAAGAAGTATTTATTTACTAAAAGAATTTATGGAAAAGTGAATTGTGGGTGAAGGTTTCAAATGGAGACATTTAATATTTTACGATTTTAGACACTTTAAACCACCCTCGCGAGTAGTGCTTAAATTTAGGTCTGTTCTGCATGAATCCATTGTCGGAATTTACTACAGTCACATAAAATGGCCGCCCTGTTTAAAAACAGGTTTTTTTAGTTTGAACGATTTAATCTTTATATTTTTCCACGTACGTGGTGTGAATCATTGAAACCGGTTTAGAATACAAACTTTTCTTTCAACCATTATTTTACCGATTATACCATTGTCTTCTGAATTCTGTCTGCTTTAATTTCCTCATAAATTAATTTGCACTCTACTGAAGACCATTAACAAAATTTGCCGCTATCTTAAAATCCAAGATGGCGGACAGATTCAAATTTGATCCTTTAAAGAGGCTCATTAATTCTCATGTTTCATCAAACTTTTGGACTTTTGAATTAATAGAAAAGCTCCGTCTTCTTCGCGCACAACGAGGTACGAATCATTAAAATCCGTTTCGTGGTACCTACGACGTACGAAAATACTAGTTTTTGTTTTAACCATTGTTTTACTGATTATACGATTACCTTGCCAATTCTGTTTAAATAATTTTTTTAGTAAATTTATGACTACCCAACCGATTTCATTCTAAAGCAACCAGTCCCTTGCAAAGTGCAATTTGTTCCATGAAAATCGGCGGAACGCTTGGAAATGAGCTTTCTTTTTTGGTTAAACTTTTCATAAAGTGGTAACTTCCAAGAAGAGACCCCTGCGTAGGACAAAGTTATTATTGTAAAGTGTTTATTTATTTTATTACCTGTAACATTTCCATACATCCAAGTTTGGTCAAACAATTTATAGTTTCCATACATCCAAGTTTGGTCAAACAATGTAAAGAACAACTTATCACTCAACTCAATCTGACTCAAAATCGAAGCGATCGCCGCGGGTCTGGTGAGTCCGGCCAAAGCACCCCTAATTTTCGCCTGACTTCTCGCTATAAACGATTCGGTAAAGAACACTTTCGGGTCGCTTTTGTCTTGCCTGGCAAAAATTAACTTGTTGATGTATTTTTCTAGAACTTGTTGCTGCAGAAAGTCCGCTGGTAGATCGTAATGAACCGTTAGCTCTCCTACGTTGATTTGACCCTGAAATAACGATACTTTACCAATTTTTGTGCTCGACCAACCAATAAAATCAAAAAAAGAGGTCATCTGTAAATGGTATTTTGGGTGTACGTTTCGTAGAGTCCCTGTATGTTGACGATATATAATATTATCATGTATGTAATTTGGGCATGCTATCCGAAACTTGGTTGGTTGACCTGATGTAAAAGTATTAGGACGTCAACCTAGGAAGTATGTGGTGCAAACGATTTATGTTTAAGATTAAATCGACGGATAAGCGGGTGAGCAAGCTGACCGGATAGCATCATGCTCCAGCACAGATAGTCAATCGTCCGAACTGCAAATTCAACATATCGCCAGCTCAGAGCAAACAAGATACACCAGACCAGAAACGTATCTAGGCCGAATTGCGGAGGCAGTCAACGTCAACCCTCCAATTTGTCGTGTAGCTAATCAATACGACAACCTAGCAATCCGAGGCAAAATCTTCCACTGAAACTAATTTGAGATGAAGAGTATTTATGGCGATAAGCAAATAGTAAATGGGCAATGGCTACAGAGCGATCTGCAAACGTCGAGGAAGAATAAGGCAGCATGCAACCCGCAATCTCCGTTGACATAGCAAAACTGCGGTAACATTAACCAGTAACTAGTCATGAAGAAGAAAGAAGATCCAAGAGCAAGTAAAGCTGCGCGAATCAGAGTATTATTTGGTTAATTTATTAATTTATCGATTGGATTGTTAAATTGATAATTTTTATTCTTTTCTTTTTGCTTAAATCAGATTTTAAATTATTTTGTTTAAACTGTGGGTCCAGTTTCTTCGAAGAGGGGCATATTTCATGTATGTAATTTGGGCATGCTATCCGGAACTTGGTTGGTTGACCTGATGTAAAAGAATTAGGACGTCAACCTAGGAAGTATGTGATGCAAACGATTTATGTTTAAGATTAAAACACGTTTGTAATCACATGCTTCTATAAAACCAATCAAGAACAGGTCACAGCTAGATTAAAAAATTTAAGTCGTAAAATCTTGTATAAAACATTTTTGCAAAATATTTAGCCGTCCCGGAACTTTTAGAACACGCTGTATAGGTTAGGGATTTTGCTATATTTGTGGCCACTACTGTATGTAATTAATTTCTATTATTATTGTTCTTCGGGAAATGATATTTTATTTAACTTTAGATTAGATTGGTTTATTTCCATTAATATTTAATGATTGATTGATTGATTTATTGAAGAAACCCGTACAAGGTGTAGCCTCCGTTACGCTGGAATGTCTGAGCTATAACCTATTGATAACATTTTGGCGCACTTGGCACCGATGTTTACTTTTGGTTTAACGGTTTAACTGTCTCTATGCTGGATTTCTATAAATTTCTAACAATTCAATGGAATTTTGGACTAATTATAACTGCATTGGTTATATCGCAATGGAAAAAACCGTTTTAAAAAATTCGGTTTAACTAAGTGAAAATTAAGTGGATTACTCTAGGGAGCAGATACCTTTTAAAGGTCTTTCTCTGGAGGTGCTATGATATGACCTAATTACTACTTATTATTACTAAATTTTCAGGGAGCACCTTTTAACAAAAAATAAATCTGCTAAATGCAGCTCTTGTATTTGTAGTTCAAATCAACAGGCTGACGATTAAAAAAAAACATAAAGCTCATAAATAAAGTGAAAAGCAATAAAGTTGAAGATTTGAAAATAACTCAAAAACGAATCGATAATATACTTACTAATACTAAAGCCAATCTAAAAAATTTCCGAACAATGCCTCTGTTGTATTAAAAATAAACTTTTTATTTTTATTAATAGCTATATTTAATATCTACCTGTTGTTGTAACTTTTCATTTATCTCGCCAGCAATTTTCGTGAGGTAGGTGGAATCAATTAGCTGTCCCAAGATGTGGTGAATGTCTTTATTTGACTTTAGCACATCATTTAAACAAGAGTTAATGTGGCCTAGGTCAACACCAATGATTTTTGATAAGTCGGCTAAAACAAAATACCAAAATTTCAAGCTAAACTTAGATAACGTAAATAACGATGATGACATTGAACTTTCATATAAAGTGGACACTCTAATAACAAGTCTTTCACAGGGTGTTTTTTACAAGTAATGACGGGAAAAATGAGTAAGTTTAGTGATTTTTCAAAATTGATGTAAATTACGGACGACCCTAAATTGTTATAAATAAAAGTAATCTTACCCTGTTACACATCATTTTGAAAGAAATTTCATTGTCTACAATTGACAGTAGGACACAATTTTTGATAGAGAGCTGGGTTTTCAAGAAAATCGGGGAAAACAGGTAATATGCATGTTTCTTTTTTTGTGTGTAGATGTAGATCATGAAATGTTTAGGTAAAATAGTGTAAAACATCCGTATCACAAATTTACTTCGCAAATTTAATTTTATCGGTAATTTGGTTCGCAAATTTAATTAACAAGTACTCGTATTAATTAAAGTTAATATCCAACATTTTTCAAACTGTTGCAATTTTTGCGTATGATACCTTAAAATGCCCGAGGCGCCAAGCACAACTAAAGCATAACATTTCTGGTTCCGACGCATTTCACATATTACTTTTCTGAACTCTGCTTTAAAGTTTTCTACTGAGGCAGCACCAAAATCATCTGTAGTGGAGTGAGAAAATTCGTTTGAATCCATCGATTTTGCGAAATAACTGGCATTTTTATAAAAATCATTCTGACGCCAATGGTGACATTTTAACAAAAATGAAAAAGTCGTCCCGGCATAAATGGTGAAACTTCAATAAAACATGTTTTGCACATACCTAGAGTTGATATCAGATCACCTACAGAAGGTGAAACTTAGGTTTGGTCATAAAAAGAAGAATTTATGAATAATTGTGTTTGCACGCCTCTGATTGTGCTCAGTGGTCATCTAAAAGGCCAACATTTGGCTTGCTCCATAGCAAATTTTGTGGCAATAAACAGAGTAAAAATGTCAATCCAAAAATCAGAAAAAGTACAATTTTATAGAAACAAAATCATCTCGGAAACTAAATAGAAATTTAAAAAACTGAGAAATAACTTTGTTTGGCATTAGCTTCAATTTGTATCCTGTAAAATTTTTTGAAAAAAATTGTACGGGAAATGGGAGCCGTGCACACTTTCGCAGTTTTACCTGACAAGCGCAGGACAACAGCGAAACTATAAACATTAAAAGAGTATGAATAGCGCTATATCACATAGAAAATTGTTTGGGAAGAAATAAATTTATTTAAAAAATTTCCAAAAAAATAGGCACTTCAAATTTTGAGCAGTTTATTTTGACAATTATACAAAGTAACCTAATCTGATGCTTTTTTACACTCGTTTTTACATAGAATATTAACTATTATTATTATTTTTAAAAACTTCACTTTATTTTATTGTAAGCTAAAAATGTTTATTGTATAGTTTGTATGGTCTGAGCGCTATTATTAGGCCAGTGGAATTACCATATTTTACGGCAAAAAAAAAGAAAATTATTACCAGAACTTTAAGCATTGGAAATTGTAGAGCGGCGAAAAACTAAGGTAAAAAAAATAAATGCGTGAGCAGTGGCGTTGCGGGTTAGCTTTGACGGGGTAAAAAGGGGCAGGGAATCGTATTATTGCGATGTCCGGCGAGTTGACCTCGTAGAAAAAAGTGACATACAGAAAAGTTAGGCCATGAAAATGTCTAAAACTGTAAATGTCATTTTTTACATAACCTCAAAATGTTCGAGAAAAATTTTAAAAACCGTAATTTTTTTATTTTTTGTTTTTTATTTTTTGTTTTTGCAAAACTAATGTCAGTTTAATAACAAAACTTGGTAAGAGTAGAGCACTTAAGGTGCTAAATGTCTACAATATTTTACAAACAAAAAATTAAGAGATTTGTAACATATTTGTTTTGTCCGCTCAAAAACACTAAATGAAATTTCTCCTTCAGAAAATCATTGTATCTAGTTCTGCTGGTACCTGGTATCGCCAAAACTAATAAACGAAATAATCCCAACATATATATTTTTGAAATCAGGAGGATAAGATCTATACAAATCTCAAATAATATATAGGGTGTTCAATTTAAAAAAAAACCATCAACCTGTAAAATTTTTACATTTAGGAAAAAAAATTACATTCTGACCCTAAGATTCTTAGACTTTGTAAAAAAATATGAAACTTTTGTATTTCTCATATTTTGATATCTATTCAATAGATATGATGTAAAAATATACGGGAAAACAATGTACATATACATATCAGTAGCTTAACTAGGGGGTGACAGGGTGTTTCACCTTAGGCGGCACTTTTTGGGGACGATAAAACTGAGAAAGAAATTAAAAATAAAAAAAAATATTTTCATTTGAAAAAATTAAATTTTTGTCATAATGTATATAATGTATATGTACATTAAAATTCCAAAAGCAAGGCAGGTAGCCTAATTTTTTTTTGCCATAATAATAGCCATTTTTTTTTCGTACAATTAAGTAATATAGTCAGTTTTAAAAAATATTTTAAACTTATAAAATTACTACAATATTGTGACAAATTTTTTTTGTTTTTTCCTATTTATATGACCTATGACTTTTATGTAATGTTGCTTTTTTCTCCGACGTCAACTTTCACCGGAAATCGGAATAATACGATTCCTTGCCCCTTTTTAGCCCTCAAAGCTAACCAGCAACACCCCTGCTCAGCATTTATTTTTTTTCAACTTTGTTTTTCGTCGCTCTACAATTTCCAATGCTTTAGGTCCTGTTAATATTTTTTTCTCTCAAAGTGTAATTTGACTGGTCTATATGACTCGCTCCCACCGTTTAAGATTAAGCTACCTATGCAGAAAAAATTACCAATAAAATATATGAAAATTTATTGTAAACGTATGAGTACGTATGAGTAGTAGTACAACAGAAAAGTTAAGTTTTTGATAAAGATTTGGTCTTAAGTGGCAAAATGGGAAAAAAGTGATATTCATACAGTGGTAGGGGGGCTCCACTTTATTCTCTAGCCGAGGGCCCCGAAAGTTTCCAGTCCGGACCTGAGTCCGAACAGAGGCAAATGCTTGCAAACACATAAGCGCATTTTTGTTTCGTTTCTAAAAAGGCAAACATTTGATGGAATCACCTTTAAATTGTAATGGAATGTCTTTTTATCTTCCTTTAAAGTTGCTGGTTTGCTATAAGAAAGTCTTTTAATTTAAATGCGAATCTCTATTTAAAAAAACCTGTCAGCAAACCTATATTAATTAGAGAGTTAAAATAATTAATGGAGAAAGGAAAGACAATAATCTTGTAGAGAAACTAAATAAAATAATATTTTCTTTAAGTTTTAAAATCAAAATTTACCTAAATTAAGTCTTCCTCCATTGTCATAAAGCTCATTCTGAATATCCTGAGTAAGCTGACTTGTTGTCAAGTATTCTTTGCCATCTGTGGTGAATATCAGATCGATAAGTTTCTTTTCAATAAGCCATGAGACAATTTCGACGCAGTTTCTTTCTGAAAGGTTCTGACTGGTCGAACTAAGCTGGACCTATTGATTTAAAATATATTGGTAAAGGGAAGTAAGTTTGTGACTAATGGTATCAGAAAATCACAGTACACAATTGAGAATGTAATCCAAAAGCAGAAGAAATTTAAGATAATTCACAAATGTTTTAAAAAAGAGAACTTAGAATAAACAAACATGAATTAGCTACAGTTTATAGATATGTTATAGTTTTCATTGTTATTTACCTAACAAGTACGCGATGATAGGCTGTAGTAGATTTACCGCACGCGAGTAGGTAAAAAAATACGTCCCAAAAGTTACTTTACCGCACGCGCAACACAATAAGACAGCTTCAATATTTGTTTACATTTCAAATTCATCTAATTTGACATGTTTGTTTAAAAATTTCATTCAAGTTTAAAAAAAAAGGTACACAAGGTAGGTAAAATATTGTACCTAATACATGCGGAAAGTATCCTTACTGCCATCGCGTGCGGTAAAGTATTACTTTCCGTACATGTTAGGTAAATAACTATTACCTACTCGCGTGCGGTAGATTAATTACGTTACCAAACGCCGCCGTCGTGCGGTAAAGTTACTCTACCACACGCGCACCACTTAGAAATCTTAGTAACGCGCCAAGAAGACAGTTTCAATATTTGATTACATCTAAATTTCATCTAATTTGACAAAATTAAATTGTATTTATTTTTTTAAAAGAAAAGGCACTCATAGTGAAAATATTGCACACATGCGGAAAGTGTCTTTACCGACCTTGACGGGTCGTGCGGTAAAGAATCACTTTTCTCACTTGTTAGGTAAATAACTATTATCTAACCAGTGCAGAAAGTCGACCTTTGCCACACGCGACGGCGGTTGCATGAACAGAACAAAGCGAAGCGGAGTTCGGACAGACCGTTAAGGGAGTAAAGACCTTTAGCGCACAAATTTTTTCCTGCAAGCAAATAATTTTTAGACCAGAAATACCAGAAAGATACATCGCTGCTTTGAGGGGGGATTAATATACATCATTGGAAAGAAATTTTTTTTCAATTTTAAAAATAAGTTATAAAAAAACATGTAGGACTATAAAATTAATTGAGGAAAATACAAAAGAGAAAAGATTTCCACACCTTCCATTTATTTAAATGCATTAACTGGCAAAAGGGGGGGCGTGTTACACATCATTAGAGAGGACTTTTTATCAGCCTTAATAATTATTACTTAGTTGTTTCCCGCCAGGTTAAAAGGAAAATACTTCAGAGAGCAAATTTGAGATTTCTTTTTTTACTCACCTTAATTTAATATTATTTACTCAGTTACAAAAATGCATGATCAACTTTTGATTGATTTAAGGATTCCTAAGACATGTATTTTATTGTTAAGTCGGCTGATTTTTGTTGTTTGTTTTATTGCTTGTGTTGCTTGTTCGAAGCTCGTTTTAGGTGCCAAAAGCAGAGCTCACTAATATAACTAAATAACAGCGGACCAAAAAATACTTCTGATCTAAAGCATAATTCATTTCCTGCAAAGTGCAGTATGTTCTATTAAAACGGTAGCATAGATCGAAAGTTATAACTAAACATTTTGGCCGGTTTTTTTAGGATTTTGGGGACAACCTAACCGATTTTAATGATTGGTAGCTAGCTAAGGCTGACGAAAGATTGATTCTGTCGGCCACATTCAATTTTATATAGGCGCGGCAACGTGCTGTTTGTTACATCAAAATTGGTAGTATAGTTATAACAAAAAACTTTTTGTCATGACATCACTAAAAGATGCTCTGCCGTAGCCCCCAAAATTTCGAATAAATTGCCAAAAACTTGATCAATGTATTGTAAAATATTGTACATTTTTATAACTCTAATTTTTTATCTTCTTAGACCATAATAATAACGCAAAACTATAAGATATTCTGAACAAAATTTATTTACAGTTATGTATATTTCCAAAAAATATACTTGCATTTTTTTAAGTCAAATAATTTTTAGCTCACACTACTACTATACTATAGTAGTGTGTTAGCTCACACTACTACTATACAATAGTAGTGTAAGCTATGGTAATCCTAATTTTTTCTGTAGAAAAAAAGTTGCTCCGATTTTAAAATTTTTTATATATCTTTCCGTTCCGGATGATTTTGAAACTTTTTTGTTCCGCCGTCTGTCTGTCTGTCTCTATGTCTGTCTTTAAAACCGCTTGCTCGATTTGAATGAATTTTTGTACCTAGGCTGGGTCTTGGGTCGTGATGGTCCCAAATGAACAACATACACCAAACGCAAGCCAAATAAAAGTGTGGGGGTAGATTTTAAAAATTAGAGTTTATATGGCGTGTGTGATATCAAACGAAAGGTAATTGAGGCTGGACTAAAACAAAATACATTTTAGTTTATTTAATTAAAAAGAGTGGGGGTAAATTAAAAAAATTAGAGTTTAAGTGAAAATATAGCGTGTGTGATATCAAACGAAAGGTAATTATTAAAAAAATTAGAGTTTAAGTGAAAATATAGCGTGTGTGATATCAAATGAAGGGTGGGGCTAGATTTCAAAAATTAGAGTTAAAATATGGCTTGTGTGGTATCAAACGAAAGGTAATTGAAAACTATATTTCAGTTTTTAGTTATATTACCTAGTGTGAGCTTAGGTGCCCATATATTGGCAGAGTATTTTGTTTGGATTGGATTTTGGGCATGATGGAAGGATCTGAGGCTAAAAGGAATAGGTGCAGTGCGTCGTATAGCCAGACCAATTTGCTTTCAAAGGGTGAGCCTAAAGGCTATGTAGCTTATAGCTGTCTTTAAAATTTTCATGCGTGGTGACAGCCACGTGGCACTGCATCATATGCCAAGTACTGCGTAGGTATGAAGGCGATGCTCACGGCCGATCGTCTCAGGACCTACTGGTTGGACACTAACCGTTTAGGTACACACCTTTTGAGCGCTATCAATTTGAGCGTCGATCATTTGGGCGCTGGACGTTTGGGCAATAGCCGTAAACAACAACAAAATAATAATGCCTTGACACCCCCTTTTTTTGCGACTGTTTGGATGCCTGCTGGTTTGGGCAATAACAGCCGTAAATAACAAAAAATAATAATGCCTTGACACCCACTTTTTTTTCGAAGAATTTCTGTCCGCAACACGATAGCTCCTAAGCAGTTGAACCGATTTTCATAAAACTTTCAGGTAAAATAGCCTTTGACACTCTAACGAGCTAACTAGATTACATAGAATCCATTAATGCAAATTTTATAAAAATGGTAATATTTTAACGGAGCGTCGTATCAATATGCGGTTTTCGAAATATAGTAGACTACATTTTGCTTAATAACTTGTGTTATACCCAAAAACTTCGTAAGGACTTTAGTTTATGAGATATTTACATAAACCTGTTATCAAGGCTGATATATATCATGACTTCACTTGAAATGTGCTTATGCTAGCTAGGAAGGTAACAGATACAACATGGATTCATTTATTTTGTAGGCAGTTTCAATCTCTACAAGATTGGTATCTACGAGTTTTTTTGAAAAAAAAAATGGCTTTTGAGAAAAAAATTGTTTAATTAAAAATATTACTTTACTTTTAAAAAACTAGCCCTAATTTGACACCCTGTAGGGGTGGTTATATTTGGGGTGATATAGATAAGTTATACATCAAATTAAAGTTCTTATCCTTTTATCCTTCTTTTATTAGCATTCATTTCTCAAGGGTGTTTTTTGCAGAAATTTAAAAAAAAATCGCGTTCAGTACAAATAGAGAAATAATGGATTTCAAAAATCAAAGTAAAACCAGGCCGAGTTTTCATTTTTTTTAAAAACGCCACCCCTCACACCGTTGGAGAGGACGCAGAGTGGTTCTGCACCATTTGCCAGATCTCCACCATAAAAACTCGTATTCTACGTATTATTTTTTCTAAAAATGTTGACGTATCACAAAAATATTCTATCAGAAATAGGTAAGCGGCAAATCATTTCAGAACTGACTAGAATAAATAAGTATGTACCTATTCTTGTTTCCTAATTAGCTGTTTTAGTAATACATCAGATAGGAAATACTGATTTTTTTATTTTCCCAGCAATCCGAAAACTCAAACAAAATAAAAAAAATTTTTACAGCGTTCACCAGCAAAAGTGGAATCTAGTCAGTGGCGGATGCTACACGAAGGCCAGGCCATATGAACCGAAGGCAGTGCCCAAAACTAGACAACAACCAGTATTTTTAATTGATTTATTTAAAAAAAAAAGTTAAATCTCTCCTTACACGACATGTCTAGTTCTGTTTTTAGTCTGTGGTTAACTGGGTAAACTTGTTTCGTAAATAATTACAAGGCAGCACCGCACGGGACAAGATTTCAATTCCACCCATTTTTCAGCGATGCATGGGTGGCTGTTCTCGCGTACGGGCGGGAGGAATGTTTGTTTTAGTTGACGTCGGCCAGATTCATCGTGCCAAACCGTTCGTTGCCCTTCCTACGTGTTGCCGCTTCTATCCTCAGTGAAGACGCATGAGTTTGTATTGATTTGGGGTACGTCCGGGTCAGTAGTTAAAAGCCTTGCCGGTCGCCTGTCCATTGTTTGTTTTTGTTGTTTGTTTTCAAAATGGAAATAAATACCGTCGATATAATTAACTGTGCAAATTTAAATACATTGACATGAACTTCGATTACAAATAGAATTTTTAAAAATCCCAAAAATTAACCAAAATTTTAGAGCAAGTAATAAAAAATTATATGATGAAAACTGGTTGTGCGGTTGTGAAAAACGAAATGTTTTTTTTTGTTTTAGTTGTCTTACTATGAACAATCCACGAAATGATCCTGCGTGAGTGGCAAAGGGAATGTGTGATATCAAGCACTTTAGTGAAGAGTTAAAGACACAAAGTAAGTGCTAGTTATTTAAATAACCACATAGAATCTTCTATGCTAGGCAAGACTGATATTAGGTGCCAATTGAATAGTGCTTATAGGTAAAACATTCCCGAACATAATGAAAATGTGGCAAAAAATAGACTTATACTTATGGGGCCATGATGAATCTGAAACAGGTGCTAATCCGAGCACTTTGCGCATGCAAAAGAAGGGCGAACAGACTTTATCTATAAACAAATAAACTAAAAACTACACCAAGTAGGTGCTTGTTTGTAAAATGCTAAAATAATTGTTTAGGTAAGTTTTTTTTATCTCCTTTTCCATGCAATATAAATTTCTGACCCCCCAATTTATAACGTCACCAGCCGCCACTGGATCTAATACCAACATTTGTAAGATAAGTGTAGCTTTTCACTTGAACAATAGGATTTAAAAGGAAAGGAATCACTGAATCACTGAAGCAGCAAGTTGTTCGTGTATATTTATTCCGGCATAATTTAGAAAAAAGGAACCCATGGATGTGACTACTTTTACAAAAACTCGACGAACATATGGAAAAAATTGAACTTTACAAAGTAATTTAGTTTTAAAGTTCAAGGAATTAAAACATTTTTTGACATTCTATGAAGAACATGAACAATTTCTCATTTTACTACTAAAACTATTACTACTACTATGTCGGTTTAGAACGTTTTTCTACGTTGTCCGACGCCTATTCTCCACCTCCTTCGATCCTGACAATCATCTTCTGTCAGATTCTTTTGACTCATTGATCTTTGGATTGACTGTTGCCATTCTAGTTTAGGACGTCCTCTTTTTCTGCGCCCTACTGGTTGCCACTCTAGGACCTGTTTTGGTAATCTTTCGTCGTTCATCCGTTGTACATGGCCGTACCATATCAGTTGCCTTTTAGTGATGTCATCCGTTATGCTTCCCTCGATTCCCATTCTTTCTTTTATGATCTCATTTTTTATGTGATCTAATCTAGATATTCTCATTGATCTTCTTATTGCATCCATTTCGACACTTTCCATTTTTGTTTTGTATTTTTCTGTTACGCGACAAGTCTCTATTCCATACAACAGCATGCTTTTTACCATTGTTTCATATATGTTAAATTTTACATTCTTTCTTATCTCTCTGCTCCATAAAATACTGTTAAGACATCCAATAACCTTTTTTGCTTTTACTATTCTTTTTTCCAATTCTTGACAGTCTGTTCCTGTCTTATCAAATGTGACACCCAAGTATACATACTCATTGCATGGAGATATTGTTTGTCCATTGTCTAGTTCTAACTCACTGGATTCGTTTCCAATACATAAGTACTGTGTCTTGTCCACGTTCACTGTTAGTCCCCACTTTTGGTATTCTTCCGTTAACTTTCTCATCATATACTCCATGTCTTCTTTATCATTAGCTACAATTACTTGGTCGTCAGCAAACTGTAGTGTGTATATAGTAAATCGGTCGTTAAGTTGTATTCCCATGCCGTGCACTTTACGTTTCCAGTTTTTTAGAGCCACTGCGATATATAGTTTAAAAAGAGTTGGAGAGATACAACATCCCTGTCTTAAGCCTTTTGTTACCAGGAATTCTTTTGAAAGTCGATTTCCAATTTTAATTTTAGATTTTGACCCTTTGTATAGTTCTTTTATCGCTTCTATGTATGTATGATTGATATTAGTTTGTTCCAACACCGTCCATAATTTTTCTACTGGAACGGTATCATATGCTTTTTGTAAGTCCACAAAGGTAACATGAGTCTCTATATTTCTGGCGCTTCTTTTCTCAATTACTTGTTTAAGACAAAAAACATTATCACTACAAGATCTGCCTGCACGAAACCCACTTGCACTTCTTCTTCTTGTTCATGAAAATCATTCTCTATTAGATTTCTAAGAATCCTACTGTACAATCTACTTAGAGTGCTGGTGACTGAAATTCCTCTGTAATTGTTACAATCCAGCTTGTTTCCTTTTTTATGTATTGAGGATATGAATGCAATTTTCCAATCATTAGGTACTGGATGTCCGTTTATGCATTGATTGATAATATATGTGAGATTTTCGAGTAGTTTCTCTGATCCATATTTGAGCATTTCAGCATATATTCCCCCAGGTCCGCTAGCTTTTCCGGATTTAAGCTTTTTTATACTATTCTTTATCATTTCTTTTTCGATGATTACTTCCTCTCCATGTACTTCTATGTCTCTCCTCGGAGAGGCTGTTAGATATTCGGGTCTCGTCTCCTGCAGCAGTCCCTTGTAGTGTTCTGTCCATTGTTCTGGTTTGATGATCTGGATGTTTACTTTTTCTTTTGTTGGGTTTTTTACTGTAGAAATGAATTTCCATACTTCAGAGCTCTGCCTACCTCCTACGTGTGTATTTATATCGTGGCATTTGCGCTCGAACATTTCATTTTTTTCTGTGCGTATCAAACTTCTTAGCTGTCTTCTGGTTTCCCTGTATATTTTTAGGTCTCTTTGCTCTTTAGTACTGAGCCATTTCAAGTATGTGCGTTTTTTCTCTTTGACCATTGCCTGTATTTTCTCCGTCCACCACATCTTCCTGTTATTTCTATTATCTTGGTATCCAACAGCTTCGTTGCTTGCTTCCTTCAAGCTTTTTATTATGTTTGTATATATCTCTTCAAATGAGTGATTTGTGTTTATTAATTTTTGATCTAATCGGTTCTGATACAATCTTTGAATACTTTCGATTTCTAGACTTCTAAAGTTGTATTTTTGATTGTCTTCGATGCACTCTAGGTTTTCATTTTCTCTAATACTTTCGTCCTTATTTGTTTTTCTTAAAGGGAATAAGATTTTTGCTTTTACCAGATGGTGGTCAGATCCACAGGTAACACCACGAAGTGCTCGCACATCATACCACTTTAATTGCGAGTGTTGTCCACCTATAGCATAATCAATGATTGATTTAAGATTTCTTGTTGGCTGAATCCAGGTATATCGATGAATATCCTTATGTTTAAAAAAACCATTATTTATTTTTAGGTTGTGGGTTTCCCACAATTGCATCAGTCTTAAGCCATTATCATTTGTTACTTCCTCTCCAAATGGTCCTCTCACTTTGCTCTGGGTTTGTCTACCAGTTCGGCTATTAAAATCGCCAAGCATAATTATTTCTCTGGTATTCCCGATTTTGGTGATAGTCTCATCCAGTTGGTCAAAGAACATTTGTTTTGTAGCTACTCTTTCGTCATCTGATGGTGCGTAGACTGCTATTATGCTTAGATTATGTCCAAGCATCTTCATGTTCACTCGAAGTATGTTTTCACTAATGCAATCGTAGTCTGTAATTTTATTCTTTAGATTTTTCTTTATTAACAAGGATACCCTCTGGCTGCTCTGCTTTCTTTTGGGACTCCAGTGAATATATGGACAAAATTGCCGACACTATTCGTACCTGTTCCTTTCTTTTTTGTCTCTGTGAGTGCAATAATATCGATCTTACAATTCTGCACTTCAGTTGCAATAATGTCCAACTTTTGATTCACTCCCTGTACGTTCCATGTAGCTATATTCATAGTCCTTTGTCTTTGCTTTTTTCGTCTTCGAGAGTTTCCATCCATTGCTCCGAGGCTTTGTTTAGGCTTTTTGGTAATTGCTTTGTTTTACAAGTATTAGAGAACCAGTCTAATGCCTCAACCCCCTACTTGGAGGGCCAGGATTTTTAATCAAGGGTTTTCTCCTGTAGCCTTTAACGAGCCAACGCCATACTGTAAGGCAACAGCTGTGGTCTTTTATACTATCCCTAAAAGAAAGGATTGCCACCTACGCTATGATCACCGTATCGAGGTCCATTCTCTCCGCCTTTCATATCGATGTGGTCTTCTCCCGTAACCCTGAGAAAGGGACCCTATAGAGGTGCTAACTCTCCGGGTCGGAGGACCTAAAACTATTGCCTTCAGAAAGTATTAACATATGTGATATAACTGAGAAGTTCTTGTCGAATGAGAAACAAAATACAGTGATAATTTGCACTAGCGAAAATTATTATTCTCCTAGCACTAAAAAACATTTATCATCATATTCATTATTTTAATAACGATTTTCTTTTTATTAAAAAAAAGTCAATATTAAACAAATAGTCCACAGTACACAGCCTATTTTTTAAGTAATGAGTAACTGGCAAAATTTTTCTCAATGGCTTCTAAATTGACATTTAGAGTGTATTCACTCTATTAGAAATCACTTTTTTCAATGAATTTTCACAGAGGAAAAGTTTAATGTTTCAGAAAAATAATGCTATTTATGAAAATTTATCCTGTTCACTTAAAAAATAAACTGTTGTACTGTAAACTAAAAACTACCAAAGCAATTGTTATAATAATAAATAAATCATATAATATTTTTTTCAGGAAATAGTTAAATAATTATTAATAATAATTTATTTTTTAATTAAATATATAGATAATCAAAATTATTCTTTCCTTATTTAAGAAAAAAACAACAATAGATAAAATTAAAATGTTGAGGGTTTTAATACTGGATTCCTTTAACTGGACCACACCCCCAGTATACATATCCAGGTGGTTTTGACTGGCCCTCTGTGATGGGGACCTTATTAATTTTCCATTGCAATAAATAAATATACTTATACCATGTCAATAAAAATAACATGGGCTAGATGCAAAATCAAGAATGACATAAGCTGGGTTTATACAGAAACATAGACATAACATTACAGAAAGAAAGATTGCTGTTTATACAAAAAATATAACATGACATAACATAAAAGCTTGGTCCAATCACAGCTTGACTTGATTGATTGGAATTTTCAGCTGTCTTCTGTCATTTGTCATTTATTTTTCTGACTAATTTCATTAATTTCATTTAGTTTTTAGTTTTTTTCTGCATATTTGACCAACAATTTGTATACACTAAAGGGCTTGAACTGCTTATTCATTGGGCAAATTTTAAAGTTCCTTCTTTTTCACACTCTTGTGATAAATATAGCCCTAGCCAATCGCTAATAATTGGCTTTAATATGTTATGTTATGTCATGTTATTTTTCAGTATAAACCAGGGTTGCCAACTGTCCCATATTTAGACTAAAAGGCCCATGGGGTGTTACAGGTCAGTAAAAGTACTGTATTTTCATATGAAACGGCCTAATAACCTGTGCATAGCTTTCTAACTAACTATATTCTAAAATTAATATGACTTGAAGAATTAAATAGATATACCTAGTTGTTTTTAAAGATTTTAATTAAATTCTATTAACTCTTCTATAGATTCCCCTTATTTACCATCCAAAATTAACTAACATGTTCCCACCGAACCATCGCAACAGTTTCACAGAACTAATTATGCATACTACTCTTTTATACCTTGCACACTCAGGTTATGCAATAAGCATAATGAACTTGATTTTTTTCAGCAGTATGAACCATTTGCTGGAGCAGTCTTGGGTCTCTCTACATACACTACCTACTATATTGTATTATTTAGGTATAATTTAATTTTCCAAATTATGTAAATGGGTTTGACCTGTCAATAAATAAAATAAAATATTTTATTAATAGTCCAGTCAACGAGAGGGTTGTAGAGTGCATGGAAGGGGGGAGAATTTTTCTCTCCGGGAATAGGTTAAGGGTAAAAACTGTTTGGTTTCCACTTTCTCCAACGTCGATTGGAGAAAGTGGAAACCAAACAGTTTTAACAAGTTCCCAACGAAAGCCTCAAACCATCAGTATAATTCAATGCCGGTAGGGGTATTTTCTCTCGGAGTAGTTGTTTCTGGTGGTTTCACACAGGTTAAGGGTAGTTAGGAAATTAACATATCAAAAGTCCCCACGTCTAGCCCCCCGCTTCAGTGGTGAAGGGGGGTAAAAAGGTGCAATTTTTACTTACGATTACGAAAATATATTAAAAATTAAAATTAACTGTAACAGATTTTGAGATAGTGGCAATCAAAAACCGTTAATTTTTGAAAAACACATTTTTGTCCCATATTTGTATCAGACTTGTTCATCTAACACTTTTGTTTTCAATTTTAGAAAAAATCGTGAATAACCACAATGTGTTGCATTCAATTTTAATTTTTAGCTCACACATATACTATACTATAGTAGTGTGAGCTATGGTGATCCTAATTTTTTCGAGAAAAAAAAAGTTGCTCCGATTTCAAAAATTTTTATATATCTTTGCGTTTCAGATGATTTTGAAACTTTTTTGTTGCGCCGTCTGTCTGTCTGTCTGTCTGTATGTCTGTCTGTCTGTCTGTCTGTCTGTCTGTCTGTATGTCTGTAACGACCAACGCGCATAACTCAAAAACCGCTTGGCCGATTTTAATGAAATTTGGTACCTAGGCTGGGTCTTGGGTCGAGATGGTCCCATTTAAAAATGAACAAAATCCACCGAACACAAACCAAATAAAAGGGTGGGGGTAGATTTCAAAAATTAGAGTTTATGTGAAAATATGGCGTGTGTGATATCAAACGAAAGATAATTGAGTTTGGAGTTAAACAAAATACATTTTAATTTATTTGAAAAAAAGGGTGGGGGTATATTTCAAAAATTAGAGTTTAAGTGAAAATATGGCGTGTGTGTAAAGGAGTTTAACAAATTACATTTTAGTTTTTGCTTTTTTTAAGTGTGGGGGTAGATTTTAAAAATTTGAGTTTAAATCAAAACATGGCTTGTGTGGTATCAAACAAAAGGTAATTTAGTCTGGAGTTGAATAAAACATATTTCAGTTTTTAGTTATATTAGCTCACACGTAAACTATAACTATAGTACCTAGTGTGAGCTTAGGGGCCCATATATTGGCAGATTATTTTTATTTATCTTTAAATATGTGATCATAAATTAAAAAATACAGGTGTTTTAGTTTTAAGTTGATTTTTTTTACGGGTATGCGCACTCGCAAGGAGATCCCTATCACGCTCGAGAAGCGGCAAGTGCGCGGAAATGTTGGTGTGTGTTGGTTTTGAAACGGTTCAGGTTGTAACCTGCAGGGAAAACTGTCGCAGGGAGTTTATTCCACAGCGATGCTGTTCTCCAGAGATATGAATTCTGATATAATGAGGTTCTTGGAGCCTCTATTTTGACAATAAATTGATGGTTACCGTCTGTTTGACGTGTTCGCCTAGTAGGTGCTACTCCCGGGGGGATCATACGTGCCAACTCTTCAGAGCATTTTCCGTGATAATACCTGTAGAAGAGAGATAGATCGCCCACAGTTCTTCGATGTTCGAGACTATCCAAGCTACGGGTAAGTGCGGGGTCATTGATCAGCTTGATAGCTCGTTTTTGCACGGTGTTCAAAAGCATTAAGGTATGTTTGGGTGCCGCACTCCATATATGTGAGCAGTACTCCATAGTTGGTCGAATCTGGGCTTTGTAGAGTGTCAGCAGTTGGCTTGGTGTATACAGATGTCTTGTACGAACTGGCACCCCAAGCTTTTGGGACGCCCTTTTATCTATATCTGCCACGTGATTGTGCCAAGACATATTGGTCTCTGCAGTGACTTCTAAGATGTTCAACTGGCTCTGCAACGCGACAGCACTTCCAGATAGCATGATGTTTGGCTCACCGGTGCTGGTCTTTTTTGAAAACAGGGCTGCTTGGGTTTTCTACGCGTTGAACTGTACAAGGTTTTTGTTGCCCCAGTCCTCTATTATTTCCAAGTCGTTATTTATCTGTGATATTTCAGTTAGTCTAAGGTAATGGAATTCACGTGCGGAGAGACATGTGGGTGGTATGACTGAGGAGACTACATTGCCATCATCTGCAAAGCAATAAAGTGGATTTACTGTTTTATCTATGAGGTCATTTATGTAAATCAGAAAAAGTGTTGGCGAAAGGATTGCTCCCTGTGGCACACCAGCATTTATTTGGTAAGAGTTGGAGTTCCGGCCATCCAGTGCAACATAAATGGATCTATCCTTAAGGTAACTTTCAAACCAAGTACAAAGTCTCGGCGACAATCCTGTTGCTTTGAGCTTGTTGAGCAGATTTTCATGCCAGACTTTATCGAATGCTTTAGTTCACAACTCTTTCCATTACTTTTGATATCACCGGAAGTAGAGCAATTGGTCTATAGTTTAACGGATCTGTCTTTTTTCCTTTCTTTGGAATGAGTTGTACTGCGGCAGACTTCCATGATGATGGATATACTCCTTGCCTATAAGATAAATTGAATAATTTTGCGAAAGTTGGGGTGAGTTCGCTAGCACAATTTTTGAGTACTATCGCGGGGATGCCATCTGGACCCATTGCTTTGTTTGTATCCAACTTTTTAAGGGATTTTCGTATTTCTCTGTGACAAAAGGGTACCTCTGCCATACTCTGGGAAACCCTTTCAATGAACGGTGGAGTTTTTCCATTTGGCACTGTTAGGTTTGAGTTGGAGGAAAAGGTTTTGGCCAGCATATTGGCTTTTTCCTCTGATGTGACTAAGTGAGTATTTTTATCTGTAAGTGGTGGTATGGATGACTTGGTGAAGTTTGATCCAACGGCTTTTGCAAGAGACCAAAAGGACCTAGAACTACTTGGACAATTCAGCAACCTGTTTTTTATTCTTTGATTGTATGTTTCTTTGGCGGCGTCAATAGCAATTTTGCAACTATTTCTGGCTTCTATAAATTCTGTGTGGTTTTGAGCGGTTTGTTGTCGTTTCCAAAGGTTATATGCTCTGTGTTTTTTCTGTACAGCCGTTTGACACTGGCTGTTGAACCAAGGTTTTGCATTAGCTCTGCGTTTTATTGTATGTGGGATATATGCATCCATTTCAGATAAGATTACTTTTGTTATTTCATTACAGCAAATAGTGGGATCAGCTGTTTTAAAGCAAACCTCTTGCCATGGAAAATCCAGGTAAAACTGTTTAAGGTCATTCCATTTTGCCGATTTATAGTGCCACATTTTACGAGGAAGTGATTGTTGGCTTGGCGGTATGAACATTTCGCACTTTGTTCTTATAAGTTTATGATCGGATGAACCAAGTGGAGAATCTACTTGAATGGTGTACAAGTCAGGATTTGTAGTTAGGAACAAGTCTAAAAGCGCTGCAAATTCACCCCTTTCTGAGATACGGGTAGGTTCATCGACAAGCTGCGCTAGACCACAACTTATGGCAAAAGCTTCTGCTTCCCTGCCTTCATTATCTGTTTTGTTGTGGTGTTTTAGCCAGGGTATATTGTGGACGTTGAAATCGCCTAAAAAAACAATTTCCGCATGTGGATAGTTAGACTGTATACTATCACAGTTTTCGGATAATGTCGCAAAAAAGTTTTGATACTCGGTGTTACTTGGCGGTCGGTAGAGGCAGCAAATGAACTTGGTCGATGACATTGAGGTGAATTTCAGCCATATGATATCGAGGTTCGCTGGTTCTAGCTTCTCCTCTCGATGACATGAAAGATCATTTTTAATGTACACACAGATCCCAAAATTATGTCGAAATCGGTGGTGTAGGTCATAGCCGGGATAAAGATAGTTCACAATAGGTGTTGCAGAACTGATTTTAGTTTCAGTGAGAACAAGGGTGTCAGGTCTTTGTTCTTCAAGATGTTGGTGAACTGAATTCATGTTGGTACTTAATCCTCTTATATTGCTAAAATCAATTCTGAGTTGAGTTTTTGGTCTTCTTTTAATATCTTTGCATGAAGGACCCCCAGGATCACCCGACGCCCGGAGATCCGAGTGGTCGGGTATTTTACCTCCGGAATATTTTGATCCTGGAGGCGCCATCACGCTATCTGTTACTCATTGTTGGAACCGGACTGCCAGCGCAGTAGCGGAACGTGGTGATACCACTTAGCGCTACTCACTTCTGGCATGGTGGTATCTCACCGGTCGACGCCCAATGAGTAAAAAGCGTCTGCCACCTACCATCTAATACCACCTAAATAGCACATTTGATATTTCTGATTTTCTACAAAACACTGTATAATTGCTTTTACTATGACCTTAATCATCATCATCATCGTTATGGGTCTTCGGTCAAACTATCGACTTTAAGGGCACTAGGACGGGAGTAAATTAAAGAGATAAGTATTATTTGAAAACAAACTCAAGGAAAAATGTTCCCACTCCAGTTGGAATCACAATTGAAATATTATTATTATTATTAAGGTTTATAAAATTATTGAGCCAGCTAAAAAATTGAATACCTAGTCATTGATAGTTAAGTTTTTATAAGTCACGTACCTTTTTTGAATAAGATTTCTAGATTCTAAATATATATTTTTTTTTCAGAAATCAGTAGGTTCTATTGTTTTATATCTACTTTACTATTTTGACTTGTAAAAGCACGGTTGTGTAGTACTTTATTAATAAATAAACTAAACTAAACTATAATAAGGACAATTTTTAGGATGATTTATATCAATTAGCCTTCTATAAAGCATTCTTAACATATTTTTGCAGCTACATTTGATGCTGCTGTAGTGAGTTACGCATGTACAAGAAATCATCTGTAATTTTTTTTTGATGCCTCTGAATGTTTGGTGAACTGGAACTATACAGTTTGCTTTGGACTCCCAACCTCATAGTTCTGGAGCTAGCTAATTTGATAACCAAAGTTGTACTTACTTGAAAATATCTTTTAAGTTTGTGTTGTTTTGTTGCTAACACACTTGGAAAATGAGAGTAATCAGAGTAAAATTTGGATAAAGGTAATGTGAAAATGCTTGCTTTCTTGGGTTTCTGCTGCACTTCAGAATTTTCAATAGTTTCATATTTGCCTCTTATTTTATAAATTAAAGGAAATCTGTAGGCATTTAGGGAACTTTCATTTGCCGAAGAGTTATACCATTTATGCAGGTATAACTGTTAAGCAAGTTCTACTTCAGCATGCAAAGAGTGGGGATTGTAAAGCACCACCTAGCTGGTTTTTGAATGTTAGGGATTTTGTGATAAAGCTTTACAAATCCTAGCTGCCCCTCCAAAATGCGTCTGATGTTCAATCGCAATCAGTAAAAGCATGCAGAAACAATATATCTTTTAGTCCTAGCTGCTGCATTTCGTAGATAGAATATGCTATTTCTGCTTATCCCTGACAGGATTTATAAACAAAATATTGTGGTCGGGTGGAGTATTTACGACCTGGATAACCGAAAAATCTATATTCTACAAGGACGGCTGCATGGAGTTTGGAATTGCAGTGCTCACAATATCATGTGATGCTTGCAGCGTTGTGATTATGCTTTATTAAAGTTTTTCTTTAGTAATTTTATAAGACACTGTTTTTAGTATTGGAAAGAAATTCCTGATGTACACTAATTAGATTATCAAAAGTTAAATAAACTGATTTTTTCAGACAATAGCGTCTTTTTTGTTTAGCAGCCTTAGTACTCAATTTTTAATGTTATCTATTAAAAACAATCTTAGAGAATTTAGTTGATTTAATTCAATGCTCTAAGAAAACATCAGAGCAAAACTTGCCTGAATAATGGGTCATGATGAATTGGACTTATCCATTACAAAGGCTGGTTATTTAGGTCGGCTTATTAAGTTGGTTCGTAAGGTTGGTTGAATAATTGAGAATTTTGCCACAAAATTAAATGCCGTAGAAAGACCACATCAAAAAGTTACAAAAAGTGCTCTAATTTTGGATCCGCCACTGCCTTTAATTATATTTTTTTTTATAATAAAATATGTCTATTCAGTTTATTTTATCAAATGTATCACTCTTGACTAATACAAAACAATTATTATTATTATTATCCATAAGCAGATAGACAGACAACTTTGTCTGATTGACTGCACACTAGTCCCTAACTAGTTTTAACTTGCCAGGTGAGGCCAAAACTTGTCTAATTTATTTTTAAAACTATTTACACTTGGGGCGGTCACGATTTCTTCGGTTAAGGTGTTCCAGTCTTTCACCACCCGGTTATACAGAATGTTTTTTCTGGACATTCGACTCCATCGAAGAGGGTCAAGTTTCAAAGAATGGCCACGAAGTTGAGGGTTGTCATTTCTTTTAAAGTAGTTGATGTCACACGAATAGTACCCACTGAGTATTTTATATGTTTTAATCAGGTCGCCACGTTTCCTTCTATTGTATAATGTTGGCAACTTTGGAGTTCTTAGACGTTCTTCATAGGTCTTGTTTCTCAAAGAAAGTGGTATTTTTGTAAATCTGCGCTGTACCCTCTCTAGAAGGTCAATATCTTTTTGAAAATATGGATTCCAGACTACCATGGCATGTTCTAGAATCGGTCTAATGTAAGTTTTATAAATTTTGATGCACATCCGTTCTGAGATGTTACCAAATGCGCGTCTTACTAGGTATATCATGGAATTAGCCTTCTTCACAATCTTAGCTATATGCGAGTCCCATTTAAGGTCTATGGAGACTGTTACACCTAAGTCACTCTGGTTTTCAACAGTTTTTAGTTCTTTGTCATACAAGAAGTAAGCTAAGTTTGGATTGTTGTTACCGATATGTAGAATACAGCACTTATCAATGTTAAGCTGCAATTTCCACTTTTGTATCCATCTTTCAAGTTCTGCTAAATCTTCCATTTCTAGCCCATGGTGTATGCTTGGGTCGCAGTAAGATTTCATATCATCAGCAAAGAATTTTAAAAGATTTAGCATGTTTGTTGGTAAATCTGCTATGTAGATAAGGAACAGCATTGGAGCAAGTACTGAGCCTTGAGGCACGCCACTTGTCACTGTATTTGTGGTTGATAGATGGTTGTCAATCCTGACCTGGAATGTTCTATTTGTCAAGTAATCTTCTATCCACCTAAGAAGCTTTCCTCGTATTCCAATGTGCTCTAATTTTTTAATCAATCTCTGGATTGGGACAGTATCAAATGCTTTTTCAAAATCAACATATATGACATCAATTGGATATCCCTCATCTTGTGCTTGTGTCCATGCTTCTAGACAATCCAACAGGTTAGAAATTACTGACCGTTTTGGAAGAAAACCATGTTGTGCAAAGAAACTGTTCTTGTGGTAGTCTAGCAAGAACTTTGTTAGTTCTATTGCAATTATTCGTTCCATACATTTACAGGCTATAGATGTTAGACTTATCGGTCTGTAGTTTTTTGGAGAGAGTTTGTCCCCTTTTTTATGAATTGGGATGACTATGGAGTTTTTCCATTCAGGTGGCAGTTTTCCACTGTCTAGTGATTCTGTAAAAACACATGTGAGAATTGGGCAGATTTCGGGTGTGGATTTTTTTAAAAACACAGCTGGAATATTGTCAGAGCCTGGGCTTGAGTGGATTTTTTGTTTTTTAAGGGCATTTGATACTTTTTCATTTGTAAAGATTACATTCTCTAAGGATTGGATAGATCTTGTCTCAGGTGTACAAGTTGGCATGTTAATGTCTTCAGTTACAAATGTACTCTTGAAGTAATTACCAAACAATTCACTGACTGTCTCAGGGAGACACAATAATTGTGAAAATTGAAAAATCTGGTTAAAAATTTCAATTTGCTGTGTCTTTTGATATGGTATAGATAAATTAGTAAATCCTACATATTTTTAAAGTAAATTGATTGGTTCACAGCTTTCACTTTAACAAATTTCTTCTAAATTTAAAAACAAAAGTGTTAGATGAACCAGTTTAATCAAAAATAAGGGGCAAAAATGTGTTTTTCAAAAATTAACGGTTTTTGTTGGCCATTATCTCATAATCTGTTACACTTAAAGGTAAGGTGGGTATAACCGTTTTGTGGGGAATATCGAGTTATAGGCAAAAATCCGAAAAACGGCACCTCTTCACCCCCCTCCGCCACTGAAGCGGAGGGGCTAGGGGTGAGGACTTTTGATATGTTAACGTCATAACTACCCTTAACATATTCCCGAAGAGAAAAATTCTCCGCCCCTCCATGCACTCTACAACCCCTCAATGGCCATTCATTGACCGGACTATAAATTTTGTTTTTGTGTTTAATTTTGCTTAAATTTTTTTATCTTTGTTGGTTTTATTTTTTTTGACAAATATCTTATTTTATGAGAATTTAGTTTTATTGGTCTGTAAACAGCCTCCCACCCCCCCCCCCCTACAAATGATAACTAACTCATCTAAGTAAAAATTAGGTATAAAGCATTGAGTTGTATAAGGCCCTGAAAGGGCCTTAGAGACGGAAAGACAAGGCATTTTTTATTGACCCTATCCAATTTGGATTCTATGGGCGGGTATTTCTTTTACAATAAAAACAGAGATAGACATTATTGAACATGTGAAACGGACAAAGATAGGCTGATTTTGCATGCTAATAATACCCTAGATAATATATGGGTACTTTTATCACTTTCACACTTAGGGCATAAGTGCGACAGAAAAGCAGCTGGCTACTTTTAATCCACCTGCCGTATTTTGAGTGATTCAACCTGCTTGTCGTTTTATAAAGGGAAAACTGATAGACAATGTTGTCTAAGTACGGAAATGATTTTTTTTTTGAATTTCGTGCGGGAATATTACAAAAAGAATTCTTAAAAACGTTTAAAACCAAGTTTAGAAGTAACTATTTGAGTTCAACCATAATGCGAAATTGTTTTTTGTGAAAAAGAAGAAAAAAAATCGATGAAAAAAAGAACATTTCATGGGTAAGTCGTCTTGACGGATAGTTTTTGGTAAAACACGAGAAAGTTCAGTAGCGTCACGGTACATAGTTTTTTCTGCGACCGTGCGATTTTACCCTCACACATTTTGATTCAGAAAGTATCACTTCCCCAGACTTATAAGATTATTTTTTAATAATAATTTGTCCTGAACTGTGTTGCAGCCTAGGCCAACTCGGCGCCACCAACTGGTCGGCGGGCCAACTGAGCGGCAGGCCAGCTGGGCGCCGGGCCAACTGGGCGCCGGGCCAACTGGGCGCCGGGACAACTGGGCGCCGGACTAAAATATTTTTTCTTGATAAAATGTGCAGATGAAAAACCAGATAGATATATTTATTATTTATGCAAAAACATCTTTAAAAAATCCTTTACATAATATTCTTGAAATTTGGTTTTGTTAGAGTTAAATCCATTAAGTCGAGTGTTGAAATTTTGGTAGGTCTAGAATTCTGGTAACCTGATAACATAAAATTTACGTTTTTGATTACAAGAATGGTGAATCCAAAATGGCGGATTTCTTTATTTTTAAACCGATTTGTCTCAAACTTGAAAGTTTGAAGTGTTTGGGATCACTTAATACAGTTTTACCCTCAAACTTCAAAAAATTAAAATGGCGGATCCAAAATGGCGGACTTTCTTATTTATGCATCGATATGTATCGAATATGGAACTTGCACCTTTTAAGTCGCTGATTATGATTTTTGGTTCAAACTTATGAAAAACTCAAAATGACGGATCCACGGATGTGTATGCACTCCTGGCCTGGGGTCACTCAGCACATACCTCACGCATCTTTGGTTTGCAGCGCAGAGCAGTCAGAATCTTGGCAGGCATTAAATATCGAGAAAATGTCAAACCTTTTTTTCAAAATCTGGGTATATTGACTATTCCATCGCAGTATATCTTAGAATGTCTTCTTTATTTTCATAAAAACTCGCAAAGTTACACAAGGGTTGAAGACATACATCAACATAATACAAGACACAGAACTGATGTTCGAGTGCAGTTTCTTCGGCTCGGGACCTCTAGGAACGCAACATTACATTATGCGCCTGTCTTATATAATAAACTCCCACAAAGTACAAGAGATCTACCATTTAATGCATTTAAATTTAAACTAAAACAATTTCTAATTAAACAATGTTTTTACTCAATCAGTGAATTTTTAGCTTATCAGGTATCAGATCTGGATTTGTTTTAATTTGTTTTAATTGTTGAATGTGTTGTGAGCCAGAGTGTATTTTAGCTTTAAAAATAGTGTTTTTAATAATTTATGTTTTGTTCGTTAACATTTTAAATGAAACAACCTACATTAAGATTAACTGTCTATTATAGGGATTTAGAGAAATTGTACCAATTTTTGACGATATTGTGAAACTTCTGTTTTTTTAATGAAAATAAATCAAAAAAAAACTTCAGTTTTTTTAATGAAAATAAATCAAAAAAAAAATGGCGGGATTTCTTAATTTTTAAACCGATTTGTCTCAAACTTGAAAGTTTGCAGTGTTTGAGATCACTTAATACAGTTTTATCCTCAAACTTAAAAAAATTAAAATGGCGGAACCAAAATGGCGGATTTTCTTATTTATGCACCGATATTTATCAAATATATAGAACTTGGCGGTGTTTCAAGTCGCTGATTACGATTTTTAACTCAAACTCCAGAAAAACTTAAAATTGCGGATCCAAAATGGCGGATTTCTTTATTTTTAAACCGATTTGTCTCAAACTTGAAAGTTTGAAGTGCTTAGGATCAGTTAATACAGTTTTATCCTAAAACTTACAAAAATTAAAATGGCGGATTTTCTTATTTATGCACCGATATTTATCAAATAAATAACTGGCGCTGTTTCAAGTCGCTGATGACGATTTTTGACTCAAACTCATAAAAAACTCAAAATGGTGGATCCAAAATGGCGGATTTCTTCATTTTTAAACCGATTTGTCCCAAACTTGATGTTTTGCAGTGCTTGAGATCACTAAATACAGTTTTATCTAAAACCTAAAAAAATTAAAATGGCGGATCTAAAATAGCGGATTTTCTTATTTATGCACCGATATGTATCAAATATAGAACTTTTGACTCAAACTCATAAAAAAATCAAAATGGTGGGTTTCTTTATTTTTCAACAGATTTGTCTCAAACGTCTCAAACTTGAAAGTTTGCAGTGCTTAAGGTCACTTAATACAATTTGTGACTCACACTTGCAAATGGCAGACTTTTATAGCTTAATACAAAATATGACTCAAGTTTAAAGAAAGAAATGTAATATTTGAAGCTTAAGACAAATCGGTTAGTAAATAAAAAAGTCTGTCATGTTGGATTCGCCATTTTGATTTTTTTATGAGTTTAAGTCAAAAATGATAATCAGCAAAGTCCACCATTTTGGATCCGCCATTTTAAATTATTTATGAGTTTGAGTAAAAAATCATAATCAGGACCAATTTCTATATTTGATACATATCAGTGCATAAATAAAAAATCTACTATTTTCCATCCGTCATTTGAAATTAAGTCCTTTCAAGCACTGCAAACTTTCACGTTTGAGACAAATCGGGTTAAAAATAAAGAAATCCGCCATTTTGAGTTTGAGTCAAAAATCATATTAAGCAATTTGAAACACTGCCAAGTTCTATTTTTGATAAATATTGGTGCATAAATAAGAAAATCCGCCATTTGGATCTGCCATTTTAATTTTTTTAAGTTTGAGGATAAAACTGTCTTAAGTGATCTCAAACACTGCAAACTTTCAAGTTTGAGACAAATCGGTTTAAAAATAAAGAAATCCACCATTTTGGATCCGCCATTCTTAAAATAAGAAACATAAATGGTATTTTTACCAGGTTACCAGAACACTACACCTACCAAATTTCAACACTCGACTTTGAAATTTTTGTATAAATAACATATTTATTTTGTTTTCTGCACATTTTATCAAAAAAAAATAAAAAATAGTCCGGCACTGAGTTGGACTAATTGAAATTTTTAGTTCAGAAGTTTCATCTGATTTGAGCATAAATTGTAGTCCACCCAAGAAGAGAAAAGTTGAAGAAGACCCTTGTTCAAAGAAAGAAAATATTTTACCTGGAAGGTACAACATTTGTAAAGTTCTAAGATGAGAACAATAATTTTAATACATCCACTGCACTTAGCATGCTAACAAATTCTTTTTACTCTTTTTTTTTACTGAAGAGAATTTTGTAAACACAGTATATACAAGTAAGTATTCATGAATTATTTATTATTTAAACAGAAAATTTAAAATTAAATGAAAGTTTATTATCAGTTGGTGCGGAATCTCCCATTCCTCTTGAATCAAATAAAGAAAATTTTTGTCAGGTTTTAGAGAAGGCAGAACTAACATAAATAGCTCAAAAAATATTTCAATTTTTTATCAAAACTGTAGAGGCGTTAAGACTAAATTACAAGAATTAAAACTTGCTTTTTTGAATAATGAGTACGATATAATTGCACTCACTGAAACCTGGCTAAATGATAGTATCTATACTTCTGAGTTTTGTGTTAAGGATAGAATATCTTTTAGAAAGGATAGGAATAGAATTCTAACAGGAAAGTCACAGGGTGGGGGAGTATTTTTGGCATTCAAGGACAGCTTTAACGTTTCAGAAATTAAAATATTTGAGGACATTGAAGAAGCAATGTGTGTTCAGATCAAACTACATAATAACCGTGTCTTATTTGTAGTGTTAGTGTATATTGTACCTGATAGTCCATTAGATGTTTATGAAAAATTTTATGAAAAATTGAATATAATCTTGCCGGCAAATCCAACTCAGAATACATTGTCATTGGGGACTTTAATATACCGAGTTTTGTAATTCAACAATCCAATAATCAGATTGTGAACAGTATTAGAGAATTTCTTGCTTTTAACAATTTGACACAGTTTAATGAAATTAAAAATAATAACTATGTTTTGTTGGATCTTGTTATCGCTTCTTTTGACAGTGTTACAGTTGACGGAGTTGATGGAGACTCGCTTCTACCGCTTGATTGGAATCATCCATGTCTTGGTATTAATATGTTAACGAAAGAGCCCATCAAAGTTTGTAATTTGGTTCCTACTACAAAATTCAACTTTAAAAAAGCCAACTTCACCTTAATGTACGAACTTTTTAGGTGCCAGGAGTGGGAAATCCTGTCCAGCTTTTCGGAGGTGAATTCTGCAATTGAGTATTTTTACACAGTAATTAACAATATTTTTCAAGAATGTGTACCTATATCTACACAAAAGGGCAAAAAATATCCTGTATGGTATAATAAAGAAATTATCTCTTTGTTAAAAGAAAAGTACAAATGTTTATTAAAATATAGAAAACTCAATTCTATGTTTTGGCGAACCAAATTTAACAATCTTAGAACACTTATCAAAACCAAAATTAGGGAGGCACATTCCAGGTATCTTTCTGACGTTCAAAATAGTCTTAAATCCAATCCGAAGCTTTTCTGGTCTTTTTTGAAGTCTTTAAAGGATAGTAGTGAAATTCTGGATGAAATGGTATTTGAGGATGAGATTGTCTCGGGAACACAGAACGTCACCAATAGTTTCGCTGCATATTTTAAATCTGTTTTTATAGATGATGTTGACAACAATGTAGTAATCCCATCTAAAAATATGATGTATTTTTGCAATCAGGATATTTCTCAAACTGATATCATAGATGCGATAAAAAAGATTAAGCCCAATAAAGCTATCGGTCCTGATGGTGTTCCGGCATATATATTGAAAGGTTGTTCAGAGTTCCTCGTTCCTCCTCTTAAAATTTTATTTAACTTAATGATAAAAACATCTGTTTTTCCTGACAAATGGAAGCTCAGCAAGGTTATACCGATACACAAGAGTGGATCCAGACAAGATATAAAAAACTACCGCCCCATAACAATTGTTTGTGCTATATCCAAGATATTTGAGGTTATTATCTTTGAGAAACTGTTTAGAGAGGTATCTAATAAAATATCACCAAGTCAGCATGGTTTTCTGCCTAAGAAATCTACTTTTAGTAATTTGGCTGTGTTCTCACAGTTCATACACAATGCATTTAATAGAAAATCCCAGGTTGACGTAATATATACAGACTTAGAAAAGGCGTTTGATAAAGTAAAACATAATGTTATAATTGAAGCTTTAACTAAAATGAATGTGTCTGGCTATCTTGTTAATCTAATTCAGTCTTATCTTACTGGTAAGAGATATCAATATGTTGAGTTAAAGGGGTGTAAATCCATTCTCTACAAAAGTACTTCTGGAGTGCCGCAGGGTTCAAATCTTGGACCACTTTTGTTTATTGTGGCTTTCAATGGTGTATTGGGTGAGACTGGGAGATCATGTGGGCTGGCATTTGCAGATGATTTCAAATTATTTATTGAGGTTCTGAATGTAGATGATTGTGAATCACTGCAGAGCGACCTTCAAAATATGGCTAACTGGTGTTCGCAAAATTCTTTTAACCTTAATTTAACAAAATGTAGTTATATGTCCTTCTCTCTTAACAGGAACATTGTTGACTACAATTATAGTCTTAATGGTGTAGACCTCATGAGAGTTTCTTCTCAAAAAGACTTAGGTGTTATTTTTGATGCTAGCTTATCTTTTTCAGAACATATATTGTCAAAAATTAAAAGTGCTCAAAGAGTTGCTGGGTTTATCTCAAGGAATACGAGAAACTTTGATGTAGAAGTGAGTCTCCATTTGTTTGACAGTCTGGTCTTGCCGATTTTGGAATATGGCTCCATTATCTGGTCTCCTCAATATAACGTATGGGTAAATATAATTGAAAGTGTCCAAAGAAAATTCCTAAAAAATATGTATTATAAAAAATTTAAAGTTTATCCTAAACAGGGATGTGATAATAAATATCTTTTGGGCTTATTCAACAGATTATCTCTTGAGAAAAGAAGAGTAAAAATATTACTATGTACTATGTTTAGAATTTTAAAAGACCAGATAAATTGTCCAGAAATTCTCTCTCAATTACCTTTTGCGGTACACCGTACCAACTCTCGTAGTAGGAATACTTTTTATCTTGCCTATCCGCGAACGAATCTATATAAAACCTCTCCTATTTATAAGATGTGCACTCTATTCAATACATATGCATGTGATATCGATATTGACACAATCAATTTAAAAGAATTTAAAAAACTAATACATCATAGGCTTAGCGTAAGCTAGATTTAGCTAAATCATCGTTCTATCGCGGATGGGCGACTTAATTGACTTAATTAACTTAATTACCTAGATCGTTGTCTTTTTGTTCTTCCGTTGCGTTTTTTTTTTTTATGATCATGTTTTCTTTTATGAGTGTTGGTGCGGTTTTCTTGGTTTTATAGGTTTTAAAAGTGTCTATGTTACGATTATTTGTATTTTACTTTAATGTTTGTATTTATTTTATTGTTATACTTATTTTTATTTTACTGACATACTTTGCAGTCTATAGTCATACTTTTTTTGTGTTTTTTTTTTATTTTTTATTGTTTTATCCTGTTTTTTATCGTTTTTATATTTTTCTGATCTTTTTGTTAAGTATACTTATTTTATTGACTTTATTCTATAATTTAAATTTTTATTATTTTTATAATTTAAATTTTTATTATTGCTCTATTTGATTTTTTAATCCTATTTTTATAATCAAATTTCATGTAATAGTTGTTTATCAACATTATTTATTGCTGACATTTTGATTTGATAATTATTATTATTTTGGTTGGAATTGGTTCGCCCATTGGTTGACACACACCTTTTTTTCTGTTGGTCCATCATAGTTACTTATGATAACCTGGTTTATAACTGTTTGGAGGAGGGCAGGATGTGCTTGTCTGATGGGTGGACCAATTCCAACCTTTAGAATTAAGCTACAGTATCTGTAATTGGCGCTGGCTGTAGATGCTGTTTTTTTCAAATAAACAAATAAACAAATAAATAAAATTGTTAATAGAAAATGGTAGTGGAATTCAAAATTTTTATTTTTCGCCACCACTGCCCTTTTTTATCCAAGACAAGCCAACAGAATATTTTTGTGATGTTGCATGTTTCCGGACTTACCAAACCGAAATTCTATTTTCATCCCTGTCTTGCTCATTAAATTCTTACTTGTATTTGGTCAATTGCCATAAAAGCTTGATATAATGGCAATTTAGGCCCATGCCAGATCTACCAGTAGGGTATAAAGCCAATAATTCTTTTGGGAAAAAAATGCAGCACTAGTGCAGATTTTATATTCTTTTAGGAAATCTGATGCAACAACTAGTACACTGTCTGCACTGTCATATTTTATTAAAACTGCAATGAAGCAATTTTTTGACAGCACTAAAATAGTGTCAGTGGACAAAAAAGTTAGCTATTAAGTAGAGTTTATACAGCAACATGGCATGACATAAGACATAGCATGACATAACATAACAGAGTTGAGCTTATGACAAACCCTGTTGGTGTTTATACAGAAAAATAACATGACATAACATTACATGACATAACATGAGACATAAAAAGATGCCCAACTTTTATCTTTTTATGTCATGTCTTGTGTGAAATCACATTACATGCATGATCGCGACTTCATTTGTTTATGATTTTTTACCATAACCCTACTTTTATATTGTGTTTGGATAGTTTTGATGTGGTTTTTTTTGTTTAAAAAAGAAATAATTATGCAAAAAAGGTAAGCAAAATGTCAGATATTTAAGTACATATAAGTAGGTAGCCTTTTTTCATTCATTTTTGTTGCAGGTCGTTGGGGCTCCCCTCCCCTAATACATGTGATGATGGCCCTTTGGTTAGTTTAAGTGATGTATATACTTGTTTTAGATGGATGAAGAAGTACAGCTTCTAGTTCTTATTGGCCTTACAGCTAGTGCTATATGTATAACAAGAGTGTGAAAAAGAAGGCACTTTAAAATTCACCCAATGAATAGGAAGTTCAAGCCATTTTTTTTGGCATTATTATCTTTGTATCACTTGTCTTTTTTATTATACAGGGCAGGGAAGCCCTGCACTTGTTCAATAAATTAACCATCATCCATATTTTCAAAACAACAACAGAAAACTAAATGACAGAAGACAGCTGAAAGTTCCAAAATCACATGAACAAAAGTCAAGCTGTGATTGGACCAAGCTTTATATTATGTCATGTTATGTTTTTTGTATAAACAGCCATTTTTCCTTCTGTAATGTTATGTCATGTCATGCTATGTCTTATGTCATGCCATGTTTCTGTATAAACTCTACTTTAATTAGCAGCCCATATTTAAAAACTCAATAGTTGGCAACCCTGGTATAAACACACAAGTGTATGTATAACACCAACATGGTTTGTCATAAGCTCAAACTATGTTATGTTATGGCATGCTATGTCTTAAGTCATGCTATGCTTCTGTATAAACTCTACTATACAGGGACTCTAGTGTTGGGTTGTGTACCTTTTGAAAGTCAGCAGCTAACCTCTTGATCTCCTCCCAATCAGCCATATGTCTGTGTTTCTGTTTTTGTAGAGAGAACTCAAAATGCTTAAATCAACTTTTAAAGACTATTTTTTTAACAGCTGTTTTTGTTTGTACCACAGAATAGGTTAGATGCTAAAAGCACAGTTTAGGTTGGATACGATTCGTAAAAGTTTGAACGTTTGAACAAGGCCAACACAAAAACAGTTTGAACAACAAAACAGTGTTGCCAGACTTTTCTGACGACTTTCATAAGTGACAAACAGCAATTTGCACCAACCTCACCCTAGGCCAGAATACACCTAAATGTTTGCACCAGCCTTTTTTCCGGCCTCATCTTGCTAGATTACTCCTCAAGGTACAATATCCACATAACAATTTTAAATATATTACAGAAACCTGTGGTTTCCTAGATCATATTCTTCCAAATGACATTGTGCTAGCAGACGGACGATGTAATTGTGTTTTTTATATAATTATATTATTGATTTTGATCAAAACAATAAAGACTTTTTATACAAAAGCTTTGATTCAATTTTTTTTAAACCCTATAATGGTTGGTTCAGCCTTAAAATTTTCCTTACTTTAACTTAACTTACCCTAAGCCAACTTGGACTAACTTAAGATGAATTTCTCTATATTTAATTTTTTTAAGACTTTTTTACTTATATTTTATGTACAGACAATATTTTATGCAATTAAAAAAATTTGGATAAAAAGTTCTCTTACATTAGTCCGAGTTGCCTTGTGGTAAGTTAAATTATTGTAAGGTAAATTGTGAGGTAAAATGACCCTAATAAACCCCTAGTAAATTATTGAACTGCCTAATTATTAAATGAGACTATATATAGTTATAATTTATAATCTTTTATTACTGTTGAGATATGCAGGTACAGTTTTAATTTTATTTAAAGAAAATTATTCTATTTTACTAAGTACAAGTACCTAAGATCTATTTTTAATATTTATACCAAAAATAATATTGCAATTTTTTAATGTCTAACACATACAAAATACATAAATGGTATCAACAACAATTCTTTAAAATATAAAAATTGGGTTGTATTTTACAATAACTAGATACACTTTAACGTACCAACTTGATTTTAAAGACTAGAAAAATCTACCTACATGTATTTGTAAATATTAAATAAACATTTATTTAATTAAAAATTATTGATATTTTTTAAACATAATAAAATCTAAATTTTTAAAACTTTTGACAAAGACAACATTTAAATCACAGTTGGTATGTAATCTTTGTGAAACTGTAACAAATGAACCAGTCCAAAAAAGTGTTAAAAATCAAATTTTTAATTGAAATAAAATTATTCATTCAGTACTAGGATACTCTGTACCTATAGATGGGTACCTATATTTATGGTAGTACAACTAAACATGTTCTATAGCACTACCTCCGCCAGTTCTCACCACATGCTCTGAGAACAAGCGCTAATTAAGGGTTGATGACGTAGGGGGTAGTTTTTAAAAACACCCTTTATTATTTTCTGCTACAAAAAAAACTAATTATAATTAATACAATTAAAATAGTGAGTACGATACTGATTTATTTCCAATAGTGTACATGCTTTTATACTAAATTATTGCTTATAAGTTATAATAAAATATTGCTGACAAATAAAACATAATTATTAAAATGCGGTTCTAACTATTTGTATATTCTGCAAGTTTCGTATTATGATACACGGGGTCAATGTAATGTAATTTCTCCATCCCCTGGGGAAGTTTTGTAAGGGACGAACAAAACTGGCCTCTGAGATTTCGTGCTGCCATGTTCTTCTGTTTCATTGTCATCGTGTTGAGGGAGCTTCGTTTTCTTTGGTTGTTTCGTTATCCATTTCCGTATGCCAAGTATAACTGTGAGTGTCAAAATAATATAGATGGGTGTCATCCAGTAGTGTGTGTAATCCTGATATGTTATTGCTTGGATAGGTTGTAAATGTTCTTCTTCTTTTCTGAGTTTGTGAAGTTGGTCTAAGGGAATTTTGTCTATTTTTATTGTATTTATTTTGATAGACCTTTCTTTTGGTGTGATTTTGATTTTTGGTAGTGTCAATGGTTCTTCTTTAATAGTTTCTTTCATATTAATAAATGATTCGTTCTTTGTCTTGAATCCGCGTCCAGGTGGTAGTTCTATTAGGTAGGTGCCTTCTAAAACCATGAGTTTGGTAGAGCTACAATGCGTTGATATTTTGGTTGCTTTGGGAAATATAGAGATGTAGTAAGCTTCTGAGATTTGTTGCACTATGGTAGAGTTAATGGAAATTTTGGTTTGTTACATGTTGTTTCTTTGCTGGAGACTTGAAGAATGGTGTTAATGCAGTCTTGATTGTGTGAGTTTTGCAAAATTGTTTCAGTGCATAGGTATCTGTCATCGATTCGCTTGCAGAGTTGATCCATGTATTGATACATATCATTGTTTGAGGCGAGATATGGAGCTGGTGGAATAATTGTTGTATGCTTGTCGGTTGGTACTGAGAACAGATGGTAATATGAAAATTCTTTTGGTTCTACAATGGGAAAATGTAGGATAAAGACTATCTTGTTATCGGAGTAGTAGCACTCTGTGCTTAAAATGTCATAGTATTTGGTAAGATCTTCATCAAGGGTGTAAATTAGTTGGTGTTCTGAATGGTGTTCTAGTAGTTTGTTAATTGTCCACTTCAGTTCCTCCACTTTTATGACACTGTTATAGAGGATGCTATTTCTTGACAGGGCTATGCCTGTGTCAAGGTCGCTTAGTATTTGTAATATTCCTTGGAATGCTACGTTAAGTTGGTCGAGAATGTTTCTGGTTTCCATGTAATGATTGAAGTCGAATACAACTTTGTTTAGTTCTGTGCTAATTCTTTTGAGTTCGGATTTAATGGCATCTTCATTGTGGCTGATAAGTGTCGTTGTTTCTTCAAAGTTCTTCATAATTTTTTTGTTCAGGCTCATGTGGTGGTTGACTTGACTGATAATGTTATTTTGGTTTTGTTCTAAGATAGAAATGGCATTATCGTATTTTTTTGCATCTTCCTGATCTAGGTTTCCAGATATGATTTTGATGAGGCTTCCTAGACCATTAATGATACCTCTTTTGGTTCGGTAGTGAGGAAAAATTGTTTGAAGCTTCTCTTCACATGTTCTTAGTAGAAACTGGAGGCTTTTGTCAAAGTTCTGTAGACTGTGAAAATATGGATAACTTAGTCCTTGGTTGATTGCGTTGGTGACATCCTTATATTCTTGTTTCAAAGAGTTGATTTCGTTAGCTAGTGGTATAAGGTTGAAGTAATGAATGAAGTCATGTGTGCTAATTTGGATTTTCGCCTGGCCCAGTTTTAGTGGCAGGAGCCCTGGGTTGTCCCGAAGGTTTTGGATCTGGACTTCTTTGGCTTTGACCAAGGAACATCTGTAAGGAAGAATTTTGTTTATTAATCTTTTTGTGGGGATGACTTTTGATATTCTTCTTGTGTACGGATGTATCCTGTGTTTCTATGGTCACGATATTATCTTTTTTGACGGTTTTGGAGGAAAACCTTGGCAGTAGTTTGTTCCGTTTTAGAGTTTTTCTGGTATAAACTTTGGTACAAGGTTTGTATGTAATAGGTAGTTCTCTTCCAGTATTCCTTTTCTGGATGTATTTTTCCTTATTGTTTTGCAACTTCTCGTTAAGTTCTTTATATATAGCTTTTGTTTTGTCCCTATGTTCTTGAGTGTAGTTGTTAATTAGAGTTTTCTTTATGTCAATGTCAAATGGATCTCGAGCGTCTAAGTGTCCATTGAGAACTTCGATTGGTTTTTTTCCAGTCGTAGAGTGGATTGAACTATTGTATCCTAAGATTGCATAAGGCATTTGTTGTTTAACGGTCATGGATTTCTTGGTATCGCTTAAAATTCTTAGGTGTTCTATAATAGTTGAATGGAAACGCTCAATTATTCCATTAGATTGTGGATTGTCTGGGTGATTGTAGTGGATGGTGATCTTGTGGGTATTTGCGAATTCTTGAAAGACTCCATTTTTAAATTCTGTTCCTGCGTCTGAGATTATCATATATGGGACTCCATGGTGAGTTATAAAGATCAAAATTGCGTTTACTATAGAGATTGCGTTAGCGCTATCAATTGGGTATGCTTGCCCATATTTTGAGAAGGCGTCTATAATTGTCAGAAATTTTTGTCCACCAGCTTGAAAAGTATCTAGGTGAATGATTTCTAGAGGTTTTGTTGGTGTGGGTGTTAGCATAAGGAGCGGCTTTGCTGGATTTCTATCGTATTTATTAGTTTGACAGATGTGACAGAAATTAATGAGTTCTTCAATATCTTTTTTCATGTTTGGCCAATAGTATTTTTTTCTAACCTGTGCTTCTGTCTCGTTGATCCCTCTGTGGTTTGTGGTACTTTCGTGGTAACTGATAAGTATTTCTTTTTGTCTTTTCTCATTGTTGATATCTTCCAAAAGAACGTTGCATTTTACAATGTCGAATGCAGAGTTAATAAATATTTCTCTTAAAATATTGTTGGTAGTTATGTAGAGTTCGTCGTCTTCGAACAATATTGCATATTTCTTTTTCGGATCGATGTATTGTTTAAATAGGTGAATTATTTCGGTTTTAATATTAGCTCGTCCAAGTTGTACATACATTCTGGTCTTGTTGGGGAAAGCTTCAAGTATTACTGGTTTGGCTGGATTGTAGTTGACTGTTCTAAGCATTATTTGGTTGTTAAAGTAGTTAAGCGGTTTTTCAGATATTGGTATTCCTGCTATAGGGTCCTCTTGGGCGGTATGTATTGTAATATCACTGGAGGTTTCTTGTTCTTTAGTTTTTTGTAGTTGATATTGTTCGAAAAGTTCGTCGATTACATCAAGTTCTGATCGTGTTAGGTTTTGCACAGGTTCATTGGTTATTAATTCTGCTAGGTCATATGAGGTTGATGGTTGATTCTCGTCTGGCAAGTTAGGGATAAATTCGGTTGGATCAGATGATGAAGATGGGTGATTGATTAGTGAAATATTTTCAAGGTTCTTGTTTGTTTCTTTTACTTCGGCTTCTTTAGTATGTATTTCAATTCTAGATAAGGCGTCGGCATTTGTGTTGGATTTTCCTTTCTTATATTCGACTTCGTAGTCAAATTCTTCCAGCTTAAGTCTCCATCTGACTAATTTAGAGTTGGGATCTTTCAGTGAAAACAGAAAAGATAGTGGTCTGTGATCCGACAAAATCTTAAATTTTCTTCCAAATAGGTACGGTCTAAAATACTTGGTTGCCCACACAATTGCAAGCATTTCTTTTTCTATTGTGGAATATTTTAACTCGGTTTCATTCAGAGTTCTGGAAGCGTAAGCTATAGGTTGGTCATTTCCAATAGGTCCTTGTGATAAGATTGCTCCAAGAGCAAAATTGCTGGCATCGGTAGTCAGGTTAAATGGTTTGGAAAAGTCAGGATATTGGAGTAATGGTTCGTTGATTAGTAGATTTTTGCAGATTTTTACGCAATTGAGGTACTCTGGAGTAAGCTTGATTTTTGGCGTCTTTCTTTAGACATGTTGTCAGGGGTTTAGTTATTTTGGCAAAATCTTTGATGAATTTCCTGTAGTATCCTAGTAGTCCTAAAAAGCCACGGATTTCTTTTGCAGTTCTTGGTATTGGGTAATCGGTAATGGCCTTTATTTTGCTTGGATTGGGTTTGATGCCTTCTGGGGTAATAATGTGTCCTAGGAATCCGACTTCTTTTTTTAGGAATTCACATTTATCTAGCTGAATTTTGAATCCAGTTTCTCTGAGTCGTTGGAATATTTTGGCCAGGTTAACAAGATGTTCTTGTAAAGATGTACTGTAACATATGATGTCGTCCATGTATACGAGACATATGTCTCCTTGGAGACCTTTCAGGACGTTGTCCATAACTCTTTGGAAGGTGGCTGGAGCATTTTTAAGGCCGAATGGCATACGAACGAATTCGTAGTGCCCATTTTCTACATTAAATGCTGTCTTTTGAATGTCTTCTTTGGCCATTTCTATTTGGTGGAATCCACTGGCTAGGTCCAGAGTTGTAAAATATTGGCATCTTCCAAGTTTATCTAGAATGTCGTTGATGTTGGGAATCGGATACTTGTCATCTATGGTCTTGTCGTTGACTTTTCTGTAGTCTATTACTATACGCCATTTAATTTTTCCAGAAGCATCTGGTTTTTTTGGAACAATCCAGATTGGTGATGACCATGGTGATTGGCTTGGTTTTATAATGCCTTGGTCCAGCATGGATTCTATTTGGTTCTTTACTTCTTCCTTATGAATATAAGGATATCTGTAGGATTTGGTGTAGACCGGTATTTCGTCTTTGGTTTTAATATGGTGCTTTATTTGATTGGTGAAAGTTAGTTTCGTGTCTGGATAATGAAAAATGTCGGCAAATTTTTTGCAGAGTTTTCTTATGCTGAGTTCTTCTTCTGGATTGAGGTGATCTGTTCGAATTTCTGGTTCGAAAAAGGCTGTATCTTCTGACAATTGAGGAAGCACATCTGCGGAATACAGGTTAAAGTTGTTGAGGTTGAATTCGGAACTGTGGACTGGTTCCATTAAAGCAATTTGGATTAGTTCGTCGGTTTCGTTAATTAATTCTGTCCATGCCGTCTGGTTGCAGGCTGTACTTAGTGTTTCTCTTAAGGTAGCTCCTTGGATATTTTGTCTTGGCAAGATGACGGTTCCTTCGGCTTCTTTTACTGGAAGCCTGACTGGAGTAATTGAATGTGGTGCCAGTTGGATGGAGTAAAATTGTGTTTTGTTGGTTTCGTAGTATTCCAAAGGAAGGGTGGCTCTTTCAGTTATTAATTTTGATTCTGGAAGATCCAATTTGGCCTTGAGTAGCTTGAGGTTGTCTAGTCCGATAAGTCCATCGAATGTTTGATGAAATTTGAATAGGTAGAACTTCATGTTGATATCGGAGTTAAATTCGGAAAAGATGGGAATTTGTGCGGAGTGATCTTGAGAGTGGTTTTGAAAGATTGACGTCACGACAAAAGGTTCGTGCTTGATTTTGTTCCTGAAGTGTCGGAAGGCGATTTCTGGGTTGAGGAATGATTTTGTAGCACCGGTGTCGATAAGTAGTTTGAGAGGTGGATCAGCTATGGTAATATACGGAAGTTCTTTTTTGTCGGTGTAGTTGTGGAATTCTACTACGTTTCGTCGTTTGGGTTTTCGGTTTCTTGAAAATTTTGTTCTTCGCTCTCGTAGGTGTATTCTTGTTGTTCTTCCGGGTACTGGGCGTTATATTGGTTATAGTAGTTCCAGACGTCTTCTTCTGTATATGTATTGTCATAACCGTAGTTGCTGTCTTGATGTTCAATATTGTATATTTCTTCTATGTGGTACCTAGGAGTTGTATTTTGTTGCGGCATTCTTTGGTTTGGTATTCTTGATACTGCCCTGGATGCTATGCTCATTGGTTCTGGTTTAGGGAATTGCGATGGGCCTGGTTGGTTGTTCCAGCTAGTTTGGAATGGCCTGGCCTGATGGGGTTGAAATCTTGGTGGTTGAATGACAGGTCTTGGCGTGGAAAAGGATCCTTGGAAGTTATTCTGCCGTGGTTGGAAGTTATTCTGCTGTGGTTGAAAGGAGTTTTGTTGAGGTCTAAAGACGTTGAACATTGGTGGAGCTGATGGTCTAAAGGTGTTGAACATTGGTGGAGCTGCTGATCTGAAAGACGTTGGCCATGTAGGTCTGTTTCCGAATGGTTGATGGGAAGCTGGCGGTGGTCGAGGTGGAAGAGCAGCGGTCAGTCTTAGAGGTGTCTGGGTTGGTGGAGTGACAGCAAATCCTTTTTGAAGGTATCGAATATTGTCTTCTTCTAGGATGTTTTGGATGGCATCGGCAAGTGAGTTTGGTTTCATGGCCCGTATGGTTGATCCCAGTGGTTCTTTTAATCCAGCTAGAAAGGTTGTCAGAGCCTGGTTCTGGAAGAATGATTTCTTACTAATCTTGATGGCTTCGTTGTCGTTATGAAGTTCTATGTAGTTTGAGATGGTATTCAGAAGTGCCATAACTTTTTCATAAAACTGTTGTGGAGTGTCGCTTTGAGTCTGGCGTAGATTGACAAGGTCTCTGGTCAGGGAGTTTTCGTTTCTTTGGTCGGCGAAGTTTCGGATGAGGGTATTCTTGATTACAGGCCAATCGTTGCAACCATAAACGGAGATGACTTCTCTGGCTCTTCCTTTAAGTTTGCTTAGGATTCCTTGAATGAGCATGTGGTTCTGGAAGCTGTTTACGTCGGTGGTATCCCAGTAGTGGTTAAGGAGGAGGGTTGTTGCGTTGATAAAGTTGTGGAGCTCGTTTGGGTTGCCTTCATAGTCTGGGATGATGCAGAGATTCTTTGTGTCGAAAACTGGTGGTGCCATGTTGGTATCTTCTTTAATGAATGATTGGTTGAGGTTGGTAGAGATGGTGAATTCTTCGTGGATGGGGCTTCTCTTTGGATAAGTGGTTCTTGGTAGGGGCTGAGCGGAATCTCTGGTCGAATCGGTGTGGCTGGTGTGATCTGCAGTACGGGTGGTCTGAAGATGGGGTGGCGTGGTATGTTGGAGAATCTTAGGCTGTGGTTGAGCTGATCTGAAAGTTCGTCGTCTGACATTAAAATATTGAAATAAACTTACAATATAATTATGATGCTTAGATGCATGTTCTTTCTATCTTCTAGTCTTCTTATCTTCTATTGGTGAACCTGCTGATGGTTGCCGGGATGGGTCCTATCTTCTAGTTCTTATCTTCTACTGGTGAACCTATGAATGGTTGCCGGGAGTGGTTCTGATTGCGGACAAACACTTGACAGTGACGGGTTTCTTCTGCGTAGAGCCCTTCCACAATCCTGCTGACTGCGCCAATTAAGGGTTGATGACGTAGGGGGTAGTTTTTAAAAACACCCTTTATTATTTTCTGCTACAAAAAAAAACTCATTATAATTAATACAATTAAAGTAGTGAGTACGATATTGATTTATTTCCAATAGTGTACATGCTTTTATACTAAATTATTGCTTATAAGTTATAATAAAATATTGCTGACAAATAAAACATAATTATTAAAATGCGGTTCTAACTATTTGTATATTCTGCAAGTTTCGTATTATGATACACGGGGTCAATGTAATGTAATTCGCTATTTCTGTCAATGTGATTAATAGTATGTAGTAGTAATTTATATAAAATTTTCCCGTGACCTTCTTGATTTCTTCTACAGGATGATTTTTTTATAAATGAGAAAAACTTGGGTATTATTTGGAGTCGAACATTGAAAAAAATAATAATTTGGTAAATTATGCCCACTTTAAATGCTGCAACAGTTTTTTGCTATCTCACTAGTTGCAGGGTGTGTGTAACTTAATTGAATACTTTATATATTTTTACATTTTGTAATTGGTCCCTTCATTCGGATTTCAAAAATATTGAACATGTCTATGTTGCCATAAATATTTTTTGTAAGAATAAATAAATTAGTTACAGCAGATTTTGCAACTTGCTTACTTTTTCTCCCCTTGATAAAAGGTTACAAGTAAAAATCGGGATTAAAAGAGACAAAAATATAAAAACCTAAAAGCTAAAAAAAATTGTCAAAAATTGTGAAAATAGCTTACCTTATGATAAAAGTGAGTTTTATCCCTCGACAAATTGTAACTAAGGACACTTATCATCACAGAAGAGTTCGGTTCGGTTCGCTTTGCAGATATGTTATGCTTATCATAGAATAAGCTCTATTGCTTTACGATGAGTGATCTTAATTGTAACCGCCGCCCTCTGGCCGAGCTACACACTTTTCGCCTCATGTTAAAAAGTACCACTTTTTTTTGGTATTTTTTAATATACAGTGTGTTTCAAAATTCAGTAGCATAATTTTAATGTTCAATTCCTTAGGTGATTTCAAGACAAAATTTTCCTTAAACATAGGTCCTCAAAAGCTTTATTATCGAGATACAGGGTGTTAAAATTTAGTTTTTTATATAGTTTTTTGTTTAGAACTCCTGCAGTTTTTGAGATATTTAGTTCAAATTTGGCACGTGTATTAAGCTATAGACACTACACTGTCGGACATGCCAAATAATAGTAAAAATCTACAGAGTGATACTTTTCAGGGGTCATGTCGAATTTTTTCCCGGATTTTTTTTCCTTGTAAGCCACTGGTAGGCAGAACGAGGTAGTTTTAGACAAGAAATAAAATCTTTGTTTTATTTGCAAACTTTTTTGTTTCTTGCAATGTTTTTGCATCTTTAACCGTTTTAGAGAAAGTCGTTGTTTCACCAAAGGCTGTTATTATAAAATAAAAAATGCTCCAGTATGGAGTATATTCAAATAAACAAATTAATTAAAACTCATTTGGCATGCCTAATATTGTAGTACCTGTAAGTAAATATACATGCCAAATTTGAGCTAAATACCTTAAAAACTGTAAGAGCTAAAAAAAACAAAATTTTAACTCTGTATCTGGAAAACAAAGCGTTTGTGGACCTATGTTTATATGAACACTTTGTCTTGAAATTATTCAAGGAAATTTAGAATAAAATTATGTTATTGAATTTGGAAACACCCTGTATATATCTACTATTTCCATTTTCATATAATTCAAGAAGTGTTTAAAAATAATGATAAAGATATAATTAATCTATGTCTGGTGTCTGGTAGATATATACTGTCTCTGTCTCTATATAAGGGGCTGTCCTGATTGGTAATGAAAGGTCTTGCCAGGTCCAACAGTTTTTCTAAACTGGATTTCATCTAAGTCTGATATTTACTAGATGCAAATTGCCTTTGTCTTTTCTATCAAGCCTTTTTTATTAGTATTAACCTTTGAAAAAACATTTTCTCATTGAAAAACTCTCCTGAACCACCTTCAAAATTTATGAACCATAACAAATGAAACACTAACCTAAATTTAAATGGCACCTAGTGCTAGGTGACCCATAAATATTCTTTGTTGTCTATTTTTAAATATGTTGCTGCAAATGGCTGTTAAATTCTAGTGAACTTTCGTAAAATTCGACCTGGCAACACTGGTTGGTTTCAAACATTTGTTATAAGTTGACTCGCGGCTACAGACTAAAATGCACTCTGGCTCTTTCGATTTCGAGGTTATGTTTTAATTGTTTTGTTTTTGTTTAAATAGCCTGGAATAAATTTCTTCGATGGTGGAAGTGTTTGAAGTCCTTTCGAGTTTTAAAAATTAGTATTAAAAATATTTGTCGTGCCGTTAGTTCGGTCAAATTTAGTTCAAAATAGCGCTAGTAACGAAATAGGGTGTCTTTCTAACATATTTTTTCAAAAAAAAAACTTCCCTGGCTTCTTTCGCGGGATCCTAGCGGGTGTGAAACAAAACCGAACCGAACCGATAATTCGATTCGGTTAAGTTCGGTTCGGTTTTGTTTCACACCCGCTAGGATCCCGCAAAAGAAGTCAGGGAAGTTTTTTTTTTTGAAAAAATATGTTAGAAAGACACCCTATTTCGTTACTAGCGCTATTTTGAACTAAATTTGACCGAACTAACGACACGACAAATATTTTTAATACTAATTTTTAAAACTCGAAAGGGCTTCAAACACTTCCACCATCGAAGAAATGAAGAAATTTATTTATTCCATGCTCCAGGCTATTTAAACAAAAACAAAACAATTAAAACATAACCTCGAAATCGAAGGAGCCAGAGTGCATTTTAGTCTGTAGCCGCGAGTTATAAGTTGCACCTCTACAATCTTGTTGTTCTGTGATCTGTGAGCCATACATGCAGCTGACTTCATACTTATGTTTTTCTTTTTAAGAAAAAATACATTTTGTATTGTCAATTTTGCATTGGGCATTTTATTTAAGATTTTTATTTGTTGGATAATGTAATAAAACCACAGATTAGTGATAAAACTCGTTGGGGTATATTGACGGTTTTTTACTTTTATAAGAAAGTTTAAGGGTAGCCTCCAAGAAAATAGAAAGGTAGGTAATTTGGGAGTAAGTAGTAAGTTTATTCTTGACTGCCCGTGAGGTGAGCGAAATGTTCACTAGTTCACTTTTACGTGAGCGCTTACCTCGGGGATGTTTATCCCAGTGGATGAAAGTGTTACAAATTCACCAGTGAAAGTGAACTTTTTGCTCACCTTACCTCATGGGCAGTCAATTTCCCTGTGCAAAAAGGTGGTGAAAGTATTCAAAGTCCACCTGTGAAAGTGAACTTTTCACTCATCTCACTGCCTTAATGTAGGAGCCATCCTTGTGTAAAATAAATCTCTGTTCTCAATCCCTGCCAAATATGATTCAGTTCTCTTCAATAGTTCAGAAGATATTTGATTGCAATCAGACTTTTGGGACAAATTTTGTGTTCTGGATATTTTTCAGATAGGTTCTCCCCGAGGGGTGAACAGCTCTCACAATTGGTGTACATATTTCTCACAGTCTGTTCACAATCCTTCACAATCTTTACACAATCACCCACAATCTTACCACAATCCCTCACAAGCTTTACACAATCCCTGAGGGGTGAACAGCTCTCACAATTGGTGTACACATTTCTCACAATCTGTTCACAATATTTACACAATCCTTCACAATCTTACCACAATCTCTCACAATCTTTACACATTCCCTCACAATCTTAGCAAAAGATTGTGGATTTTCGCAATCGGCACACACATTTTGGGATCAGCTGGTCACCCCTCGGTTATTAAGCAGCAGGTCTGGGAATGGTAAATGAAGATTTTTTAGTTTAGTTTAGTTTAGTTTCTTTATTGCCATCAGATCATTATTACAAATGCAAAAGCAACGTCTAAAATAATATCTTAGATATCTAAAAAAATGTAAATACAAATATGATAGAAAGAAAAAGAAATGAACAGTAAAAACAAATTAAAAGTATAGGTACAAACAAATTAATATAAACAAACTAGGTACATAGTTTTTGGTTTTTTTACTACCTACATTAAGAGAGGAAATTGAAGGAGTAAAATTGTTTTTCCAGAGCAAAATTATTTACCTCTTTCTTGAAGCGCACTCTACCTTCAATATCCCTGATTGACTTGGGAAGCATGTGGTAAGCTTTAACTGCACGGTAGTAAGGGCCCTTTTCGTAAAAACTGGTATTATGGGTGGGGATAGCGAGATCGTCTCTATTTCTTGTGACCATGGCAGTTTCTAGAGCATTTTCTCTATTTGTAAGAAACAGATCTTCGTGTTTTTTAACAAATGTTACTAAGGTTTTAAAATAAAGGGAAGGAGCAGTTAAAATATTTAGTTTTTTAAAATATGGTCTGCAAGAGGTTCTTGGGTGAAGTTTTAGCATTGTCCTTATAACTCTCTTTTGTGCTTTAAAGACTGACTCGGCATCCGAACCTGCTCCCCTGAACATAATGCCATAAGACATAACAGACTGCACTGAGGCATAGTAAAAGCATTTCATGCTGTTGACAGTTAAATTTTGTCGAAGTCTACGTATTGCGTAACAGTGGCAGTTTATAGTTGATGCAGTAGTCTTCAATTCAATTCAATTCTTTATTGTACATCGACTTATAAAAGTATATACAATGTCAAATTTTACATCAAAAAATACTATATAATATTACATTTAACTCTAGTCAATGATCAAAAAGGTCATTAATGCTATAGAAACATTTATCAATAAGGTAGCTCTGTAGTCTTTTTTTGAACTGTTTTTCTGATGTGACATTATTTATTTCATTAGGAATTTTGTTATATACATAACTAGCAAAACATTTTGGACTTTTCCTAAAAGCTGATAGATGAAAATTTGGAATCAAGATTTTACTTGTTTGCCTAGTATTATAGTTATGACTTGTTGAAACTGTTGGGAATTTGCTTTTGTTTCTCCTTACAAACATAGCCGCCTCAAGTATCAAAATGCCATAAATAGTAAGTAGCTTTTGTTTTTTAAATATAGGCCTACATGATTCCACAGGGCTCAAGGAAAAAATCTTCCTTAAGATTCGTTTCTGAAGCACAAAAACCCTCCCAATTTCGCATGATTGACCCCAATAAAGAATCATGTATTTCAGATGACTGTATACCAAAGCATAATATACATTTAAAAGTTGTTTTGTTGTTAATATGTTTTTCAAATTAACTATTGCAAAGTATGCAGAGTTGAGTTTTCCAGCTACATGGTCAATATAACAGGTCCAGGTAAGTTGGCTATTGATATGTAATCCTAAGAACTTATAACTGTCAACCCTATCAACATTTACACCATTCATGGAGAGGACAAAGTTTGGTACTAACCTTCTCTTGTGAAACACCATGTATTTAGTTTTGTTCTCATTGACTAGCAGTTTGTTACTAGTACACCATTCATGAAACTTATCAAGCATGAGATTGGACTTTTCTTTATTTGTGTATTCCAATTTAGGGTAGGTTCAAGTATAATTCCAAGGAATTTGGTGTGGTCACTTTCAGGTATTGATTTGCCTTGAATTGGAACATATAATGAAGCATCAGCAGATCCTGTTTTTCTGAAGGTTAACAGATTTGTTTTTTCAACATTGAGTTTTAGGCAGTTATTGGTAGACCAATTTATCATCCCCCTCGCTGCAGCCGAACAGCCCGCTGACAGAGCAGACACTGATTCAGCTGTTATAACTGCTCCTGTATCATCAGCAAACTGTGACAGGAGATCAGCATCAACCAGGACCGACAGGCCATCGACATACAGCAGGAAGAGTATTGGCCCTAAAATTGACCCTTGCGGTACACCTTGGTTTATATTTGTTGTTTTAGAAAGGTATTCCTTAGTATTGTGTCGTACACAAGTAGTTTGTTTTCTAAAACTCAAGTATGAATTTATAAGTTTAGTGCAAATACCTCTTATGCCAAAATTATTAAGTTTTCCGATGAGTAATTTGTGATCTACCGTGTCGAAGGCCTTCGATAGGTCAAAGAAAAGGCCGGAAACTGTTTGTTTTTTATCCAGTTGGTCCACGACAAACGTTATTACCTTAAAAATTGCAAGTTGCGTAGATTTGTTAGGTAAAAAGCCAAATTGAGTTTCAGATAACAGTTTATTGGAGGTGACAAATTCCAGAATACATTTATATACGACCCTTTCAAAGACCTTCGACACTGCAGGAAGAATCGATATGGGCCGGTAGTTTTTTAAGTCAGTTTTTGCACCTTTTTTTATAAACAGGGACTATTTTAGCAATCTTAAGTTTATCAGGAAAAATTCCGGAAGTAAGGCAACTGTTTATGATTTTGCAAAGGGGAGCAGCTATATATTGTGCAATGGGCTTTAGTAAAAATATGGGAAATTCATCTATACCTGCGGAATTTTTGTTAGGAAGATCAGCAATAATATTTAATATTTCTTCAGTATTACATAAAGTCCATTCATCTAAAAAATGCGTTTGATGTAAATCAGTATTGACAATATTTTGAGTGTTTTGTATATTGTTGACCGGGAAATCAAAAGCAGCCCCAAACATATCAGCAACAGCTTGAGGATCCTTTATTACATTACCCTCATCTGTTTTTAGCTGTATTTCAGTAAAGTTATTTTTATTTGTTTCTCGGTTGATAATACTCCATACAGTTTTAACTTTATTGGATGAGTTTAATATTTTGTTTTCATTGATTGCTGTTTTGTGCTGTGCTAAAAATCGCTTGTATTGTTTTCTTTCACACTTATATTTTTTGTAAAGCTCGCGACTATTTGTTCTTTTTGAGAGAAGATAGAGGTCTTTAATTTTTTCAGAATATTCTTTAATTTCGTTTGTTACCCAGCGTTTTTTCGTATTTTTTATTTTAAAAGAAGTTAATGGAAAGCTAAGGTCAAAGTGATATTTTAGCACATTTTCAAACTTAATAAAGAGAGTATTAACCTCGGTGTTAGCGTTATCAACCGAGAAGACTCCATCCCATGTTTCGGTGCAGAGGCAGTCTCTAAAGTTTCTTATGTTCGAATCAGTAAAAAATCTTTTTTTGCCAGTTGTCTGTTTAAAATTATTGGTCAATTTAATGTCCACATATTGACTGTAATGGTCAGAGATTTTGGTGGTATCAATAGTACCTGTAACGGCTTCTTCCGCAAGGTCACTCAGTACATTATCCAGTTGATTGTTTGAAGCAGGTCTCGTAACCCCTTTGATATGTCCCACAAGGCCGTAGGTGGAAAATAGGTGAAGCATTGCAACAGCATTTTCAGATTCTTTATTAAAGTGGAAATTAAAGTCACCACATACAACCAGGGATTTTTCAGTAGAGTGCACCTCTTCAAGAAGACTGGACACTAAGTTAAAATACTCCTTTTCATTCCCATTTGGTGACCTATAAATACAAACAATATTTAAATTTAAATCGTTTAAAGTTAGATTTGCTACAGAAAATTCACAGTCTTTATCAACAGAGATCAATTTTGTGCGATGTTCAGTTGCCTGAAGAGAGTTCTTAACGAAGATTGCGGTACCACCTCGCTCAAATTCGGTTCGAGTGGAAAAGCTGATAAGTGCAAAATTGTTCATGTAGACTTTTTGGATTTCTGCGGGTGATCGAAACCAATGCTCAGTAAGGCAAATTATGTCAGGATCTAAGGTGTCAATCAACACTTCTAGCTCTAGTAGTTTTGAGTTCAGGCCTTCAATATTCATATGAAAGATTCTTAGTTTTCTGATTCTTGATTTTGATTTTTTGTAAGTGGCGGGTTTTTCCGAGTATTGTCCAGAAAATTTTTGCCCATTGCAAAGTTGAATCTGTTGTAGATGACTCCTTTGGGCCAGAAGTTTGCTTGATACACAGTATCCTTATATTCTGGTTTTACACCTACCATAAAATGTTTGGTGTCAGTTTCACCATTTTTTGGGGTACATTCTTTAACTTCTATAGAGTCTAAGTCGCATTCTTCAATTTTTGAAGCAACATAGTCTTTAACTGCTTTTTCTGTAACTGTATTCTTGACTCTTGATAGAAATAACCAGATCTTTTTCTCTTTATTTTGTGGTTGACTGGACTCAAAAGCAAATTCATTACCTTCACATGTCCCTACTCGTTTTGGCTTGGATGTCCATTTTTTGGGTTTTGGCTCTTGTTGATCCAGTGGCTGCTCATTCTCAAATTGCCTTTTGTTACTCCTGCGTTTGACTTCAGAGTATTCTTGGTTATTATCATCAGTATGAGAAGCAGGTTTGTCTTTCATGTCACTGTCGATATTGATAATGTCTCCCATTATTTGACGCTGATACATCATCATATGACGAAAACCTTGAAACTCGCCTTCAGGAGGGATCATTTTATTAGCAGCATTTGTGCTTTGCTGGTTACTAGGCGTTATGTCCAAGTTTGTGGTGCTCTCAGCACTTTTTTGTTCTTTGTTTAGTTCAATCTGTGCTTTTAGCAGTTTGAGAGAGTCATCAGTGTGTTTCTTCATGTTGGCAAACTCATTAGTTAATTTAAGGATTTCTTCTTCCAGTTTTTTTAGATGGGTATTTTTTAATGGTTCTTCTTTTGACTGCTGAACTTCATTGTTGTCGATCAGTTTCTCCAGTTCATGATTTTTTTCTTCTTGTTCTTGCTTTAGCTGTTGCTTAAGTTCGAAATTAGTAGTTTCCAATGATTTTCTGGCTTTGCGCTCCTTTTGTAAGTCTTTTTTCATTTTTTGCAAGTCTTGCTCCATGGTTTCATCCTTGATTTTGCATGCTTTACTACAGTAGCATATTTTTGTATTAATTCTGGTTCCTTCTTTAAAGTCGCGATCGAAGCAGCTATTATGTAGAATTGCGTAGCAAATCTTGCATACTACACATTTAAATTCTTGATTCGGGTGGCATTTTAAGAATTCCGTTTCGGTTTTTCCGGCCTGTGTCGGTGTATTGACCATTGTTATTTAGTAGGTTGCATGTGAATAACCGAACACGCCCGCCCAACCTTGAGCAGTGTAACGGTTCTGGTATGGCTGACGAATGACAGCCAGCTGATTCAAGTGTCACTTTTCGTGAAAAATGCCTGATTTGTTTTGCGATTTTCTTGAGTTTCTTATTATCCCCTGGTTGTTCAAACACTTGTGGAGGGTGGCAAAGGAAACTATAGACATGATGACCTTGTTTTTTTTTTATTTTTTTGGTCACAAAAATTTTTGATGGGACGGTGGCCACCCCGCCCCTTCAGGCGCGCTACGCCGCTGCACAGTCCTCCACCATCTGTCACATTCTCTCACAATCTTACCACAATCCCTCACAATCTTTCACAATCTTGCCACAATCCCTCACAATCTGTCACAATCCCTCACAATCTTAGCAAAAGATTGTGGATTTTCACAATCGGTGTACACATTTTGGGTTAGCTGTTCACCCCTCGACAATCCCTCACAATCTTACCACAGTCCCAGTGGCGTAGTGTGGGGGGGGGCGCGGGGTGTTCGTCGCCCTCCCGCCCTGAGGGTACTGGCATGGCGCCCCATTGGTGCTCGAAGCACCCTAATCGTTATTCAGTAGCAGGGCCGGTAACGGTAAATTAAGAGGGCTATAGACATGATGACTCTTTTTGATTGCAAGAATTTTTGATGGGCTGTCGGCTGGCTGGACTATCATACAAGGCAAAAGAAAAATTTCTAGATCTATTGGTTTCAGCAAACTAAATTTTTAAAAATTGGAAAAACCGCAAAAAGCTTAGAATTGGAAACTTTGACTAAAAAAATTTTCATGTCTATCTGTCTATTAAAACTTCGCTTGTGCCTTGTTTTACCTGACAAAGTATCGTCTAAATAAAAGTAGAATAAAAAATTTAGGTCTGTCATTTTAACATCAACTTTTAAGCTATTTTGTTAAAGCATGTAAAAAATCACATCTTTTTATTCAGTCGCAACAGGAAAAAAAATTATGTATAAAAATCATTGTCAGGGGATCTTATTTATAGCCACATATTGTTTTGCGTGACATCCTACTTTGTGGGTTCAAGTCCCATCTTCGTAAACTGTCAGAATTTTTTTTTTAGTTTTAAGAATAAATTTTTGGTGAGACACTGACATTAATTAGTTTGTTTCTTTCCTAAATGAAATGGTTCAGGTTTAACAGTGGCGTACGCAGGAGGGAGGGGGGTTGGGGGCCTAATCTTTCCAAAGCCATTACATAACTTCTAAAGATTGAATTTTTCTGAAAGAAGAAATAAATGATTTTCCAGTACTTTGCTTTTACTTAAGCCCCCTCTCCCAACCCCCTTGGAAAATTTCTGCATATGCCACTGGGCATTAAAAAATTAACTACTAAACCAGCACATGGTAAAAGTCCATGTTATGCGTTTGGAGGTACTGTGAAACGATTTGTTTTACATTAAAATCTCAAACGAAATACAACTGGACATCATTCTTTCAGTCCTCTGGATGATTTAACTATAGATGCTAAATTTACATCAAGCTCAGAAAAAAAAATTGTTCGTTTTCTGAAATTATAGAACTCAACTTCTTTTCCGATTTTTTAAACATGACAGTAGGTAACTAATAAAAAAGTAAATAAACTTTTAAAAAATTTGTGTAGTGACCTTATGAAGAGAGTTTAGACCATAATTTAGAGAACACTGCTCATATGAATAAACTTTACCTTCTAATAAACCTTAATTTGCAGGGGCGGATCTGGAAACTTTATTTGGGGGGGAAATATCATAATAAATATGTCACAAAACTATTTTGCGTAGTGACCAGGAGGTGTATTCTGTGTGTCAAAACTAAGTAAGTTTCAGATTTGTGGGGTGGAAATTTCTTTTTTTTCCACTCCCGTAGATCTGCGCATGTAATTTGTGATGCAATTTAACATCACTAATAATATTAAAATAACATTAAAAAAATGTGTAGTGACCTTAAGGCTTACAGACCCAGATTTTTTATTATTGTTTTTAAAAGTATATTCAATTCAATTCAAAAGTAGCTTTATTGTCCTAGAATATTCAAAATATACATTGACAAAGCCTTGCTTATCTAATAGAAAATAGGTAACTATAGTAAAATATAGCAAAATAAACCAAACTACATATAAGAAAATGCATATCCTCCTACATCCACATTTGTGTACATATTATTTGAATGTTTTTGCCAGAGAAGTACATGTGAATTTAGGTTAGGTTAGTTAGCACAATGCACTTTGGAGTTACTAGTTTAAAGTTTACCACAAATTTGTTTGTTTTGTTTGGGCATTAAACATATAACATGTTTGATGGTTTTGGTCTGAAGAGGATATACATTTAAATAAAAACATGGAACACATAATTACACAAAAAGTATTAAAATAAGTTTAAACTAGTTTTACAAAAATACAAAACAATCAAAATTAAACTAAAAAGAAATTTATAAAATTTTAAAAGTTGAATAATTTAATCTAGCATAAAATGTTTCCAAGTAAAATCACACTAGATTGCACCCCAGTACTAAAATAAGTTTAAATTATTAAGATTTCTGTAAGGATCCACAAGTAAAAAGGAAACAAAACAATATTTTAAAAAATAATCGCATAGACTATACATAAAAACATACTAAACCATGAAATACAAATTAAAAAAAATTACATGACAATTACCAATTTTCTATGAAGGCAGATATTCATCTAATTGGTAAAAAGCCTTACTAGCCAAAAACTCCTTTACTTTTTGCCTAAACTTTTTGTAAAATTGGATTTTTCTAATTTCTATAGGTAAATTGTTAAATATTTTTTTACCGTTGTACACAAAGGAGTTTTTTACCAAAGTGTTATTAGGAATAGGAAGCTCAAGCCGAAATTGGTCTCTCATAATGTAAATTTTTTCTGTAAGTAGTTCTCTTCTGTATTTTTTGAAAAACAAACAAACAGTCTCCAAAATAAAAATGCTACACAAAGTTAATATCTTATGTTTCAGAAACAAAGGTTTACAAGACACACGGCGTTGAACTTTACACAAATACCTTACAGCTCGTTTTTGTAATATAAACACAAACTTAAATAATTCTTGGCTGCAAGATCCCCAAAAGCAAATACCATATCGTAGATGTGATTCCACAAGAGAATAGTAAATATTTTTTGCAATGCAAAATCCCAAGTTTTTTCTGACCACTCTTATAGCATAGCAGCCTGAAGCAACTTTTTTTGCAAGTAATTCGACATGATGGTTAAATTTCAGACCTTTATCAATTGTTACTCCCAAGAATTTATTAGATTCTGGGTTAGATATTGCTTGATTCTCCAACTGTTTATTATTTATGTCACATTTAAAGTTAAGAATATGTGTTTTGGAAATGTTAAAAGAAAGTCTGTTGGAATCACACCATTCCTTTATTGCAGACATATCCCTCTGGACATCCCCAGCTAGCTGCTCTATATTTGAATTATGCCACATGACAGTAGTATCATCACAAAAGGCAGTAATTTTACCAGATATTAACAGACTTGGCAGGTCATTGACAAAAATTAAAAACAATAAAGGTCCCAAAATAGACCCCTGAGGAACACCCCTATCAACCTTTTGCGCATCTGAGGTATCATTCTTAAAACTAACAGATTGACTTCTTCCGCCCAAATAAGACTCAAACCATCTCAACGAAATCCCCCTAACACCATATTTTTCCAACTTTCGCAGCAGTATTCCATGATCCACACAATCAAACGCTTTGGACAGATCACAGAACACTGCCGCAGCCTTTTCGCCAGAATTAAGTTTAAGGTAAAGTTCTAAAAAATTAAATATTGCATCGTCAGTATTTTTTGAGGACTGAAAACCAAACTGATGTTCATTCAATATCTCATTCAGGTCTAAAAATGTCATTAATCTCACTTGTACTAATTTTTCTAATATTTTTGCCAAAGTAGGCAATAAAGCAGTGGGACGAAAATTAGATGGACAATTGTTATCACCTCCCTTAAATAACGGAAGTATCACTGCTTTTTTTAGGCAATATGCCCTGCAAGAAAAGATTTATTGATTGCCTCGGCTAATATTTCAAGCGCTCCGAGAGGCAATGCTTCAAAGATTCTTAATGACATTTTATCCCAGCCAGAGGAATTTTTATTTTTCAACAATTTAAAGGTTGACTTTAACTCGTGACTTGATGTAGGGTTCAAGAAAAACGAATCTTGGACTGATATGTGATTAAGATACTGGAGAGGATCGGTATCTGAAGTTATTTTATTGGACAAATTGCCAGCAATGCTACAATAAAATGAATTTAAATCGTTAACTTTCAAGTTGCTAACAAAAGACGTTGAGTTTTTTCCTTTTAGTTTATTTACTATCTTCCAGGTCTCTTTGTTTTTATTTGTTGAACCCTCGATTCTGCTATTAAAATAATTTCTTTTGAATAGTTTTATAGTCCTTCTAAAAATCTTCCGGTATTTCTTAAAGTAATTTAATAATTGCTCATCATTTACTACGTTTTTTTAAAGAGAATTAAGAGACCTCATAGTCTCAGACGACTTTTTTAGTCCTTTGGTGTACCATGGTTGCAGCTTTTTGACTTTGATATTGACAATTGGAAATGCAATCTCAAATTTCTTCATAACCAATAAATGAAAATGTTCCAATGACTCATTGCTTATTAACACTCTATGCCAATCGGTTTGATTACAGAGAGCAGTAAATTTTTTGAATTTTGCACATGTAAACAATCTACCTCGCCTATTTAATCTCCCAACCCTATAGCTCACAGGAAATGAGCAAAGAACAGCCATATGATCTGAAAGACCAGCCTCTTGTACAGAGCATTTAACTTGCTCTTTTGAAAAAGATGAACAAACATAATCTAGTGTTGACGACTTGGTAATACAAATCCTTGTGGGTTGCTCAACATGCATAATTAAATTATTTGACAAAAAAATATTACTTAAAAATTGAGTATGACTATTTTTCCCATCAGAAAAATCTATGTTTAAATCACCGGTCAATATAACAGAACAACTGCTAGGGATATCCGTTAAAATACAATCTAATTTCCGGAAAAATGAATTAGTATTCGAATCTGGTGATCTGTAGATAGCCAAAATGTACAAATTTAATTTTAAACACTGAACCAAAGAAAATTCAAATATTTTTTCTTCCAATAAATGTTGAAATCTACTAATATCAATAAAATTATAACGTCCCATTACATCTGTCTTTACCATTATGAGAGTACCACCGTGAGAGTGCAACTCACGTGAGAATCTAGAGACAACCGTATATTCTGGTACTTGAAACGGTTCGTTTATCTCTAGCCAGTGTTCAACAATGACTACAATTTTTGGAAAATTCAGGCTATCCCAAAACAAACTTAATTTATCAGTTTTTGACCTTATCGAACGTATATTAATTAATACTAAATTAAACTGATCTTTGAAGCTTGTGTTTCTAAAAAACAATGAGAGCCATTTTCGTTATGGATTGGTTCTAGCACATTGACCACTGCACCACTCGATAAGGTTTTTTCAACATAAGCTAAATTATCCATATTAAAATTATTATTTGTTGATAAGTTGGTACTCTGACTATTAAGTGGTGACAGAATAATACTAGAATCTGACATAACATTCGCAGTCGTTCCTAAATTTGTGTCAGTAAGATCAATTAAGGTACTGTCATTCTGGGAAATTCCAGCGCTGCCAATATCAATAAGGCAAGGGTTTGTCGCATCATTAATTTTTACAAATGTAAGATTTTTAATAGTTTGATAATTATTGTTTATTTCGTACATTATTTTTCTTGCAAATATTTCTTTTTTTAAACGAAAGCCCTGCCTATCATTGACATCCATAAAGCTAATCTTTGCTTCAGAATATCTGTCTAACTTGGACACATAATCTCTAATTTTTCTATTATAACGCTGAACGTGCTTGGCAAGACCTACATCATAATACCTATAAGGGATGGATGTAAATATTAAATTTGTGTGAGTACACAGTTGAATTCTATTATTTAGCTCTTTAAAAGATGGATATTTGCTTCTTTCAAAGTCATTCGATCCCCCCAGAATTAAAATATAATCGTTCAGAGTAAAATCTTGTGACAGTTTTACAATGTTGCCAATCACGTCCTGTAAATTTGCATATTCCTTAATAATACATTCCGTTTTAAGGTCACATCCACTTTTTTTTAGAAAACGGTCCAATTTATAACTGTATTGGTCACATAAAATTAGCATTTTACCTTTCTTAGATACTATATTTACAAACTCAGATTCATCCACAATATTGGTAGTTATATTGTGCTCTTTACTCTTATCAACTTTCTCGCAATCAGTTAGTGATTCAGTTATTCCCTTATTCTTACCATTTTCGCAACCAGTCTGCAGTATTTCACTATGAAGACAGTCATTTCTGTTAGTTTCTTTTGCCTGATTTGTAAGCACCATAACCTCATTCCTTAATTCTTCTATAATACTCTCTTTGGCTTTTATACATTCCTTATAATTAAAGTTCTCTATTCCACTCTCTTTAAGATCATTTACCAGTTTTTCGGCTTCCCTTTCCAAGTTTTCTATCCAAAGTGTTAGTTTTTGATTTTTACTTTTATTTTCCTTTAAGTCTTGTTCATATTTTTGGTATTGTTCCAAAACGTCTTTCGAATTTTCCTGATTTACATCATTATCATCTTTGAGTTTTTTTATCTCTTGATTTAAAGCTTCTATTATTTTAATTTGGATCTCTAGTTTACGGGTCAATTCCTCTTCCGCATTACATGCTATTTCTTCATATATCTTTGAGCCTCTTTTTATTCTAGAAATGTAGTTGTCTTTCTCCCTTAAATTTACTTTCAGTTCATTCATTTCCAATTCTACCGTGTCAAGTTTTTCCTGCATATCTTCCAACTCAACACTTTTACTTAATATGTCATTCTGTGCCTTCTCATAAGCTCCTTTGAGAAATTTGTTTTCATCCTGAATATTTGTTATATCATTTATGCATTTTTTACAGCAAAACATAAGAACTCTCTTACTAAGAACCAATGAGTCAGTTTCAGTTACTGACAAGTCTGCGCAAATTCGGCATAAAACCCTATGACAAATGTCGCACTTTGTCCCAAAGCTTTCGTCTTCTTTCGGCCGTCTTTTTAATAAACATCCCTTTTTGCATTCCGAACACTCCATCATGGTTTCGCTTATTATATATAATTCAGCATTTAACTATTTATCAGTCGCGCACAGCGTTTACTGGTCACCTTAATTCCCTTGTCGTTGGTTAACAGTCAAGAAATTTTAGAAAATAGAGTTCTAAGATTTGGATCTTTCTAAGTATTAAAAGTATGTCACAATCAGTCTCACTTTATTTATTTATAACTATTCACCAAAACAAGAAAAAAAACAACAACCGGCGCGTAAAATATTTTAGGTTAAAACAGTCTAAACATTAGCTTGTCTAACGAACTGTCACGATCAGCTGTTTTTCGATCCAAGATGGTCGCCATGGGACAAACAAAGCGTTTTCCCATAAGCCGCAATGTTAACAAAAACGTAATTTTTAAAAAAAGTGAAACGATTTAACTTACAACAAAGATGCTGTTTTAAGTACTGAACCTTTGTACACATGGGAAAAATGCGTTTTTCTTAAAAAAAATCAATTGAAGCCAGTAAATCTCAAATAAAAGGGACCATGTTTTGTTCAAAAGTCAGGTTATGTTTTTATTTACTTTTGTTTTTTTTTTACTTTTTTTCCAGTTTTTTACTCAGTTTGAATCATTATTATTAGTTTCTGTGCTGTTATGAATTGTGGCAGCTGGGGAGAGCTTGATAATGTTAGTTTTGATGGAATGCCAAGTATTTTGACCTTAAAAAATCATCTTGATTTAAATGAACTAGGTATCAGCTCAAAGAAGGGAAAAGAAAGTGGATAAGTGCTCTATTACCTGACTTAAAAGAGGATAAATTGAAATATTCGAAAGTTTTTTGTCAGGTTTGTTTTGGATAAATGTGCAACTGCCATTTTGGCAACATTTTCTATTGGGATCTTTTTTTGTGCTTGAACTTGAACTTTTGCAGAAGTGTAACATAGAATTGTGTTAAACTGTAAGAAATATTTCACTATGATTTTTTTACTATTCTAGGCAAGCAACTTTCAAAACTAGAATACAGCAATGATCATGACTGGGTCTCTCCTGAATGGATTATTGTTTCAAAACGGGTGAAAAAATTTAAAAATGATGGTTGAAAAAAGGGTCCAGAGAAGAAAGAAAAGGAAAACAATATGAGGTTAAAGTGTGAATAATGAGCTGAACCAAATTTGTACACCATCCTACAGAACCTTAAATAAACTGTTGGTATTGTAGCGTCCTGTATAGTGTCAAGTGAAGTCCTGTATCATCAAAGTTTCTTTTTCTTTAATAAATATTTATTTTACAGACCTCAAAACAGTTTAGAATAAACTGGTGAGTTTGACAGTCTCCCTAACTCAAACCTCTTTTTATCTTAAACTATTTTGGTGCAAATTTTCCTTTATTTCCATGCTTTTTGACACCTAAAACTTGTACACTGTAAAATTTGTATAGTATCTGACTGGACCTACTACAAGTCCTGTTGTGAAATTTCTCCGGTAATGTACTGAGCTTATTACCAAAAAAAAATTTTTTGGCATCATTAATAATAGATGGATAAAAAAGTAATCTTTGTTGACTTTGATGACCACAAGAAAAACAAGTTCTCTCAGATATTTTTTTCAATTTCTCTCAAAAAAATTTGGGTTCTAATACTCCTAATGGGTCATATGCTGTTACGCCCAATTGTAGAGTAGAGTATATGTTTATTTGCATAAACTTTTAGATACATAATTGAGCAAATATTGTTACAAATAAACAGTAATAAAAGTAATAGTAACAGTAGTAATACAACAGCGAATATTGTACTGTTGTAAAATTTGAACAGTACTTACTGTTGTGAGCTGATGAATTTGACCGTACTTAAGCCCTATGTATTATAGTTCATGGAAAATCATATGGTGATGTATGGTGTGTGAGGCCAATGACAAGAAAAAACTGTATTTTAATTTTGCAAGTTTTTTTTTTTATATAATGTTTACTTATATTTTTTTAAATAAACATATTTTGTAAAGTACTTATTAGAAGTTTGCTTGACCAACCTTGGTTGGAACTTATATGTGCATATTGATCTGTTGGACTGACCTACCTATAAGTTGTGCCTCTTTTTCATTTTACTACTGGAGGGTTAAAACAATTAAACCACAGATCACCTTTGTTAAGGTGATCCGTGATTAAACTTTGTCTAAACCTAAAAATCATAGTGAAATATTTTTCACAGTTAAATGCTATAGAAGGCCTATTACTTAGCAAAAGGTTTAGTCAAGTACAACAAAAGATCCTAATAGAAAACCTGAATCTGATGAGAAAAGTTTAGTCTATTTCAATTTCGTCTCTGTTAAGTGAGCCTTGAAGTGAGCTCTTTGAATAGAACTACTTTCCCCTACCTTGGGCTGATAGTTCATTGATTCATTGGTCAAAAACCTTTGGGGGGCCCCAGAGGTCTCATGATGTACTTTATGCTATTTTTTCTGTTTACTCATGAAATATATGGAAAATATCTAAAAAAATATGTGGTTTGGGGGGTCCGGCCCCCTAGCCCCCCGCCCCCTTGGTGCGCCCATGTAGTAATTCAAAATAAGTGAAAAAACTACAAAAAAGTTTAAAAAAAAACAAAATATACAAAAACATAACCTACTTTTTTGAAGAAAACATGGTCCCTTTTATTTCAGATTTTCTCGCTTTAGTTTAATATTTTTAAGAAAAACGCATTTTTCCCATATGCACAAAGGATCTATTCTTAAAACTGATTAATTTATGAGACTAAAGCTCTTGTCGTTTTTGTAAAATTTACGTTTTTGTTAACATTACGGCTTATGGGAAATCGGTTTGTTTGTCCCATGGAAGACATCTTGGATTTGATCATATGTTTTGTTAGACAGCCCTATTGATATTACCCAATACTTTCATTTTAATACCACTTGCACCTAATTACAGTGAGACGATAACATCACTTAACTACTTTTTGTTTTTAAAAACGACTTAAAAATGCCAAATTTTTGCTCAAGAACTCAGCAAAGAAAAACATAGGTATAGCACCTACTATGACGATGACATAAAAAAAAATATGATACGGTGAAAAATTTAGCCTACTTGATTATCACCAGCACCCCGATAGACAGGGTCATTTTTGATGCTGAAGTTGAGGGATTTCCCAGACATTCTTAACTTCTTCGTGGAACTCCAAGGTAATGTCTACTGTTTAAATATGTTTTATACAAGGAAGACATAGTCCTTGAGTATAACTGTCCAACAGTATATCAAAAATTTAAGAAAACATTACATTTATACCCCAAAAAAATATGAAAACTTCGGGAATTTCTGCATTTTTTGGATATTGTCTAAATTGCTCTAATCAAGCCAGTGTAAAAGATTTTGCTAAACGTCACATTTTTTTGAAAACTACTTTTATGCATGTTTTCAAAATTATAGGTTGATTTTTTTTGGGTGCTGTTTACTATGAGCATAATTTTTAGCTCACACATATACTATACTATAGTAGTGTGAGCTATGGTGATCCTAATTTTTTCGAGAAAAAAAAAGTTGCTCGGATTTCAAATTTTTTTATATATCTTTGCGTTTCAGATGATTTTGAAACTTTTTTGTTGCGCCGTCTGTCTGTCTGTCTGTCTGTCTGTATGTCTGTCTGTCTGTGTGTCTGTCTGTAACGACCAACGCGCATAACTCCAAAACCGCTTGGCCGATTTTAATGAAATTTGGTACCTAGGCTGGGTGTTGGGTCGAGATGGTCCCATTTAAAAATGAACAAAATCCACCGAACACAAACCAAATAAAAGGGTGGGGGTGGATTTCAAAAATTAGAGTTTATGTGAAAATATGGCGTGTGTGATATTAAACGAAAGGTAATTGAGTCTGCAGTTAAACAAAATACATTTTAATTTATTTAAAAAAAAAGGGTGGGGGTATATTTTAAAAATTACAGTTTAAGTGAAAATATGGCGTGTGTAATATCAAACGAAAGGTAATTGAGTCCAGACTTTAACAAATACATTTTAGTTTTTGTTTTTTGTTGTAAGGGTGGGGGTAGATTTTAAAAATTTGAGTTTAAGTCAAAACATGGCTTGTGTGGTATCAAACAAAAGGTAATTTAGTCTGGAGTTGAATAAAATATATTTCAGTTTTTAGTTATATTAGCTCACACGTACACTATAACTATAGTACCTAGTGTGAGCTTAGGGGCCCATATATTGGCAGAGTTTTTTCTTCAAAGGCCCATTTTGCCCGTTTTTAGACTTTTCAAATGCGTGTACAACAGACTAATTGGATTCAAAAATCTAAAATTGTGTAAAAGTGGTTAACCATAAGCTGTTTCATTTAGTAAGCATGATTAAGGAAAAAAATTAAATGTCAGGGCAACACTTTTTTTGTAAATTGGATGACGGCCTGGAATTGGTCTGTATACAATGGGCTTTTAAACAAAAATATTTTTTTGATATATTGTTAAAAAGAAAATTGTATCCGCTTGAAAAATGATCTTTAGATGATTTTTGGAAAAGTACACTTTTTTTGAGTTGTTAACAAAAAACTATCAAAAGGCACGTTTAAGGGGGGGGAACCAACCTCCTACCAGGGTTGGTGGGGTGGTTCGCTTTCGTAAAATGTTTGAGCGAGTCTTATGTCTATCCAAACCAATTGTGTTGCTTCTTTCATTAAACGGAGCATATCGCTGGAGTTTCGGATGTAGGGCCTGAACTATAAGTACCTATAAAAGCATAAAATATTAGTCCTCTCGCATCCACAGAAAAAAAACAAAATATTATAAAATAAAAACTTATATATGTATTATATATCTAACTTTTCTGTCCCATACTGTCCTTGGCTAAAAATGGGTTCAGACAGAAAATGTTTGCTATTTTATTATAGTCAGGTAAAACTAAAAAAGTATAAAGCAAAATAAAATAAAACAGTGGCACAATATAATTTAAAAATAACGGGACACGATTTACATAGCTCACAAACCTAAGTCACAAACAAGGTCCATACAGATAACTGGGTGTTGAAAAATTCAGATAAGCTATAGTAAGGTCTACTAAGTAAGAGTTTTTTTTTGACTATTTTTCTAAACTCTAACAGAGACCGCACTTTTGATCTCAGCAAGCAAGTGATTAAATACTTTCCGCCCTTTATATGTCAAAGATTTTTCAGCTAATTTGCTCTTGGGAATTGGCAATGGAAGATTACGACGACCTTGATGAGTTAAAATGATGAACAGTAGAAAAGTCAAAAATAATATATCTTTTGAAATGCACTATGATGATGTTACTAGTTCTTCTGCAGTTGGGATTATCAATTTGTTTGCTAAATATTTTTCCAAAACTTATAGTGGTAAAGACTGTGTTTTGCAGGACAATCTGCCTTCTGGGGACATTAATCTGTCAGTATAAAATAACTATCTCGTTTATCCATGACAAACTATCCAAATTGTATATCAACAAGGGGCCAGGCCCTGATGGTCTCCAACCATCGCTTATCAAACACTGAAGCTTTCGGTTTTCTGGACATCTTTTCCATATCTTTAGCCTCTCTTTAAGAAAGACATTCTCAGCCTATTGGAAAACAAGCTTTATTACTGCCATATTGAAATCTGGAGAAAATACACCAGCTAATATCACAGACACTTGTATTGAAAATGACCCAAAATTTGTACATGTATTGCCGTTATGTCATTCTAATTTATCTGGGTAATACTAGTAGTGCTCGCTACTTGCGTCGTTTTAAAATTCACCTGAATTTTATTTCTTTATTTTTAGCATTTAATTTTTTAAGCATCAACCAGTTCCAACTGCATGACAATGGGTTTGGGTAGCTCCAAACACTACTTGGAAGATATCTCTGACACTGAAAGTGATTCGGAAGATGAGTACATTACGACTGATGCAAGAACAAGAAATAACACTACTATGTTAAATCCTGAAGATTCACTTAGCATAGAGGTATCTACCTGACTGAATAGATTAATTTTTTTTATGGTAGGGAGGAAGTAGGTTTGCAGGAACTATCACATTCACACACATAACAGTTAGAACACCTGGATAGGTACAGTGGGGGACTTAATAAATGGCCGCTGCCGTTTTCAGAAGAGCTTGGATGAGAATCCCAATACCGGGCGAGGTTTATGAATGAATGAATTATTGCACTCGCATCACGCGCTTTTATTCCCTCGACTCCACGTCGATCGGCTTTCGCTGTGCACTTTTGTGCAATGCAATTTTTGCTATTGAAATTAATAACTATTTGGGATATTGGCCGATAAACGGGCGAAGCCATACACGTTTTTTGGATACACATATTTCTTTCTTTAGCTTATTTCTTGTTTATTAGCATAGGATGTGTGTATTCTGGCGGGATTAATACAGACTTTTTATTTAAAGACTAATCAAACCTTGTAGAGATATTTTTAATTAATACCTGCTTTTTTAATTGTTTAACACCGGAAACGAAAGGTATTACTTTTCGAAAAAATCCAAAAACGGAAAACATGAAAATGAAAATGAAAACGGAAAATGGAAAACGGAAAACGAATAAACAGGCAAACGGACAAACGGGCAAACAGGCAAACGGGTAAACTGGTAAACGGTGAACCGGAAAAACCGTTACATACATATAAATATTTTTAAAAGTTTAAAGTTAAAAGAATAAAAAACTGAATCAAAGTTAAGACAAAATACAATTATAAAAGGTAAAAACATACATAATACCGTTCAAAGATGCTCGTTTATTCTTATGTTGCGAACATGTTTTAATTTTAATTTTTTTAATCACTGAAATAGCAAATAAACATGCAAAAATGTTTTTGTAGGAAATTTTTTGTCTTCAACTTATGTTTAAAACTTTTTTTTAAAACGTACAGTAACCAAGTAATTTTAAAAATACCCCCTTTTTATGCATACTGAATCCAAGATGGCGGCGGGAGCCGGCCGCCCCCAAGGTCAACAACATATGTCAAAATCGCGACTACACCACCTTACGCAAACTAAAATTCTATAATGACTGGACTATTTAGCTACCCCCAAAAATAGTGTTCTTGTGCATCCAGAAGTCGGGGTAGTTACACATTTAAAACAATTCAAATCTTAAAGTAAAGGCCGTCTTCACAGCTGTTTTCGAATCGCCCTTACTCAAATAACCAATTTTTGCTTGTATTTATTTTTTTAGCTTTACACTTTTAAAACTTACCATTTTAAAAATAGCTAGGAATACAAATATGTTGCATATGTGTTACTCTATGTAAGTATGTAATAAAAAATATAACAATAAATTAAAATCACTATTATGTGTATTTTTTTAATCGAACATTCAAACGGACTACAGACCAAAGCTAATTTTTTTCGCAATTATTTCTATTTTTTTAACCGAACATTCAAACGGAATACAGACCGAAGCCAAATTTGTCATGATTGAATTTAAGCCAGGAATGCGAATAAATTATATGTGTTAAACGACGCGCCACGAAATCCGGTCAATAACCTCGGCCGGTATTGGGATTCTTATCCAAGCTCTTCTGAAAACGGCAGCGGCCATTTATTAAGTCCCCGACTGTACATTGTAAAAAATAAAACATTTATATATAATATAGGAGAAAGCTATACTGGCCATAGGGAAGCCTGATTAGAAAAAGAAAAAACTAATTTAGCAGATGTTTAGATAAGAATAGAAACATAAGGGTTTGTTTCTCAGCAAACCCCGGAGGTGAAATTGTACACCAGCGTTGGCGGCAGAACAAACGAGCTCGCGTTACGGGGTTCACATTGTATTTTTTAAATCTGCGTAGTAGACAACGTAATAAAATATTTTAGTAGTATTTTACTAAAAAGCTTTTCAGAAATCAGCTTAAAACAAAAACGACGTGATGTATCAAGATCGGTTTTCATATTTAAATTCGCCTTAAAAATTGTGCCCAGGACATGTACAGGGTGTTATTGAATAAAATGCTAATAATGAGAAAGATAATGCTTGGGTGTTAAGAAAAAAAAACTTTGTACAAACATATGTCCTAAACGTCTTAATTTTTGAGATACAGGGTGTTAAATATTTAAAAAAAATCTTTTTTAATAATATCTGTGATAGGTCCTGCTCTGGATATGTTTGGGAAATTTGGTACACACTTTCTATTCATCAAAAGGAATCTTTTGATGCATATCATGTCATTTTTTTTTACCTGTGACATTCGTGCGGGAATTACCCTCTGTTTTCTTAAAGAAAATAATGGTACGCCACGTTTCCTTTTTTTAATTATTATTATTATTGAAAGTCAGGTTGTTTTCTGAGCAAACGTCGCCTCCAATTTTTTTTTTCATTTGACGTACTGTTTTTGTATAAAATAATTACATTTATTCATTTGCATCTCACGAGACCTTTCGCCCATTTGTTATTTTATTCGAAAATGGATGTGTGCCTGCACAGGTCTGTCATTTGTGTTCTTGCCCAGGTAGCAAGGTCACGTTTTTTAAACGTCAAAAACAGGTCATTTTTAATGACCTTTGACGTCTCTAATCTGACGTGTAAATGACCTTTAAATGACGTTCAAACGACACACCCAAAACGACGTCATTTTTAGACGTTTTAAAGACGTCAGCAATATGACGTATTTGAGACCAAATCAGAACATTAGACACACACACAAACCTATTTATGACTTTTTTTTAAACTCGTCTGAATATATGAAATATTCCCTGCAGTTAAGAACACTGAAGGAAACTTAGACACAGAAGGTGACTCTTCTGTGACTTAGACCTTAAAGTACTGGAACAGGTACAGCGGTGTTCGTCTGTGAGGTACAGATCAAAATAGACCTATACCCTAGACTTACACATCTCCACCTTGAATAAATCCGGTCAAGTACTGACTGGGGCACCATCTATGTAAGTATGAGTGTATGTCCCTTGGACAAAGTGTGCAGTGTGGGTAGTGACCAATATATTACGTTTCTCAGACGTCAAAAACTACACTACGAAGAGACGTCAAGTAACTGACGCCTTAAAGACAACATTTTTTGGTAGATGACCTGCTGGTCATCCAAATAACCACTTTTCGACGAAAAAAAGACGTCATTTGATGACCCCTTGCTACCTGGGTGCTATACAGGCCTGCGGCTGCTTCACGCTCTGTTGTTACGGACCGAAAAAAATGATTTCATTATCTACTCCTCAGTGGCAACTTAACTGCCTCAAAAGATTTCTTTGGCATTTTTTTCCTTTCTTACATCAAATTAAATTTAAAATACTTCGGCTGCTTCTGAACCCTAAGTTCTTGTGATATTTATGCATAGGCGCTAGTTTCTTAATAATTTTTTGACCAGATCTTCTAGTTTACCATAAAGTTTATTAAAAATAAAAAACACAAGTACAAACTATTCAAAGCAAACTAACTTCGGACTTTTTTTTCGATTTTGAAGAATAAAAGTAAATCACAAAAGTTTTTGGTAAAATTCAGAAGTAAAAGATAAGTGTTGTGTGGACTCTTAGTCTCGGTTCATTCTTCCTCTCCTTTAATCTGTTTTTTTTTAACCTAAAGCATTTTTATAATTTTAGGTTTTTAATAAAATTAAGAAAGACTTGGCCGAATATGAGATTGTGTCTTTGATTTTTCTGTTAAACAACGTTGAAAGCGCACGGAATGCTGTTCAGAAAATTATAACTTCTTCACATTCCTTGCAAAGAGTAGGGGAAGAAATATTGACTAAATGGGTCCTAGAAGAAAATGCCAAAAAAAGTAAATGGCAATTGAAGCTAATAGAAGCTTTGTGCATTATTCAGAACTATAAAATACTGTGTCATTTGGGATATAAAAACAAAGCCGATCTAAAGATGAGATTTTATCCTCGCAACGGCAATTTAACAGAATGCGTTGAAAAAGTAAAAAAAACTCTTTATCTGATCGCTGAAGAGTTTGATGAAGAAAAGGCTCTTCTGTTTTTGCATCTGATCCAAAAGGAATTTGCACAAAAGGGAATACCTTTTTACAATAACACATGGAATCAAAGATACCTAGAGTTATATTTTTTGGATTGGGAAAGCTCCAAAGATTATTTAAAAATACTTGTAATTATAAAAAGTGTTTTAAAACAAATGGATAGAGAGGTTCTAGCTGACAATTTAAGTCCAAGGATAGAAGAAGAGGCAAGAAATGAAAATAATCGTCAGTTGGAATTAAGTCAATCACAACTTTTGCCCACTCAGGAGGTTTATTCAATTCCTCATTCAAAAGTGACACCGAATGTAACTCCCATAATACAAAATGTGATTCCAGCAACTGTGGGAAAACACCAGACATTTAGGGATACAGTTCATCAAGGTTACTCTGATGGAGGACAATTTGATGAACAACCATCAGTCTCCAATTCGAGTATAAACACTATAAGAAGAGATAGTGATAATTGTTATCATATAAGAAAGGACAAACCTGGAAAAATGCTTATTATCGACCAACAAGATTTTTATACCGAACTGGACCCAAAGTATGCAGCATTGCTATTCAAAAATAATAATGAATATAAACTTAAAACGAGATATGGCTCAGAGAAAGATACCAAGAGACTTGTTGATGTATTTGAGAAAAAATTGAAATTTGAGGTTATTGTGGAACCGAATTTACCTCACTACACAATGATACAGACAATAGATACTTTTCTGGATAACATAACTGATGAATCTAGTGTTTTTATTTGCATTTTAAGCCATGGAGAAAAGGGAGTAGTGTTTGGTTCTAATAGCTGCTTCGTACCGATTGAGAAAATAGAAAAAATAATTAGAAATAAGCCGAACCTCAAGGGTAAGCCCAAGGTTTTAATATTGCAAGCATGCCAAGGCTATGATTGCCAAAAAGAGGAGACCGACTATTCATCTGAAGATGAAGATGCCAGCCTGTATACCAGAGATGGAGGTTTAGGACCCAAAACCGCTGATGTTCTAAAATTTTGGGCAACTGTTCCTGGATATGCTGCCGTTAGAAATGAGGTCAGGGGTTCTTGGTTTATCCAAGATCTTTGTGATGCTATAGAAAAATACCATCAGCAATATCACTTTTTGGAGATTTGCACGCGTGTAAATAACATGGTGAGCAACAAGAAGTGGAGAGAAGAGAACGGAACCAACATTATGATGCCAATTTTGGCTTCTACCTTTAGAAAGAGCTTTTACTTTCCGGAGTGACAGGTACGGCGAGAATGCTTCTGAATGCTTCTAAAGAAGAATAATTTTATTTATTTTTAAGTTTATTTATACATTTATTGAACATCAAGTACAGGACAAAAAGCTAACCTGGTTGGAAGCCACTTATAGCAGTAGTGTGACACAGGCAATATTTTTTAAAAGTATGTGTCCACTTTTTTCTGGAATTGTCCAACACTGTTTAACTTAATTTTTAAACTCAAGCGAATAAAAATATTGCAATATGTTTAGAAATAACATAGATAATTTGCTAGATACCAGAAATACACCCCAGAAAGATAGAAATAGACGTATAAAAAATAAAGTAAGAAATAATTTTACTTTTATATATTTTTTTTATGTAAATATAGTTAATACATGTATGGCAAGCTAATGCTAGCGCGTTGCTTCGATTATAAAGCAATTGTGCTTGATATACAGGATGTTCCAATTAAATTCCTTAAACCAAAAATAATGAGTGCGTGAGACCAGGTATATGATGTAAGTGTGCAGAGAAAGCAAACAGTGTGCAACCAATGAAAAGGCGCCTAGTAAAAGCGTTGCATTGATGTAGGGAACTGAATGAAGTGAGTATAGCTTATCTCACTTCTCGATGCAAGAATTCATGTGCAATGGTTTACGCGAACTCGCCGTGATGCTGGCGTGTCGCGAAGCTTTGAACGACCAAACAGGCATAAGTTCGTTTGAATATTTTATTTTTTATATAACTATAAAAATAAATTTATTTAATAAATACTCGTCTATTTTAATTAGATTTTACCTAAAATTAAAGAAATTAAATCGCCGGCTAAAGTTTATTAAAATATAAGCTTGTGCTGTTTTCTTTTTATTGCTTTAGACATCTATTTTGAGCTAAAATAACATGAAGCAAATGAAAAAGTGTGTACTGTGTACGGCCGTGTAAAAGCATCATAAAAACCTGGGTTAGAATGTGATTTAGGCACAGGGGCATATCAAATGAGCATAAAAATGCAGGTTAAAATAAATATTTAGCAATGAAACACCCAAAAAGACTGTGTTTTAGACATAGCCAATGCTCGTATGCTAACGGACAAGCTATTTTTAAATTTTTGTTCAGGGTCTTACCTTGTTTTTTTTTGGTATAAAAAATATGTTTTTAAAGTAATAAGTATCTCTCTCTTTCTCTTCTTCTTTGGGTGTTAACTTCTAGCTAGAAAAAAAATAAGTTTTTAATATTTTCATCTATTGGCGCAGGCGATTTCTAAAACATTATTGTAAAATCTGATATTGGTTTAGAACTTTTGATTAGAATGAAAATTGATTTTAATAAATGAAAACAGTGGCGTAGTAAAAAAATATTTGGTATAGGTATTTGCTTTACCTCAAATGACAATTGTTTTGTACGGCCTGGTTGATGGGCCTTTAGGATTAAATCGAAGCCTATTATTGTACTCTAAAAGCTGAAGCAAGAGCGCTTGGAACGTGAGTTAATGTTTTTTAGGGTATGGAAAATTAGGCATATTATCCTTTATAATTTAATTTTTAGAAGTAGTATATGATTGTCAGGCCTACGAATAAATACGGCACTTTTTTTAGTTCGGTTAAGTAAGGTTTAGTTATCGATATGTAGCTATGTATTTTAAAATTGCTCTATATGTCTAATGGGTTGTTTTATGACACAGGTAATGTACAACTAAAAATAATAGTTTATTTTTTTATTAAATGATTTTATTCTATTTTTTACGTCGTCGCTGTCTTAAATTAATATTATAAATATTTTAGTTTTGATCACATGTTATAAACCAATATCATATTTACTTAATATATTTTAGAAATCATTATTACCTAAAAGGCCAACTTTTTCATTTTACAAATAAACAAATGGGGTACGCCCCTACATAAAAATGTTTAAAAATGATTTATTTAGCAACTATAATATGGTTCGTTAAGAGCATAATTTGGCAACTCTTGTATATTTTATTATAATATATATTGTATATTATATTATAGTATATTTTGTCGCAAAGTGATAGTCGGTGAATACTCTATCCACCTTTTCCAGAACCAATTAACATACACTTGAGAAGTTCTCAATTGTTTTCTTAAAAATGTTGTTTTATATTCAGGAATAGGAAAGTCTAGTTTTGCTCTGTTACCACCCTAGTTTTGCTCTGTTACCACCAAGCAGGAGAAAATGGTTTGGTGTTACACATCATTTATAACTATAGAAACGTGCGATAAAGGACTGCTTCAATGATTAGCGTTTGAAGAACTTCATCTTTGGGTGCTTGTTCTTTTAACACTGTATAAAGGGCTCTTGATAGATACAATAAGTCGCTCCCAGCAGCCACCCATGTGTGGTGAACCAGGCGGAAGAAAAGGTCATTCTATTTCTATTTTCACTAGTTCATCATACATTTCATTATTCTTGAGATTTTCGCCAGCCTCTTTTAGCTTTGACCCATTATCTGATTATAAGTGACAGATTATTTCGCATTTTGCCATCATTCTACGAATAACCATTATTGCTGAACTAGTATCCAGACTATGGGCAACCTCCATATGTACAGCTCTGGTGGTAAGACATATAAATATAACCCCATATCTTTTCTCTCTTCGACGACCAACAGTTACATTTAAAGGGCCAAAATAATCCATACCAGTATGTGTAAATGGTGGTAGAAAACATGCAAGACGAGCTTTTGATAAATTCAAAATAGACTATACAAAAACGATTTGAGCAAAAATTTAATTTTTATAAACATTAAAGTTATAGCCCGCCTCCTAAAACGCAGAGTTAAAAAAACCGCTTGTCTTTATACTGGATACTCGCAAGTGATGGTCGAGACTTCCCAAAAGAATTTGGGACACCCTGTATAGTGGCGTCTAGTGTCATAATAGTGCAGGACTAGGTATTCTAATTAGAAAAATGTGCCACAATGTTGGTAGCCGATAAGGTTTTAAATAGTGAAAGACCAAGGCCCGTCTTGGCCCTTCAATGTGACGCCGCTGATGTCATATACAAGGGGGGGCTGTCAGAATGAAAAAAAAGATTTTTTTCTTTAAAGCAAAACTACTTTTTATAATAAAATGTGTATTAATTCACACCTTGGCGCCTCAATAGAACTGCTCGCTTGCCCATAGACATATAACTAAGGCCAAGGCCTCCGCTCATTTACGCAAGAATTTCTAAAGGCAATAGACAAAATATTCGAACATCTTTTTTCAAAAAAATATAAAAAATCGAAGGGGTCACATTTTCAAGATGGCCGTTTTATTAATTTATTGTCTTGTACTAAGGTCACTGATGCGATTCTTTGTCATTTTCAATATTTTTTCTTACAGCCTCTTGTTCTTATTTCTAAAGTAATTTTTTTTTTGCAAAGTTCGTACTTTTTCAGGAACAATCGTAAACCGATATGCTTTGGCCAATTAAGAAGATAAAACACCCTGTAGATTTAAGGAATCGCAACATTTTTTTAAAACTACTCGACGATACGACGTTAGTGATTCTCATGAATAGATGCTTTTATTTTTAATTTTGTTTAATTTTTTATTGCTTCATTAGACAATTGATTTTTTTTTTTGAGAAATTAACTGATATTTATAAAAATAATGTTTATAAAAATGATTCCTCGAAATAAAAAGTAAAAGATTTGATAACCGTAATGAATATAATCAACTTTGCTAGTTTTTATATTTTTGTGAAAATACCCAAATCATAAATATGGAACACGGTAAAATCGAAATGAATATAATTAAATCTGAAATAAAGACAAAAATGAAATAAATATAATTACTATATGTTACTAAAGGACTGCTGATCGCAAAGTGAAAGAAGTATTATTGATACACTAGAAAGAATAACTTAAACAGTGATATTTAATTGTAAAATAACTAAAATCGTATCGATATTACTCTTTGTTCATTAAACCTGAGCTACTGAAAGTGAATTTGATTTTACTATAATTATTTTTAATCAACCCTCTCATACGTATTTGAGAATAGAAAAAAATCATAGCTTCATCACTAAGAGAAATTTATCATATTTATAATATTTTATCATTTGTCGTTCTAAAAATAACTAAAATTAAAAAATAACGAATTTCATTTTTGTGAAACGTTATTGCCATATATTGAGGCTAGACGTACTGATGCGCGCAGTGCCCACTCAAACTTCTATCGGCTGCTGACTAAAGTAGTTCTATCGCAGAGGAGTCTGACTGTATTTTTTATTAACTTCATAGTTGTTACTATTATTTAAAAAAGTTTCAGCCTTCAGAAAACACTTTTGGTCAAGACATTTTTCTGACAAGTATGGAGTAGCGCTGACTCTATGTGTCCCCATATTCGGCTGTCTGACTGTTAGATTTCTGTTTTGTATTATATTTGCTCTTTTTGTACAAATTTCGAGCCTTCAGAAAACAGTTTAGGGATACTAATTAAAATTACACCATTGCGCGCGTCCCGCCGCCAGGTGTCCCGGAACTGTAACTGCTGACTGCACACTAGCAAACAATCACTTAAGTTGAACCCGTCTTGAAAATATTAGCCTTCAGAAAACTCTTGCACATTTTTTGCGCTAGCTCCTGGACTATAAGTAAATCCTCCCTGGGATGATACAATCGGGTATCTTCCGATATTTTTTTCCTGATCGTTTCGAAAGCCGTCTGCTCCATTTCTGACCAATGCCATTTTAATTTCTTCTTTAAAAGATTGGTCAAAGGCGCAGTTAACGCTGAAAACGCGGATTTAAAAGAGCGGTCAAAGTTGACTAACCCTAAAAATGTTTGCAACTGTTTAATATTTTTAGGGGGTTGATAGTCCTGCAACCCTTAAATTTATCTGGCTGAATAAACTCCGTTGTTATTTTGTACCCCAAAAAATTTAATTTTTTACGAAAAACAACATTTATTTAATCTCGAAGTAAAACTCGCTGTTTTAAAAAAAACACGAGTCAAAATCTTGTCTAGGCGGTCTATATAAAGCTGAAAGCTCTCCGAGGAAATCAGGTCATCTATGTTGTAAGTTACCCAGCTTTCAAAGCTCGGACCCAAAACTTTACTTAGACAACGTACTCACCGAGTTAGATAAACCAAATGGGAGCGTGCAAAAAACCTTTCCTTTCCCTTTCTCAAAGAGCGCAATATGTGATCCATTTGTCTTGGACATTCATTCGTATTCTGGGTCCATTCTTGAATTTAAAAATCGACTATCGAGTCATATTCTCACGGAATGATCTTTTTTTAAGGCTGTCAGAAGCGGTGAAATATAGGGGGTAGCAGCCCTTTTAATAACGCCCCACTTTTCCATTAGGTTAAGTTGTTGTTGAATAGCGTCGCGGTGCGCAAGTGGTACGGGGTATTGGCGTTTTAAAAAAAAGTATTTTATCCTGCATTTTGATAACATGCTCATATTCTTTGGTTCGGCCAGGTTTTTCCGAAAACATATTTGCGTGCTCTATTAATAGTTTGTACACCACCTCATTATCGGCGTCTGCAAGAGCGCAAGCTGCTACTACCATTTTTATGTCGCTTCACGGCACGTCGCCGTCGACTCCTCGAATATCACGCAAGCCACATTTTGTTTTTGAATACTCTTTATTTGACTCCGAATTGTCTAGAACATGCTCGGAATTGACCTCCTGGCAAAAAATATCTTGGTTGTTAACTTTAAATTCTATTTAATTATTTTAAAGGCTAGTAAAATATTTGCAATATACATACGCAACAGATCAATACCAATAATTATAATAGGACAAACTAAATCTGGGATGCACAAAAATTCGTGGGTAATTTTCTGATCCAAAATCGAAAAAGTTAACTGGCTTTGATGTAATACGCGCCGCTGTTTTTTCGTAAATGCGCCGGTGACCTTTATTATGGAAAGAATAGAATCATGTAAAACCACAATTGTGACCAAGTTTCCTCATTATAGGCGCAAATTTCACTTCCCGTGTCCACGAGTACAGGAAAAATAAATAAATTTATATTAATGATTATAACCGGGCATCGTTTTCGTGATGAAAATCGCAATCGGTAAACAAATCCTGACGCGGATTGTTCTCTACTAATAAGGTATTCCTTTGACGATCCCCCACTAAATGCTTTAATTCAGTGGAGGACAATCCCCGTTTTCCGAATTTTCCTCTAAAATTGTCGTTTCTTGTGGACCCTCCATAGACGCAACTTGTCTATTAGATGCCGACGGATTGTAATTTAAATCACGACGTCTGGAAAGCGGCCTGCGTTATGTGTAGCCTGCGACCTGTGTGTAACCGTACCCTGTTCGAGGCTAGAAAACTGCGTGCGCGGTACATTCGACCGTGATGCGGTGAAAGGACGCATGTTACTGCTACAGGGTGTCTCAAAGAAGAAACACTCTGCATCCCTTAATTTGTTTAGTGCTTCAAACAAGCTACGACATCCCACTAACGTCGCTGAAATACTCAGATGAAACTGCCTAGCAATTATTTTAATTATATTTTGTTCTGAAAAACTCAAATATTTTGATTGTGCCACCTATTCAATAAAATAATTAACAATACTACTAAAATCTTTTTAAAACAAATTAAGCAAACAATTATGTCTAATTTTGATATGAAAACTCTTTACAGACCAATTGCTGTGCCCATAACTGGCTAAACTTGGATTAAGAAAAAATGGTATACTTTCTAATGTTTTTTATTTTACTTATCTTATCTTATCTTGTTTTATTATTATTTCTTTTTGTATTCTATCTTATGTTTGTAGGTAAAAGCACCACAGCATTAGTTCCTCGCTTTCGACACATATAAAAGAAAAAAAAAGAATGTATTTGGGTTTTTTGAATTCTTCTATCGCATCCTGCTGTTTTTGTTGGGACCAAAAATGATCCAAAAAAATCGATTTCAACTCCGCCAATGAATGAACCGATTTCAAAAAACCACTGGCCCAACCTTCAGCGATTGATCCTTTTTGTCAATAACTTACAAAAATAGTTTCAAATTAATTAAAGGGCAGATTGAGATGCGACAAACCATCAAATTATTTTAAGAAATAATGGGATGAAAATTTGAGTTTTCATTAAAATTCTGAAAATTTGTTGTTACCTCAGACAAGCTAAATGATCTTTCTGCCTGTCTTTGAGTTACTCTATTCTCTAAATTTAGATTTTGCATTATGGCAATTATTAAAGGCACCAATTTTTCATTAGTGACATTTGATGAAATATGGGATTGATGAGTCATTTGATGTACTAGTACCAACATTTGTATGTTGACTAAAGCTAACCCTAGCCCCATTTGAACCAGTATTTTGAGTAAAAAATTGAGAGGGTTCAAACCTATTTCCTTGCCTCTCTGTATCATTAAATTGACAGCTAGGCCCAGTATTGACTAAACTGGAAGGTAAAACATGCCCAGAGTAAGTCAGTTTAAATGTACCGTACATTTAAACTGACACTACCTAAATCAAAGTTTTTGTTTTGGGACACACTGTATCCCCGAAAATTAGCAGCTGAAACTCCACCGTCGCCATTTTGGCGAACAGGTATCCCTGCTGTTGTCTCGGGGGAAGAGGCGATATACTCTCCCTTTCAGGAACAAAAGAGTTAGGTAAAGATTGCCTACCTTGAGATTGTTGACCCCTACTAGTTACCAATCGTTGATCTTGTCCTTGGCTTTTATTGTTTACGGTGGCCTCTGGCTCCATTCTCGTCATGAATCTGGCCCGATAACCCGAGGTGGTCAGCATGGTGGTGTCTGAAACCTGCCCCGTAGTTGGGCGCCAAGTTGTCGCAAAACCCTTACACCAGTATTTACTAAGACCTTAAGACTTAGCATTGTAGACCGGGTTGAAGTATCAAGTCTATAGACTTGATACCGACCGGTTTAAGTGTATTTTTTTAATACTTACAGGTCAAATAACTGCAAAAATTTGGTTGACCCTAATGTGCAATATGATAGTAAGCATTTCTCAGTGAGTTTCATCTCATATAAATTCAAATTAACTTTGGAAATAAAGAAAAACCACCTAAAAATTTTGTAACGAAATGTCATTTTTTTAAAATTTAGTCCGTGCAGTCGTAGGATTCCCGTTAAAAATAGTCTCAAATTGTAGTACCACCCCTGAGGGGTGGTTTAAAGTTCGTAAAACAATAGAAATAATCCATGATTGACAAAAAAACTTATATACAAAAATATTCAAAGCTAAATAATACATAAATAACTTAAAACTATATCTGTAGATGCATAACCGTATTAAATACGTATCAATATTTAAATGCTGTAAAAAGCACAAGATATATTAGAATCCCTTTTCAATTACACATTCACCAAAACAATCGACCATCGGTTTAATCGTCGCTAACTTGTCTAAAAAATTAACATGAAAAATATAGCGGACAGCTGACACTGACTTCCCAAGTAACATTTCTTTATTTATAGCAGAAGCTAAAAGGTTGCCAGCGCCTTTCCTTAAAGCCATTAGTTTCAATGTTTGGTCGCTAGCACGTTCCCATTACCCTTATATACCCCTTAGACCTCCTAAATGGGACTCCCCAATTGGTGATGGCAACCTATGTATTAAGCTCACTATAAAACCATAAGAAATAAACTCCAGCTTCGCCCTCTAGCGGTTCCACCAGTATAGAACCTTTTAGAGCCTAAAGCTATTATGCCAGGTTCTAAAAACAACTCAGAAACTTCCTCTATCCTATTATAAAACTAGATTTGGTAATTTGGTATCCTGGCGATTCTGTTGAATACCATAATACCTTTAGAGTAAAGAAGTTTTTCTATAAAAGCTATGGCGATATTTTAGATTCACAATGGCTATATAAAATAATTTAGGTCACAAAATTGCCAAAAATGTCAGAGTCCCAAGATTATTTTATCACATAAAAATATACCGAGTTTGTCGTTTTGTTGATGATCAAATTGCCTGCCAGATTTATTTTTCTGATAAAATCGTATCTGAAAAGCTCTCAAAACAAGCGCGCCACCTCAATAATGCTTTTTAATAGTTTTTTGATAACAAAATAACAAATATTTAAAATGAAAAAAAAATCATTTACACTATTCACCATTAAAAAAGTCTGTTTGCCTATACATAAATCAAAATTAAAGTAAAATTATTGTTAAAAAACACTGCTAAAACGACTAGATAAATATTTTCTCTTTACAATATTTTTTAAATAAATTTATATACGCCATTATTGCTTTATAGTGGTCACTTGGTTTTATTTGTTACTGTATCGCAACTAGGATTTTTGAGTGCCCTTATGAAACCAACAAAAAAGAACAATGTAAACATAGTCAACATAACCTCACTCAGGGCTATCAAAATGGACGGGCCACGATCCTCCACTTTGTTGACGTCACATCCGGGGCTGATTTTTTTTTGATGGTCACGTTACGACACAGCTGATTGTTTTTAAAATATTGAAGTTGGAATGACGGTTCATGGATATTTGATTTTTTTTTTAATAAAGCCGTTTTTGAGATTGTTTTTACTTTATTCTGGCAGAACAATTTTTTTTAAATGTATAGTAAGCCCTAATTTTTTATAGCCGCTTCATTAGCTCACACAAAAATTAAGTTTAAACCAGAAGCGAATGTGACAATCACATATGACAAAGTCAAATACATGTCAAATATAACAGTTGGCATGTGGTACATGGCGGGTAATTTGAATTCAAAATAAGGAATGCTAAATCTTGAAGATTTTAACCTTTTAATCATGTTGCTTCCTTACAAACCTTTGGGGGAATATCGGGATGGTGTCTGAGAATACTTCACTGAAATTTTGCGGAAATCTGTAGTGCCATTTTGAAAATATCATAAAAAAACGTCTGACCTCCCATAAGACCCAATGTAAAATTCAGCCCCGGGAGAACAGCTGATTTTTTCAGGGTCGTGGCCTCTATTTTTGTGTTGGCCTTGCCTCACTTAAAGTTTTTGTATTTGTTTTTAAAGTGTTTAAAAGCGTATAATTGAACACTTTTAAATGTTTTTTTCGTGCAATTTCGACACAATCGAGAGGGCCAGTGCAATGATATTTGTTGTGCCTGCAGGTTGGAGGGCAACCTCTTATATTGGTCGTCTAAATCGGTCTTATCTAGGCCTAGGTGTCCTATCCAGGAGGACGGAAACTCAACAATTATTAATTATTGGGCTTTAAATAATCAATCTTGCAATAGGTAGGTACTAATCTGTACCTAGGTATATCTATTATTTTTACAAGAAATACCTAAAAAAATAATACTTACTTCTGTTAGAACCCTTAAGGAAACAAGGTTTTATATGGCCGCCTATTTAAATAATATTTAATATACAGCTATGGGTAACTATAAATACAAAAGAATTAAGTTTACCTTTAAGCCTTCCTATAAAACCTTTTTAAAATGCCTAAAAATAATGGCAAAAACCAAAAGTCTAAAGTTTATATTTACCACTCTTAAAAACCTTAAGGAAACTAGGTTCTATATGGCCGCCTATCTAATCATATTTACTTTTAAACTACTGGTAACTATAAAAACAAAAGGATATAAGATAACCTTTTAGCTCTATTATAAAACACTTTTCTGATAACCTAAAGTAATGAAAAAAACTAAATGACCAAAGTTTATATTTATTTCTTTTTAAAAACTAAAACAGGTAAAATGGTTTTACAAGACCATCTTTATAAATCAGCAATCAATAAAACAAAAAGTATCTAAAAGGAACAGAAGGAATATCAGTTTTATTATGCTCCCTTTATAACTCACTTTTTGGTTGTATAACACTCCTTTAGGTAATTGGCAATATAAATTACCTTTATGTAGCCAAATTGATCCTAAAACCCATAACAGCACCCTCTAAATAACCTAGGAACCAAATTAATAAAACCTTGAGTGGTAATAATGTTACTTGGGTTACACCGTTTTTATTCGACATTTCCTAGTGACGTTTAAATATGGCTACCATTTTTAAACCAAAATATTTTATTATTTTTATTTATTTATAGCCTTTGTGTGGAAATATGTCTTTGTTACAGCGAAAAAAGATGACCCATATCGCAAGGTATTTATGAACAATTTACATAAATATTAAAAACTATTGCATTCACGGGAAAAATAAGTTAAACCTTTACCCAAAATGTAGACTTTTAAACCTAGGATTGTAGCACTTAGCACTGTAGACCCTTTAGTAAATACTGGTGTTAGTGACTGCAAGGTTTTGAGGTGTTTGTAGGTTAGCATGTTAAAATCAAACACCAAATAGAATTGATTGCGGCTGTATATAACCATAGAGTAAGTAATACATACAGAGGTCCGAAGCTTACGGAGCGCGAGGCGAACCGGTTTGATCACAGGCTTTTGTCTTCACGCAAAACTCTGAAATCAAATTGGGTTTCCCCTCGGGAAGTTGCCGGTGTTACCAAGAAGGATGTATTTCTCTGTAAAAATATGCTGTCCATCGATCGATTGGTGACCTTGAACAGAAAGTATATAACGCTATGTACTTTGTGCCTCGAGCCTTCGCGCGTCGCCTTGATTCAGACTCAGTCTTGATTCAGTCGACGTCTGGCTTTCAGCGGTATTACATCTGTTATAAAAGACTTTGCGCGGCAATGAAAGTTTTCTCCTCTCACGAAGTAAATAGCCTATCGATGGTCTAACTGCAATACCCCGTATCTAACATTTTGATCATTTTTAGATTATTTGTGATTTAGGCCAAATGAGCTGGCTACTTTCATAGTGTATAATACTATAAGACATTATATGCGTGGGAAATGACAAATATAGCAAATAATTTTTTTATACCCAATAACCCTAACCGAACCTATATGTGTTACCTAAACTGTTTTTCGCTATATAGCAAATAAATTTTTTATACCCAATAACCCTAACCGAACCTATATGTGTTACCTAAACTGTTTTTCGCTTCCCCTGTAAAGTTTCATTTTTTCAGATACGGGATATTGCAGTTAGGCCATCGCTATACTGCCGTCAAAAGAAAAAACCACGTATTCAACAAAATCGCTATTTTCAGAAAATGAAGGGTAAAGTTTTGGATGCAAATAAAACACAAATTTATTTTCCGGAATAAAACTGCACTTGATTTTTTGTCCGATGTCTCAAAATCCAAGATGGCGGACTTAATTAAAATGTACCCCTCAAAGATGCTCATTTATTTTTGTGTTGCGAACATGTTTTAATCACTTTTTTAAATTAGTTAAAAGGCTGCATTCTTGCCACGCACAGCAAGGTATGAACTAGCAAAATCGGTTCGGTGGTTCTAAAAAAATATATTTTTGTTTCAACCATTGTTTTGCATATTATGCGATATCCTTGCCAATCATGTCTGCATTTATTTCCTTATGACTTCATTACTACTAAACCGATTTTGATGAAGTAAAAAACATCCTGTTGAGAATTGATTGCTTTTTAAAGATCATGATCAAAATTTATCGCCATCTTAAAATTTAAGATGGCGGACACTGCGGACAGAATCATACTTGATTCTTCAAAATGGCGTGTTCGGTTCGGTTCGGTTCGTATTTTCCGAAAATATTTTAGTTTTTTTTTTAATTTGTAGAAAACCACTACTTTTCCCTCACACAACGACGTACAAATTAGTAAAATATCTGTGTGGTGGTTCTCAAAAAATCTATTTTTGCTTCAACCATTGTTTTACAGATTCTACGATTGCATTGCCAATCCTTCTGCATTCATTTCCTTATAAATTCGTTATTACTAAACCAATTTTAGCGAAATAAAAAAAATCGTGGTGAGAATTGATTGCTCTTTAAAGATTCTTATCGAAATTTTCCGCCATCTTGGAAATTAAGATGTCCACCAGAATCATACTTAATTCTTCAAAATGGCGTGTTTATTCTTATTTTGCGAAAATGTTTTAGTTTTTTTTTATTTATAGAAAAACACTATTTTCATCCCGCATAAAGAGGTACAAATTAATAAAATCGGTGTAGCGGTTCTTACAAAATCGGATTTTTTTTAAACCATTGTTTTACAAATTATACTTGTCTGCATTTTATAAATTCATTATTACTGAACCGATTTTAGTGAAATAAAAAACATCATGCTGCAAACTTTAAAGATCAATCAGTTTGCGTCATGATGTTATTTATTTCACTAAAATCGGCTTAGTAATAATGAATTTATAAAGAACTGAATGCAGACAGGATTGGCCATGCAATCGTATAATTTGTAAAACAATGGTTAAAACAAAATCAGATTTTGTGAGAACCAACCAAGCTTGTTTTTATTTTAAGGATGTGGTGTTAATACATTAGTTAGAGCAAAAAATTTAAAAAGGCTCTCCGTTTTCGGTCTAGAAGATAATCAAAAAGTGACGCCTTATATTTGAAAAAATTAGTTGCTTTGTATATATATATTATTATATTGTGTTTTACAAAAATATATTTTTTTAAAATGCCCATAACTTTACTTAACTATCACCTAATTTTTTCTTATTAGTTTTTTTGGAAAGGAGGAGCTTTAAGTTTTATTAGAAAAAAATATTTTTTTATAAATTAAAATGAGTCTTTGACAATTTATCATTTCTTAAAAAAATATTGTCCAATTTTTATAATTGTGGTCATTTTGAGAAGCCACAATACTTAACAAATAATTTAATTTTACAACTGACATTTCATAAATATTCAAGATGATGGACAAATTTTAATGTAAGGTTATTTTGCAACAAATTTGATATGGTCCTGCGGGTATTCTGTGAGGTACTCGGTTTTTCTTCTTTTCACGACGATCAGATAAATTTAAAAATAATCGTGAAATAGAAGGCAATGGATCTTCCAAGCACCATTGACCCCAATAACGTATTTAAAAAAATAATAAAAGGCCTATAAAGTTTTGTGTTACATAAGTTATAATATAGTATAAATTTTCCTTTTCTGTTTTTCTGTTTTTTAGGAACTCTTTATTTTCACCCTGTATAATAATTGCCTGGACAAAAATTTTCAAAAAACTTTCTTAAAACGAAATAAAGCAACTATTTACAAATGCAACACTATAATTCTTATCACAGGAAAATGATTATAATTTTGTACCCAATGTCCAACATGTAACACAGAGCCATTCCCCCGTGCGTCAGCGTCGGTGAAGAGAGCAAACAGGTGTCAAAAAGCGCATCAATTTGTTGTAACAAATTAAAGTTTAAAAAAAAATCGATTTTTTGATTTTTTTATTAGATCCTGTTTTACCGGCCTATGCAGGTGTACTGACAAATAACCTTAGTGTCAGTTTAAAACGCAAACATGAGAGTATCAAAAAAGCGCATCAATTTGGGTAACAAATTTAAGTAAAAAAAAAAATCGATTATTAATTTTTTTTGTTAGATCCGGTTTTACCGGCCCATACAGGTATACTGACAAATAACCTTTATGTCAATCAGAAGAGCAAATAAGGGAGTGTCGATAAAGGGAATCGATTTGGTGTAACAATTTAAAGTTTAAAAAAAAATGGATTTTTTAATTTTTCTATTAGATCCTCTTTTACCGGCCTATGCACGTACTCTGCCAACTAACATTAATGTAAATCAAAAGGGCAAATGCAGGAATGTCGAAAAGGCAAATCAACTTGGTGTAACAAAAAAAATCTATTAAATTCTGTTTTACCGTCCCATATGACGTATTAGTTCAGGCACTACATCCCAGATTCAAGCGATATGCTGCTTTTAATGATAGAAGCAACACACTTGGTATGGATAGACATAAGACTCGCCCGAACATTTTACGAAAGGAAATCACCCCCCCAACCCTAGCAGGGGGGTGGTTCCCCACCTCAAACGTAGTTTTTGATAAATTTTTGCCAACTTTTTCAAAAATCTTTGGGAGATACAATTTCCTTTTTAATAATGTACGGCAGTGGTGCACGTTCCATTAGCGTACAAAAAAAGGGGAAAATTAAAAAAGAAGAAAAAACTTGTTTTTTGTGGCATTTTTTATCTTTAACACTATTTTTTTTCAAATAAATATTTTTGGTTAAAAGCCCATTATATACAGTTAAATACTTATTAAGCTAGACATATGTTTTTTTAAATAGCCGCCTTGAAATAAAAATAAATATGTTTATAGAAATCCTTATATCAAACAAAAATGTTGAACAGTCATCTTTGTAACTCAGTAAATGAATATGAGATTAAGTAAAAAATTATTTTTGGTTAGTAATAACTTTAAACTGACTTTTTCTAGCTGACCTTTCTTAAAGTAGGTATGGGGGGCATCCCTCCTTTCACCCCTCTGAAAAGTGCTCTCTTACAGTATTTTCCCAACTTTTAACTTAGCAAAAAACAACTAAGTAACAATTATTAAGGCTGATAAAAAGTACTCTCTAACGATGTATAACACGCCGCCCTTACATCAGTGGCGCTTTTATAGGCATTTAAATAAATAAGAAGTGTGGAAAAAACTTTTTTTTTTAATTTTCTTAAATTTTACTGTCCTACATATTTGGTTTTAAAACATTTTTAAAGCCAAAGAAATTTCCTTTCCAACGATGTACATCACTTTCCCTTCAACGCAGCTGTAGATCTTAAAAAATATCGAAAAAAACATTTAGGGGGGGATCCACCCCCCACCAACAGTAGGCGGATGGTTTCCCCACCAAGTGTGTTGTTTTTCTCATTGAACGCAGTGTGTATTAGTACTGTTCCACCATGGTTGTCTTAAATAAAGATTAAAGTGTATACCAAATTTGATCATTTTTGGTGCGTTTATGCTAGATCTACCGCTGCCTTAAGGGGGGAGTGATATACATCGTCGGAAGAAAATTTCTTCAGCTTTCAAAATAAGTTTTACAACCAGTATGTAGGACAATAAAATTTAAGAAAATTAAAAAAATATTGTTTTTTCCACACCTCTTATTTATTTAAATGCCTATAAAAGGTGCGCCACTGAGGTAAGGGGGTCGTGTTATACATCGTTAGAGGACTTTTGGTCAGCCTCAATAACTATTACTTAGTTGTTTTTGACCAAGTTAAAAGTTTTCAAATAATTAGAAATATTGTGTAAAAGATCACTTTTGAGGTGGGCGAGAGGATAGTCACAGCATATTATTTTAAAAGGCTTTCCGTTTTCTGTCTAGAAGCGAATCATATTACTTTTTGGCAACAGACCATTTCCCCCTAATTTGACCCCGCTGAATCCGAATATCTCTGTTGCCAACTCGAAAAATCGACAGAGACGGAGAAAATCGCCCCCAAACCCCCAAAAACCTGTTTTTTTTTCAGTTTTATGCAATTTTCTCGAAAACTTTTTTTTTTATCGAAAATTGCAAAGAACAGTTTTTTGTGGAGAATAAAATTCCCTTTCCTACGATGTATTGGTCAATAAGGTTAGGAAAAGCAACTACCTCTTCAGTGGCGTACGTAAATTGAGATTATTTAGAAAAAACATGTTTATTATAGGTTTTTCAAAATTTTCTCAAAAACTACACTTTTTCGGAAGAAATATGTAGTATACTTTATTGTAGAACATAACATTTTCTTTTAAAAACTTTATTAAAATGTCGGGTTGTTGCCATATTTAAGGCTTCAGGGGCGTACTAATATAAACTTAGTTTCAAAAATAACTGAAATAATCAGTTTCTCTTGCATATTTAAATATCTTTTCTAACTAAGATTTTTAGAAAAGAATGTGCCTTTATTCTTTATTGAGGATAAGACAATTTCTTTTTAAATGATGTATTACAAAGTGAGGTTAATGTTATGATAAATACTTCAAAAAGGTTCGTAATTTATACCTACTAAAATAAAATGTTTCCAAATTAAAATAAACTGTTTTTTGATTAGATTAGATATTTTGATTTATCTAAAAAAGTTCTTTAAAGCAAAAAACAGCGGTGGTTATAAGGGGAGGGGGCATAGGGGCCATGCCACCCCCCCCCCTAAGCAATATTTTTGTGCAGAAAGTAACAGTAGTAACTTTGACACAGGTGTTTTTGGATATTTTTTTAAGCATATGGAACTAAAAATAAAGTGGTGAATCTTATGCAACGGTTTGGGGGGGGGGGGGCATAATCATAATTAGGTACTCATTGAAATTGAAATTGAGATTTTGATGGAAATTGAATGAAACCCGTAACAAAAATAATATTTTTTAGTCATTTTTGCAATTTACGGACGCCCCTGGAGAGTTTTCTATACTATGGGTGTACATTTTGTGACACACTGTTTAAAAGGACATTTTATTATCGGGCCCGCCGCCGAAGCCATAAAAGGTCGAAAGTACAAAAGGTCGAAAAAAAATCGACAAAACAAAATATTAAAAATACAAGTTTACCGTATCAAGTCGAATTGACCTGTCCAGTCGATGTGGACCCGCGGCTGTACTTTCGATCTTTTGTACTTTCGATCTTTTGTACTTTCGACCTTTTGTACTTTCAACCTTTTGAACTTTCGACCTTTTGTTTTTTGATCTTTTGTACTTCGACCTTTTGTACTTTTGACCTTTTGTATTTTCGACCTTTTGTACTTTCGACCTTTTGTACTTTCGACCTTTTATCCGCGGCTCTTTATTATCCACCGAAAACCTAATAAGACACAAAATTGATTAGTTTGGATTGATCTTAAATAATTTCTTTAAATTAAGAACACCACTGGAGCGGTAAATATAAAATAACTTCCACTTTGTTATACATCGTTTGAAAGAAATTTATTGGCTATGACGAAGTATAAAACACATTTTTTGATAAAGACCTTGGTTTTTAAGAAAACTGAATAAAACGTATGAAAAACATGTTTTTTTAATGATTTGTTGAAATCATCCCCATTGACGGACGTCGCTGGAGAGTTTGCTATAAGTCAAACCCCACCAAGTTTCACATTTTTAAAAAGGGAATTTCCCTGTCTACAAAAAAGTGTACAACAAGTTTTTTGATGTTAATCTTAGTTTTTGAGAAAATTAGATAAAACTTGTAACAAAAATGGTTTATTTTCTGTTTTTTCAAAATTAATTTAATTTACGGATGCCCCTGAAGATTTATTTATAAAACCGATTTAATCATGTTATACGTCATTTTGAAGGAAATTTTATTGAGTATACCAAAATGTATTACACGGTTTTCTGTAGATATAAGTTCTTTTAAAAAATTAAATAAATCTTGGAAAAAAACAGATATTTTTTCAACTTTTTTTAATTACTTCAATTAACGGACGCCGCTGGAGAGCTTGTTATTAGTCTAACTTTATTAAGTTATACCATGTTGACACGGGAATTTTATTGTCCACAATAAAGTATATTTTACATTTTTCTCTTAGAAGCTTAGTTTTTAAGAAAATTTGAAAAAACCTCAAACTTTCAGATTTTGGGGGGTCTGGGGGGGTTTTTAGAGGTTTTTGCAGCCATTTAAAAAAATAATAATATGTTATTATTTTTTAATTATACAAATATATGTTTTGAATGTACACCTGTGACAATTTGGGCTTTCCAGCGGCAATTTAAAATTCCACCGCCATTTTCGCCGCCATCTTGAATATCTCAGCCCCTGTCAATATTTCGAGTTGGCAACAGGGATATTCGGATTCAGCGGGGTCAAAATTGGGGGAATTGCCCATTTGCTAAAAAGTAATATAAAATGCTTCTAGAAAGTGGATTTGCCCGAATCTTGCCTGAACTAGGAGGAATGCCCCCTCGCCCCAATTTAAATGAATTCAACTTGAAAAATTAAGTTTTAGGTTAATACTAATCAAAAATATTTCTTTACTCACCTTGAGTATTGTTTACTTAATTACAAAAATTTTTGTTTTAAAGCGGCTACTTTCAAAAGTTATATCTAACTTATTAAATATTTGTATACAATGGGTTTTTGAACAAAAATATTTTTTTGAAAAAAACAATGTGTTAAGGATACAAAATGCGACAAGAAAAATTTAAAAAAACATATAAACATTTTTCCTTTTTTTCGTAGGTCTATAGAACGTGCACCACTGCCTTTAGAGGGTACTAAGGTACCTACATGATCAAAAAGGAAATTTTATCCGCTTGCAAAATAATATTTAGAATAATTTTAGAAAAGTTGACCGTTTTCGAGTTATTAGCAAAAACCGTCAAAAAGCACTTTTAAGGGGGGAACCACCCCCCTGCCAGGGTTGGGGGGGTTCCCTTTCGTAAAATGTTCGGGCTATCATTAAACGCAGTATCGCACCCCGTAGGGCCTGAACTATACAGGGTGTCCCATAACTTAGGGGCCATAGGCCAACAGGTGATAGAGGAGATCATGCCTGATAAAAAAGTTTCTATGATGCATGGGTCAAAACACTTTCTTTGTCGAGATACAGAGCATCAAAGATGGCGATTTTTTAAACTTTTTTGATAATAACTTTTTAAAAAACGCTGTAAAAATATGAAATTGGGTAAAGTCGTGTATTAGAACAAGAGCAATAAGTTGAAATACAAATTATTTTTAACAAAATTAGTCGGTAAATTTTTTTTAGAAAAAACTATTTTTTGCTATAAACTTTTATGAATAAAATATTAAACGCAATTTTTTTAAAATATTTTTTGTTAATAACTACAAGTCTCTAGCGAGACATAATAATAAAATATTATTAATATTTTTTAAAAGAATAAGTAAGCAAAAATTCATTTTTTAAAAAAATTATTATTTTTTTATGTGGTTATTTTGACAGCCTGTATCTCAATCTCAACTTGTTTTTGTATCAAAAAAAGAAATACCACATTTTTGAATCCCAATGGCTGTGACAAATTTTAAAAATCCTATATCTTAAAAACAGATGTGTGACCCTTATGTTATATAAACTTTTTTCTTGGAAATAACCTCCTCTATCACCTGCTGCACTATGGCCCCTAAGTTATGAGACACCCTGTATAAAGTTGTAAGGACTAACAACCTCCCACAATATATTTTTTCAATGCTTAATGTATTTCTCAAATTTAGGTTTTTTGCAAGGGGTGGGTCGATCGCCGATTTTTGTACACCAAAGGGAAATACCTACGGTATAATACTTACAGTATTTCCTCCAATTTCAATGGTATTTTCTAGTATTTCCCAAGCACTTCCCGGTATTTCCTAGTATATTTCCCAGAACTCCCCAAGTATTTACCCTAACCTGTACACCAAAAGGAAATACCGACCCACCACTCGATTTTTTACAAATGCCTGACATTTGCAAAAGAGTAGTTATTTAGTTTTATTTTTGTTTGATTAAAATAAATAAATCGATCCATGACGGATCTGATACCTTCCTAGCTAGCCTATTAGCACAAGTGAAGCTATGATAATCAGCTTTGAATGCACTTTTTTGTAATGCTCCTACATAGTTTTTTTTATTGAGCAAAATCTAGTCTACTATATTCTGAAAACCGCATATTGATGCGATGTTCCTTTAAAAATTTTAATTGTCAAAAAACTGTCATTAGCGTTATTGGATTTTGAAAAACTAATCAGCTCGTTAGAGTGTCGAATACGATTTTACCTTAAAATTTTATGAAAACCGGTTCAGCGGTTTAGGAGCTATCGTGTTACGGACAGACATCACGACGATATTAATAGGATAGGTCAAAATACACCCAAATAACACATTTTCGGCGTTATCACAAAAAAAATTTTTTCGTCGAAAACAATACCTTTATTAGCCATTGCTGTGCGGGCTAGTAAGGTCAAAATACTTAAGGTATTAAGGACTCTCTTATTTACCACAATTTCTTATCCACTTCTTGCACAGCTCCACATTTCTGGGAAATGTAAATTGCCTCACACCAGCAGAACAACCATATTTAGACTTTCCACAATTAAAATACATACATTTGTTTCCGGAATATTTAATATTATCCATATCGCACCCTTAAATCTAAAGAGACGCAACTCAAAAGTTTTGAAAATGAGTTTATGTAACAAAAATGCATTCAAATGTGTTTTTTAACTAAAGATCACCAAAATTTACTTTGTTTACAATTTTTCGGGAAATTATGGAAAACTTTTGTTTATAAGCACAAAGTTAAAATATGAGCTAAAAAGACACGGAATGGGACAACTGGGCGCCGCCAACTCGGCGCCGCCAACTGGGCGCCGCCAACTCGGCGCCGCCAACTGAGCGCCGGACCAACTCGGCGCCGGGCCAACTCGGCGCCGCCAACTGGGCGCCGGCCAACTCGGCGGCGGACTAAAATTTTTTTTTTTTGATAAAATGTGTGGATGAAAAATAAAATATATTATTTATATAATAACATCTTTAAAAAATCCCTTACGCAATTTTTTACAAGCTTTTATATTTAGCTTCAGATGTTCTGTCTAACTATCTATCAAATCTTGTGAAGCGTTTTTGACACACTTCCCATTATCCGATTTGGATGAAATTTGGCACACACGTAGTGGTCCCATAACAATACAACACTAAGAAAAAAATATCCTCCCACCCCTAGCCCCACCCTTTCTATAGAAAAATGTGTTTTTGATACACTTCCCGTTATCCGATTTGGATAAAATTTGGTATACATATAGTGATCCGATGAGAATACAATAATAAGAAAAAAATATCCTCCCACCCCTACCCCCACCCCCTTCCATAAAAAAATTTGTTTTTGATACACATCCCGTTATCCGATTTAGATGAAATTTGGTATATATATAGTGAGTGATCCGATGACAATATAATATTAAGAAAAAAATATCCTCCCACCCCTACCCCCACCCCCTTTCATACAAAAATGTTTTTGACACACTTCCCATTATCCGATTTGGATGAAATTTGGTATTCACATAGTGGTCCGATGACAATACATTAAAAAAATATCCTCCCACCTCTACCACCACCCCTTCCATAGAAAATGCGTTTTTGACACCCTTCCCATTATCCGATTTGGATGAAATTTGGTATACATATAGTGATCCGATGACAATACAATATTTAAAAAAAATATCCTCCCACCTCTACCCCCACCCCCTTTCATAGAAAAATGAGTTTTTGACACACTTCCCATTATCCGATTTGGATGAAATTTGGTATACATATAGTGATCCGATGACAATACAATATTAAGAAAAAAATATCCTCCCACCTCTATCCCCACCCCCTTTCATAGAAAAATGAGTTTTTGATACACTTCCCATTATCCGATTTGGATGAAATTTGGTACACACGTAGTGGTCCCATGACAATACAACATTAAGAAAAAAATATCCTACCACCCCTACCCCCACCCCTTCTATAGAAAAATGTGTTTTTGACACACTTCCCGTTATCCGATTTGGATAAACTTTGGTATACACATAGTGGTCCGATGATAATACAATAAGAAAAAAATATCCTCCCACCCCTACCCCCACCCCCTTCCATAGAAAAATTTGTTTTTGACACACATCGCGTTTTCCGATTTGGATGAAATTTGGTATACATATGGTGATTTAGATTTAAAAAGATCTACAGAGTAGGTAAAAATTTTTTTAAATAAATTCGTGGCTAAGCGGGTATAGAAAGATTTTGTTTCTCTTGTATTTTCCGTGGGCAACTCGAAAGCTGTAAACCGACAGGGGTCCACGACCTAATGATGTGATCTTGGACCTCCGTAAGTGGACAGCTTTCGAGCTGCCTACGGAAAAAGACAAGAGAAACAAAATATTTCTACACCCGCTTAGCCACGAACAATTTTTGTTTTCTTCATTCACGAGTACTAAACTTTACGTTTATAAAAAATTTAATGTTTGTCATTTCTGAACTAACGAAATACTTTTGAATCTTAATAATTTTTAAAAAACATGGTACCTACCTACTATTTTTTTAAAAGCTTTGTATAATTTTTTTTTAAATTACCAACTTATTGTTCTCAAAAAAATGCAATATTCTGTCTCATAAAACATTTTCGTATAATTTCAAAAACAATGATTAATAAATAAAAAAGTCCGCCATTTTGGATCCGCCATTTTGTTTTTTTAAAGTTTGAGTTAAAAATTGTGTTAAATGTCCTCAAGCAATGTAATATTTCAAGTTTGAGACAAATCGGTTGGTAAATAAGAAAATCCGCCATTTTGGATCCGCCATTTTGATTTTTGGATCCGCCATTGTTGTAATAAAAAACGTAAATTGTAGTATTACCAGGTCACCAAACACGACAACTACCAAGATTCAACAGTCGACTTAATGGATTTAACTTTACTTAACAAAAACAAATTTCAAATAAATTAGTAAAAGAAATTGAAATTTTGATGATGTTATTACGATAAGATATCCGTATCAATTAAATATCACTATTTGCAAGAATCAATCTAGCAGAAAAATGCAGAAGTAAATAAATAGAGTTTATTCTAGATTATAATGAAATCGCTGATCGTGAGTTATTTGGAAACTCATTTTTCTATTGGGGGAAGGAGAGGGTGAGGGTAGAGTTAGAAATATATTTTTTGTTTGGGCTGTATTGCCATCGGACCTTTATGCATATACCAAATTTTATAAAAGTCATATGAAGTGAAGTGTGTCAAAAACGCATTTTTTATGGAAGGGGGTGGGGGTAGGGGTGGGAGGACATTTTTTCATTATTGTTGTATTGTTATCGGATCACTATATGTATACCAAATTTCATCCAAATCGGATAATGGGAAGGGTGTCAAAAACGCATTTTCTATGGAAGGGGTGGGGGTAGGGTGGGAGGATATATTTTTTTAATGTTGTCTTGTCATCGGACCACTATGTGAATACCAAATTTCATCCAAACCGGATAATGGGAAGTGTGTCAAAAACTCATTTTTCTATGAAAGGGGGTGGGGGTAGAGGTGGGAGGATATTTTTTTCTTAATATTGTATTGTCATCGGATCACTATATGTATACCAAATTTCATCCAAATCGGATTACGGGATGTGTGTCTGTCAAAAACAAATTTTTCTATAGAAGGGGGTGGTGGTAGGGGTGGGAGGATATTTTTTCTTATTGTTGTATTATCATCGGACCACTATGTGTATACCAAATTTTATCCAAATCGGATAACGGGAAGTGTGTCAAAAACACATTTTTCTATAGAAGGGGTGGGGGTAGGGTGGTAGGATTTTTTTATCAATGTTGTTTTGTCATCGGACCACTATATGTATACCAAATTTCATCCAAATCGGATAATGGGAAGGGTGTCAAAAACGCATTTTCTATGGAAGGGGTGGGGGTAGGGTGGGAGGATATTTTTTTAATGTTGTATTGTCATCCGACCACTATGTGAATACCAAATTTCATCCAAACCGGATAATGGGAAGTGTGTCAAAAACTCATTTTTCTATGAAAAGGGGTGGGGGTAGAGGTGCGAGGATATTTTTTCTTATTATTGTATTCTCATCGGATCACTATATGTATACCAAATTTCATCCAAATCGGATTACGGGATGTGTGTCAAAAACAAATTTTTCTATAGAAGGGGGTGGGGGTAGGGGTGGGAGGATATTTTTTTCTTATTGTTGTATTATCATCGGACCACTATGTGTATACCAAATTTTATCCAAATCGGATAACGGGAAGTGTGTCAAAAACACATTTTTCTATAGAAGGGGTGGGGGTAGGGTGGGAGGATATTTTTTTCTTAATGTTGTATTGTCATGGGACCACTACGTGTGTCAAAAACGCTTCACAAGATTTGATAGATAGTTAGTTAGACAGAACATCTGAAGCTAAATAAAAGCTTGTAAAAAATATTGCGTAAAGGATTTTTTAAAGATGTTTTTATATAAATAATATACTTTATTTTTCATCTACATATTTTATCCCAGTTGGCGGCGCCCAGTTGGCGGCGCCCAGTTGTCCTAGACCGAAAAAGACACGTTGTAAGTATTTTTATTGCAGGGACACATTTTTAAATTTTTGAGTTATGTCTTTTTAGTTTTACGTGTGCGATACTTTGCATCACGCCAACAACAAAATACTGAATTGATCTGATATTGATGTGTACCGCTTGCTTGAGATTGATAGAATGACCTCTTGACTTCGCGGAAGGGAAAAAGTGAAGCGGCTCGAGCACGAAGTAGGTATATAGTCTATTATATACTCATACACATTTATTTTTATTTCAAGGCCACATATCTATGTACTTTTTGGGTCGATTGAGCCACGACAAGAGATCGGACAACAAAGCACAGTCAAAGAGCGAGCATTTACCAGAAAATTTTAAATTTAATATAATTCCGCAGCTAGCGCTGGCTAGGTAAACTAAAAGATCCGTAAGCCGGGACCGTGCCTCTGCTGCCATAGGCTATCTTACTCTATGATATAACCGAACACCAGAATATTCACTAGTTGCACAGTTTATAACTGAGAAAAGTAAAAAACTCATGAGGCTGTTACTTAAGATGGCGCATAACCCGAAGAACGCTAAAGACTTGAATGAAGTATTCTAACAGATTTCAGTTGGCCGTGATCAAACTGCGCGCACTCTAGTCAATGGTCATTGAATAGTCTACATATCTCTACAATGGTTTTATGCAAAAAGTAGAAATTGAAAAAACATGTATTGATAAATGTAAATAAATTTAGAAATGCCCGATAGATGGGTTTATGGTGGGTAGCGCACAAATAAATAATAATGAATAGAGGCAATTTGATGATCTGTCTCAATACGACGAGCAATTGGCTACATTTGATTATTTGTTCAGCGCGTCCGATGTTGATGATAATTCAGATAAGAGTGGGCTACTTAGCCCTTTTGTCGCGACCTCTGACTGATCTATTGTGGCTGACTATGGGTACTCTTAGCATTGTATGTCGTGATTTATAAATAGGCTGGCAACTAGCTTTGGACAGGTACTGTTCAGATCGTCTAAGTTGATTCAAGGAGTCCCAAATACGTTTTGACGTAAACGTGCTTTACCTGGCACTCGCACAGTACTCAAATTCATGTTTAAGTGATTCAAAAAAACATTTTTATTTAAAATTGTGTAATTTATGAAATAATGATTAAACTTAAACCTACAACTTTAACAAAAACAATCCTCAACAGCTTGCCAGATGATAATTTAAACTATGATCTGAATAGTAATTTTGTAATGTTGTAAGATACAGCGGTATACCTTTCAGACTTTGAGAATTCGATGCGTTTATGTGAACTGCTACGTAATCACCTGAAACAAATTTAAAATCAATTGCTCATAGTCCATTTTAATATATATTGTTTGAATTCTCCGTCGTGAAGCATCTTTGAAATTTTGGAAAAGGAGTAAAAAAATCCCAAACTCCACACAATTTTTAAATAGACTATTTATTTCTATTCATACCCCGACGTGTTTCGGAAGGGGAAATTTGTAATATAAGATAACACTAGCTAGTGACTTAAAAAAAATAGTACTTAAAATATTAAAAATTGACGTTAACAATACATATTAAAATATAAAATTATTCCACTTGATTGATTAGGATTTAAAAATTTTAAAAGTCGCACTGCAAATAAACAAAAATCAATATCTAATATTTGGAATACCAGAAAAACCTCAATACTCCTGCCTGGTACGGTCCCCTTAAAATAAGTTTAAAAAAATTTTTCACCAAATGATTCAAGATATTAAAACCCCAGAATAAAATTAAAAAGGATTAAAAAAAATCTAAAAGTTAAAAAATTAAATTAATTTTTTTTTTAAATTCAAAAATTAAACATTTTAAACTAAAAGAAAATTAATAAAATCAATTCAAAATTTCTCAATAAGATTTAAAAAAATGAAAGGGTCGATAGATTGTAATTAATTAAAAATTAAGTGTAGTGTTTGCGTATAAGTGAAACGACAAACACACGAATTTAAATTTCCCGCGCCATGACAAAGTGTTAGTGACGTAAGCAATATGGCCGCGCGGCTGACCAATGAGAAAGCAGCGTTGGAGTGACGTCACATGGGACTGCCTCTCGTGCGGAACCATTTTACGGTCTATACGTATTTTATAGTCTGTTTTCATCCATGAATATTTGCGCAATCATAAATGATTACGCGGCTTAAACAACATAAATATTACATTAAGTTTTTGAAAACAGAATTTTATGCTGCTTCTACATAAAATTGTGGTACTTGATCGATTAAAGTGATCGCATTTTCATCCAAAATGTTTAAAAGCTTACTTTTTGTAGTCAAGTGAAGAGGCTTGAAATCTTCCTCAATGTTCAAATTATGATTATTGTTGTTGTTACTTGGATTTCTTTGCTTTCAATAAATCTTTCTACACGGCTTCAGATGGCCTACCTATGGGAACTTAACTTCCCACAGTTTTGGCGTATCACAAGGCAGTGTAATTAAGAGCACGACAAAATCACGTTCGGACTGTGACGTTTCATTTGTGTCGGTTAAAACGGGGGTGATAAATAACATTCGATATTGAAAACAAGACTGATTCAAATATTGATCAATATAGCTTCGAAATGCCAATATAAGCATACATACCCTTTTAGTTTTTATAGTTCTGAAAAGTTGTTTGAACTCGGTGTCTTGTAAAAATGTTTTTTAAAGAGTTTGAAATTTTTTTAATGTTTTATTAAAAGCTCCCCCCCCCCATCTTACCAATGAAAAATAAATCAATTTTAACTGTTTTATGGTTAGTATTTTAGTATTTTCCTTAGTTGTTTAAATTTGGACAAAATAACCCTACCTAGCTTGTTTGTTAACTTTTTAATGCTATCAACATCCTTAATGCAGATTAGTTCTCTAATGTTGCTATTTTGTTTTATTTTAAGTTGACTAAAATGCTGTACGTATAACAGATACAGTACTTTTCTTCTTAACTGTATTTTTTAAAATGTATGATTAAATGTTTTTGTCATAAAAGCAATTCAATTATATCGTTTTACGGAAGATTATTGGGATTGTTTCAGTTAATTAAACAAAATAAAAAATTATCAAAAAGAACAAAAAGAACAAAAAACATGGCATCTATCCTTTTTCCGCGAACATCGTCTTAGAGGTAATGTAAAAGGCGCATTTTAATTCGCGGATCTAATTAAAAATCAAACAATTTCTGAGAACTATATGTCCTTGTCTCTTTAGATGTGGTTAGTCTGTTCACCAACATTCCAAAACAGTTGGTCAATAAAACTTAAAAATGTATTTCTAGTTATACTGATATACCAAAAAATACATTAATTGAATTTATTCAATACTGTTTTGCCTCTAGCTATTTTTCAGAAAAAATTTACATAAATAAATATAGCATGTGCTTCTTTTTCAAAATGGTGGCTGATGCCCAAACGTCATTGGTAAGTTCTATAATAGGGTTGAGTAAAGCTGTCAAAATCTGCAAAAGACCTTGATTAAAGTTTGTTCGTTAAGTTTCCACATAAACAGTTTTATCCAAATACTATAAATTCTCCCAGCTTCTTTAAATTGCCCCCTTTATTTTTACTACAGATTTGGATTCAGCGAACCGAAAATCCCTAGAATCGGTGTATCGCTTTCCTATGTTAACAGGTCGAGTTTTTCATTTCACAAAATCATCCTCCCCTGCGTTGGGGTACCAAATGAACCGAACCCCCCGGACAAAAAAGAATGCCAAATTTTGATTCCTGCGGCCAAAACCGACTAAAATAATGTGCCACACACCTATGTTTGGTTCAGATGTTTTTTTCTTCAATTTTTACACTTAAAAATGGCCTCAGATTCTTAATATAGAGCATCTGAGCTACCAAAATCGGATTTTTTTTCTTATACCATTAATTTCCAACTTTTTTTGTTTTCCTCCAAACTATAAACCTACTTCACCTGTGCTAGCTAATTCTACCCTTTTCTATTCCGTTTTGGTACTGTTTTGTTGACGACAAAGTTTTACCAGCTCCTCAAGATCAACTTCGATTATTACTTAACTCCATCTTTCTCTACAATTCACAATAGAGACAGAAAAGAACACTAAGTTGACTATATCTATCTATAATTGGTACACTAAGCCCACCCCACATAGAGAGAGTTAAAACTTTATTGAAGAATAATAATTACCCACTTATATAATAAGGCCCAGTAAAAAATATTATAAATTCCAATTTATTAATTGACTTTCCCAGAAAATTAATTAATGTTTCAAGGATACAAACTCCTGTTTGGCTTTTTATAATTTAAAACAAATTAGCTCAATATACACAAAACTCAAAGTCCTACAAGAAAAACAGTCAGTACAGTCAGTACAGAGTTAATTAAAAAAATTCCATGTGAGTATGACAAATGTTATGTTGGACAGACTAAACAGTATCTCAAATCAAGTGTTCAACAGCACAGAAATGATTGCAGAAACCATAAAAGATTGGATAAAACTTCTTTATCTAAACATTATTTTGCGACAGGACATCAGTTTCAGTTTGATCAGGCTTCAATTTTATCTAAAGAACCTAACACACATAAACGTAAAATCAGTGAAATGATCATATCAACCTTGAAATACAGTAAACTTAAAAACAGAGACCGAAGGGCTTGTCCCAATTTACAGTAACATCCTTAAAATGTATAAGAGTCCCAGGGAACATGTTTGTGTGCCTGTCAGTATGTTTGTTGTACATAAGAATAGTGTACTGTTTAACTTTCAACATACTACTATTAGATTGGTCTTTATCCATTTACCATTGCAGTACAATTAATCTTTAGTTTCGCATTATCTTGGTTATAGAAAATTGATCTGTGGTTAACAAGCAAATATATAATTAATACGTTAAAATGTTTCCGTTGTGCATTGTGTATGAATGTTGTATGTTTTTTGTATGTAATGCTGTATTATTAATCTGTGATATTCATTTTACCAAATGTTATAAGCATGATCAAAAATCAATCATAGAAATATTTTAAAATAGGATAAATGCTCTAAAAATTTTTAATAGATCTTACAACTGTATCTATATGCTTTATTTCGGTAGGATTTAGCATTAAAGGGACGTAAGAAACATTGCGCTAAATTATGATCAGACCCAAAGAAATTTATTACGTTTCACATCACACTTTAGTTACCTTATACATATCTGCAACCTAGCCTTAAAAATTGAAATAAAAAAATTACATTTTAAAGAAATGAGAAAAAATTATTTATAAAAACTTTTTGTCACGAAAAACAAATTAATAAATTTAAAAAAAAAACAAATTATAATAAGACCATGGTGACCTGCTGGTATGCTAATTCGCACACCGTAAAATTTTGGATGCTGCTGTAACCAGCTCTTGAGTAAGTTTTGTGAAATTTTTTAGTTAAGGGATAGGCAATCAAAATTTAACATGTTTATTTTAAATGTCATGACTGTTTCTTGTAAGGATTGATAAAGCTTTGACATTGGGGCGAAACGTTGCCAAAAAAAAGTGGTTTCATTCAATCCAACCGTCTCCACCCCGATAACCCAATAAAACAATTTTCTAATGTATTCTCAAGGGGAAGATTTTTCACAACATTTCAAATATTAGGTATTTGGAGTATGTGTTTACTCAAAATTTATACTGGTTGTGTCAAAAGAGATTTAAAAAAAAATACATGTTTTAGAAAAATATAAAATATGTAAATTAATAAAAAATCATATTTCAAGTTAAATGTTGACATTTGTAAAGGTTAAAAATGTATATTACTGTGGCAGATCAACATTGAAAATGATTAAGATACAGACGCATTAAAAAGTAAAAATTAAAATTTGGACGGAAAAAAGGTTAAAAGCTTTCTACCTTTTTTATTAATACACCTTTGTCGTTTTTTCCACTCTTAAACGTTATAGAAACATTCATTGATTTGCGCCAAAACTCTAAAATTGATAGGGCGAATTTGGCTTTGAAACACGCAAATAATTCAATTGTCAGACTGTGACTGTGCTTTTGTTAGACTGGAAACACGTACGTCTTAAAGATATATTTAAGACGTACGTGACAGGAAAGTATAACGCGAAATAAAAAAAAACTTACCCGGTTGAATCAATTTAGCATTGCCGCCATTTCTGCAAGGGACTTCGTCATTGGCCGGCAAAATAACGCGAATATTTTGATCGTTTCTTCCATGAAAGAAATTGGTTGATCGTTTGCTGTAACCTTCGACCAGGACTAGATGAGTTTTACCTGCATAAAATTTCTCTCTTTTTATACATCTTTTATTTATTACTTCTAGTTAAGGAGGCCGCCACGTCAAGCCAAAAAAACTATTTAAAAACTCTTGAAAACTGGTTTTAGGCAAAAAATTTTTAATTATATTTCTAATTACTTAATATGTCGCCATTCAAAACCCACCAAAACAAAAAAAAACTTCACTAAATCTCGTGAACTATACGTATTTGTTAGCTAGAAATGTGTGGCATATTATGCAAATATTTAAAGATTTGGATATGGAATTTGAGACATAATTTGTAAACGTTGCAAATGTCACTTACCGATTTGAGTAGCATTTAACTTGGCAGCATTGCTTCTAAATACCTTGATCATTCTTTGCAACCTTGCAAGCTTGACGTCCTGAGGAACGTCATCTTGGAACCTACGATGCGCTGTTGTTTTTTCACGCATACTGTATGGAAACAAAAAAGCGGTGTTGTATTTTACTTCTTCCATTAGAGTGAGAGTGTCTTCGAATTCTGATAATAAAGAAAAAAGGCATTAGTTACTACGCAAACCAGAAGATGTAAATCAGGGCCGCTATTCTCGTAAAACGTACGTTGTCAAGACGCATTTTCGTATCCTTCCCATGAGAGCAGCTGTGCTTTTCGACCATATGGAACTTGTTCAGCAAACCTTGGCATCCCTGCATTTTAACCACAGTGACTTGAACGCTCTGCCTTTTTCTTTTCTTATGTGTAAATTATTTTTCTCTGGAGGTGAGAGGAATATATAGGAAAATAATTTACATATGAAAAGTAAAAAAGTTTGCATTCTAGTGGATACCCGCCAGTATCTTGTTTAAAGTCGTCCCTAAATTATGCATTACCCTTTCTGCATTGAATTTTTTTTAGAACATAAACACTAGTATTTACTAAGACCTTAAGACTTAGCATTGTAGACCGGGTTTAAGTATCAAGTCTATAGACTTGATACCGACCGGTTTAAGTGTATTTTTTTAATACTCACAGGTCAAATAACTCCAAAGATTTGGTTCACCCTAATGTGCAATATGATAAGCATTTCTCAGTGAGTTTCATCTCATATAAATTCAAATTAACTTAGGAAATAAAGAAACACCACTTAAAATTTTTGTAACCAAATGTCATTATTTGGAAACTTAGTCCGTGCAGTCGTAGAATTCCCGTTAAAAATAGTCTCAAATTGTAGTACCACCCCTGAAGGGTGGTTTAAAGTTCGAAAAACAATAGAAATAATTCATGATTGACAAAAAAACTTACATACAAAAATATTCAAAGCTAAATAATATATAAAAACTATATCTGTAGATGCATTACCGTATTAAATACGTATCAATATTTAAATACTGTAAAAAGCACAAGATATATTAGAATCCCTTTTCAATTACTCATTCACTAAAACAATCGACCAACGGTTTAATCGTCGCTAACTTGTCTAAAAAATTAACATGTAAAATATAGCGGACAGCTGACACTGACTTACACCGTTTTTATTCGACATTTCCTAGTGACATTTGGAGGTTTAAATATGGCTACCATTGTTAAACCAAAATATTTGATTATTTTTATTTATTTATACCCTTTGTGTGGAAATAATGTTACAACGAAAAAAGATGACCCATATCCCAAGGTATTTATTAAAAATTTATATAAATATTAAATACTATTGCATTCACGGGAAAAATAAGTTAAACCTTCAACCAAAATGTAGACTTTTAAGCCTAGGATTGTAGCACTTAGCACTGTAGACCCTTTAGTAAATACTGGTGATTCAGTTTTCTATGTAAAAATAAAGCAAATAAGAAATATTTCGATTTATATTATATCCACGCAGTGAACTAAGCTAAAATTAGTGATAAAATACTTTTAAGAAACGTTTTAACACATTGCGTGCCACGCTAAAATTGTAATATTTATGGAGCCAATTTTTTTTTCAAATTTTTTCGTTTCTTGTTTATTTTAGCAGATAGTGGATTATAATCGCAAAAGGATGTTTTTTTGTTTTTTTTTCTAAACAGACCTGTTTTTTGTTATGGCACCTATATATAAGTGACGCGGCTCTTATGAAATTTTACTGTCACCGATATATTGGTCACGTGGCACGTAATGTGTTAAACCGTTCTTATTATACATATTATCGTGACATCGTGGATGCCTGTTTTCCAAAGTTCCAAATCTAGGTTTTATAATAAATAGAGTTGGTTTAAAGTAAAAGTTTTTTTTACACTGTTATTATCAGTTTCCGAGATATTCGTAATGACGCCAACATTTATTGCACGGCGTGGGAGTTTTCCAAAATTCTTGCCCATTTTTAATTACAGTTTTAGTAAACATATTGCCCGAAGCTAGAGGGGTACTAAGTTTTTAAAATCAAAAAAGAATCAAAAACATCCTAAAAGACAGATGTTAGCCCTTTGATAGATCTTAAAAGACAGATTTTAACCCCTTGATAACACGATATTACCATAATTTTTAAATAAACCAAAAATGTTTTTATATAATATGTAGTTATCCCAATATCTCCATAGAACGTTTCAAATTTTAATTTTTGGAAAATCAAAAAAAATAACAAAAATTGTTTAAAAAAACAATAAAAAACACTAAAATCGTAAGGAAAATTACTTAGCTTCAAAAAATGCTAAACTATTAGAAAGAGAAACGGCAAAGGCCTACCAAGCGTTTTCAAAACGACGCCCACAAACGTGAATACCAGTTTTCAAGTTTAGCGAACACCAAACGCTGAGCGTTTTAAGCTACAAAAATACATGTCCTAGATTTTATTTTACTCTTTTGGTCACGACTTTTTGTTTTAAGTAAAAAACATCTCAAATATAATATTTTCTTATCAAAGTTTGGTAAAGCCTATTTTTACCATTATGATTTCTGAGGCAACAATTTGTCAGACATAAAATGTATTCAATTAAGTACAAAAAAATTATTCAGTGAAATAAAATAGGTTACGTTAGATTAGGCTGATTGAGCTCAAAAAACAATTTGTACTCTTGCTTAAGCATAATTACACCCTGCTTCAGCATTCGTTCTCACAACATGAAGCGAAAGATTTCGAATTAAATAATTGAAAAATGACTTTTTTAACCAAACCGTATATCATTCAAAGTTGGTGTTTTATGTCTTATCTTAGATGTAGTAGGTGTTGGAGGAACTATTGAAGTTGAACGGCTAGAATTACCTTTCATCTTTTTTGGGGACCCAGTATATTGGAATTTTAATAGACCTTCTGCAATATTGTTACAAAACTCCAGTAAAATAGTAAAAAGTTCATTTTTCTTAATATTAAAATTTTAACATTAAGAATAAGAATTAACTTTATGCAAACCACGTCAAATTAGGACCAAGTAAAAAAAATCGTTAAAAACAAAATAACATCAGTTATACATATCCCTTTGCCTAATTTTAATATTAAGATATTTTTTTACGCAAATTTTGGATATTTTATTTTTAGTTTATTTAATTATATTAAGTTTTGCCGTGATACTGATAAGCACCTAAATATAAATATACATAACTGATTAAAAAGGAAAACAATCACAACCGGTTACAATGAAATTAACACTGTTAATAAAAAATAGTCTTACCTTGTTCTGTTTCCCCGCAAAATCCACTGATAAAATCCGAGCTCAAAGCAACGTCGGGTAAACGTCTTTTGATGTGGTAGACTAGCTCCAAATAGGCTTCTCTGGTGTAACCTCGTCTCATTCTCTCTAACACTGCACTGTTGCCGGACTGGGCGGGCATGTGAAGACTTTTGCAGATATTTGGCCTGTCTTGAATTATCTACAAAATTGAATATTTATGTTAATTTCGTGGAGTTAACATTTTTTTTATCATTTATGCAAACTTTTCCAAGCCTTTGTCTAGCGATTTATTTAATATTATCAATTATTATTAGATTTAAGGCCTTCTCTGCGTTTGACGTTTGTGAGTAATTTGTTATTTGTAATAAAGCAAAATTCCAATACAAAGAACTTTCTTATATAAAAATAAATAAAAATTATATATTACAATTTTTTTGACATTTGAAGTTGTCAATAATTTATAATAACTTGTGGTGGGCTTTCAGGCTGTTCGGCCGTCGTCGTTGGAAATTCGTTCTCGACGTTTCGCCATCTCGAGTGGATGGCATCTTCAGGAGATCTTGACTGTTTGTCGGCTTCTCGAAGTCGACAAACAGTCAACATCTCCTGAAGCCATCAACTCGAGATGGCGAAACGTCGAGAACGAATTTCCAACGACGACGGCCGAACAGCCCGAAAGCACACCCACCATTGGACGATGGCCGCGAAAGCCTTTCACAATTTATAATAACTTGTTTTAATACAACCGTAAGATTTTTAAAGAAATAAAATATTTTTTTATAAAGCCAGCAATACCGTACATGTAATATATTGCTCGATATATTGTTTGTAGTTTCGAAGATATTATAGCAAAAAAAATTGTATAACATTTACCATTATTATTCACTAATAATACCTAGAGGATAATAGTCTTTTTGACCCGCTCAATTCTTAGAACAATCGTGGTTATCGTTATTCCGACCATTTTCGGAGAAAAATATTTATCTTTGGAAGTATTTGACCGATCTTTTTGAAAATTTGCATATAGTTTCTGTAGACAATAAGGCATATTCGGCCAAAATATTTTAAACCTAAAATTATTTTATTGCTTTCTTTTATAGCATTTATTTACGAAAATTCTCGATATGAGCATAAATTGTTATTAGTTTAATCGTTGCCTTAGCGCTAGCGAAAAAAAAATCGGTAACTTAAGATTGTAAATTTAACTGCATCACTCAATTCAATTCATTTATTCGTCTTATCGATTTACAGTTGTAAATATGGACATTGTCAAAATTATTAAAACTAATTAGGAACTAATTAAAACAATTCCAATAAAAAATACTTCACCAAACGGAGCAACCCTACAATTTTAACAAGCTATGAGCATTTGATTTGCTATTAACCTACATTAAAAGAAAATGCTTAATAAACATAATCACGTGGTTTTAATTTATTACCTTTTTATGGAATTAGTTATATCGTTTTTCGAAAAAATCTTTCCTCAAAATAAATTAAAATAAGATAAAAAATTAATTGTGCTAAAATACCTAGTAGTGCTAAAATATTTGATTTGGCTCTAAAAAAATAAATATAAATTTAAAATGTAATACTATTGTTTGCAAACACAATTTAACCTAATTTACAATATTCTAAAATTTTAAAGACATACATTAACTAATATCATTAAAATAATCACTAACTGAATAGTAACACTTTTCTGTTAAAAAGCTTCCTAAATCTTTTTTAAAATTATACAGGCCGTATCTTTAAGATGTTTTGGGAGTTTGTTAAAAGCGTTTGCACAAAAACTATGTGGACTCTTTCTATAAAGCTCCAGATTAAAATTTGGAATGCTAATGTTATTCCTTAAACGAGTATTATAGTGGTGATGGTTGGACGTTGGAAATTTGTGAGAATACTGTCTACAAAAAACAATAGATTCATACAAAAGCACGCTGGGAAAAGTTAATATATTATGATCCCTGAAAAGTGGCTTGTATAACTCCAAGGGATTGCCGCCATATACACATCTAACCATTGCTTTTTGCATAACAAAAACTCTGTTTAAATTCTCCATTGAGCACTGACCCCAGAATATAATCATATATTTTATGTGCGAGAATGAATGAAATCACTGGTAAACTATACTGCTTTATATAAAATTTTTGTGCAGGATTAAGTCGTTTTGTAAAACATATTTTATAAACTTTATTTAAAAAAAAACATAAACAAATTTATTAAAGTTTACATAGTTTTATTTAAAAAAAGGATATATTTCATACAAATACTAAAAAGTTAAAAATACATAGACAGGCGTCACGAGAATATTGCTAATATACGTCAAAATACACTCAAACAACACATTTTCAACGTTATCTGAAACAATTTTTTTTTCTCAAAAACAATACCTTCTCTAATCATATATTTTATGTGCGAGAATGAATGAAATCACTGGTAAACTACACTTTATATAAAATTTTTGTGCAGGATTAAGTCGTTTTGTAAAACATATTTTATAAACTTTATTTAAAAAAAACATAAACAAATTTATTAAAGTTTACATAGTTTTATTTAAAAAAAAAAGATATATTTCATACAAATACTAAAAAGTTAAAAATACATGGACAGGCATCACGAGAATATTGCTAATATACGTCAAAATACACTCAAACAACACATTCACATTCAAACAATTTTTTTTCTCAAAAACAATACCTTCTCTAGCATTTGCTGCGCGGGCTGGGAAGGTAACAAACAACTCGTTAAAATATAAGTATCCCTAAATCTAAAACAAATCAACATGTATCGAAATTAAAATATCTACAGCGGTTTTCCAAATATGGAGCAAAAATTAAAAATTGTGTTTTACGAAAAATTTAAATATTGTCGCCATCTTGTACACAAATTTAATAAAATATCCTCCATCTTGGATTTATAGGTCATCAAATAGAGCCTAAATTCGAGACTCTGGTTTTCGAAGTTTGAATATTAATGGCACCCATTCTATTATCCTCCTACTGTATGCTGACGATCTGATTCTAGTTACGGAGTCAGAGAAAAAACTACAGCGAAAGGTACTCGACGATTACGCCGGAAAATATTTACTCACTACTAACACCCATAAAACGAAAATCATGTGTTTAAAAAATTTCAAAACCTTCAATTTAACTATTTACTTAGTAGTAAGAAAGTAGAAAATTTTCAAAAATTCACTCATCATGGAGTAACCTTTTCAACATCTTGTCTTATTCGGGATATTGCACAACAATTATTAGCAAGTGCAGGTCAAGCAACGGCAGCCACACTGACGACGCACAGAGGTCTGTATGACGAAACTAGGTTCCAACACAATTGACTCAAGTTAAATAAGTTTGTGACATTTATTTGGTGTTTAAGTTGTATACAAGTTTTATAGAAATATTTTCTATTAACTAGTAAGCAATGGCACCAAATTAATTATAGACAGGGTGTTCCAACCGAATACTAATCTTTAATATCTACATTTACAGTAGGAAATCATTAATTGTTTTTTGAAAAAGCAAAAAATAATAAAAATGTATCAACATTTTATTATAATATTATCTACAATTAATAAGTGCCCGTTATATATAGAGAAGTATAAAATAATAAATAATTATCTACATATAAATGCAGTACCTAACTTTTTACACCCTGCCTAATTGAAAAAACATTAACACAACTTAAAACCAAGTTTATATCTAGTGTTTAGTTTAGTTTATAGAATTATACCTAAAAGGGTGTTCTAAAAAAGACGGAGTCCATTTTGAGAAAAAAAACTTTATATTAACATATTATGTAAACCTTTTAACTTTTGAGATACAGCGTGTTTAAAAGTTTTGAAAATCTCATTTTTATTAATAATTATGATACTGCTATAGATATTTTTGTAAAATTTGTTACACACTTTCTGGCCAGTGGCATTCGTGCGGAAATTGCCCTCAATACTTTAAATAGTGTGTTATAAAAGTTATTTTACTTTGAAAAGGTCACGTCTTTGTTTTTGATAAATAATTTTAACTCTGTATAAAGGCTTTAGTAACCTTATTTTAAAAATAATAACCAAAAATATTGATTATGCCAATTATTGTCAGTCGTTTCTTTTATCAAGTCTGTTCTGGATTCTTTTGATTTTATATGGTTACTGGGTTACGTGGGTGATACATAACGACAGATAGGTAGTCCAGCAAAGATTATAGATTATAATACAAATATTATAGATTATAATATATATTATTTAGTCCAGCTTGACAAGGACATATTACTAATTTTGTAACCCGATTTCACAGTACACCAATTTTATTTAAAAATAAAACAAATCGGTTCTATTTTCGTGGAAGTTGTCTAACGAGATGCAAATAAATAAATTTCTTTTTTTTTATATACATCTGTAAGTAAAACAAAAAAAGCAAGAGACGACGCCACTGTTTGCTCAGAAAATTGAGAATTTAAATATAATTTTATTTAACAAGACCACTGGCGTATTAATGTTTTCGTTAAAAATACTGAGGACACCTCTTAATAAATATGAACACATAACTCTTTAACACAAGTTTCTGTCTTAAAAAGACCCAAAAAATTACCTTCTTAAACATTAGCATGTCATTCACACAATATATTCAAAATTATATGAATTGTGAAACTTATTTTTAAATTTATAGGTAAATGATGGTTTTATAGCTGCTAGTTTGTAAAATTATTATTTTCTTCCACAAAAGTTTCCTGCAACTAAATCCGATTTTCAAAAATTTTTTAGTCCTACATTGGGGTATTCCCCCTTCTCGATACCCGGTGTTTCACGAACATTGAAACAGAGGCCTTTTGGGTATTTAGAGTGCTAATTTCGACAAACGGACACGTCGATTTTGTTTGCGAGGGGGATACTTTTTGGCTAACTTGAAATTTCTGTAGCACGAACCTCCTTCAAGGGGTATACTTTACCCCTATATTTTGAATAGGGAAAGTGGGTCTAGTGATACCTTGTTTTGAAGGTCTATCTATTAGTTTTCAAACTTTCAAATTTAACATGGACTGATAAAATAAAAATGTAATTAGAATCAATCCATGTAAAATTTGAAAATTTGAAAGCAAATATCTCAAAAACTAATCAATGGATTTTCGAAGATTTTACACGGTTCTAAAGATATTCAAGAGAGCTTCAAAACAAGGTATCACTAGAACCACTTTCCCTATTCAAAATATAGAGGTAAAGTATACCCCTGGTAGGGGGTTCGTGCTACAAAAATTTAGAAGATAGCCAAAAAGTATCCCCTCGCAAACAAAATCGACGTGTCCGAGCGTTTCTCCAAATTCGCACTCTAAATACCCAAAAAGGTCTCTGTTTCGATGTTTCTGAAACATATTTTATTTGGAATGGTTTTTTCCGTCAAAAGGTATTGATTCTCCTGATTTTTTTGGTTCATGTCACTTCTAACTCTAAAAAATATTTGACATTTTAAACAAGTTCTTTTTTTTGTGTATTTTGACCTATCTTAGAAATATGGTCGTGACGTCGCGTCGGTCTGTGTGTGTATGTCTGCCCGTAACACGATAGCTCCTAAACCACTGAACCGATTTTCATGAAAGAAAGTGTTCGATACAGTTACGAGCTGATGAAATCCATTAATGCTAATGACAGTTTAAAAATTGAAAATATGCAAACTTTTTAACAGAGCAACGCATCAATGTCAAGTTTTCGGAATTTAGTAGAACGTATTTTTAACCAAACACTTCGTTTTCAAGGCTGATATAGCGTGGGGTGCACTTGGAGTGTGCTAATGGGCTAGGAAGGTATCAGATCTGTCGTTGTTCACGCAGCAGGTCGAAAGAGCGGACTCTATGGAAGAAATTAACTGCGTAACATTGATCGTTTAAGGAAATCCATAACTGCTTATTTCTAGGGCAATACCGAGTCGATTTTCTTGCTTCTTCACTGCAGGGCCCTGTTCACAGCATCCCATTATCAAGTTGAGTGTAGGTAGCACCAGTTTAAAACACCGGAAAAAATGTCACTTTTGTTGAATGCAAGGAAGAAGGAAACATTTATGTCCTTTTTAAAAAGCGGACATGTTGAAGTTTTTTGATCCTGCGCATTGCGTTCACTGTGGCCAAATATATTTAGACAGTTGCGGGTAAGAAGGAAATGCACGGCAAGGAATTAAAAATAGGAAAAAACTTAAAATTAAAGGAAAACGTTTGTACGTGAACAGTCATGGATCCACTTATTTTATATAAATGTAGCTCCATGACGAAAAATAAACTTACAAAAGCCAAACGCGGAGAAGGCCTGGATACCCAGAACATTACGTCAACTAACCTGAATAACTTCATCAGGAAAATCCTTAGGGTGGGGTGATGTAAACCTGATCCTCATTTCTGGATTTATATCTGCCACTCGTTGAAGTAAATCTGCGAACCTCAGACCGCCCTTTTTGATTTTGTATACTGTTCTAAAACCGAAAAATGTGACATATATTTACAAAAAAATTACCGAACCTTGGAACAGGCGCAGATTAATTTAAAAATAAATTTTCACTTAGAGGAAAAGTATTAAATTTAACAGAATCACATTTGGGAGCATAAATACATCTTGCACAATTCCGGTTTGCCGCAATCCAATTAGCCGTGGGGACAATTCGCCGCGGTCCAATTTGCCGAGGGAACAATTTGCCGAGAGAGTTATTGTTTATTGATATTGGCAATTGCTTCAACGATTTTATCTAGCTTGAGTCCGTGTATATGTAGGTTAGTAAGGTTGGTTAATTAGGTAGGTTGGTTAGTTAGTTGGTTGGTTAGGTTGATGGTTAGGCTGGTTTGGTGGGTCAAGTTGGTTAGTGAGTCAAAAACTGTATAAAGTGACCTTAAGCACCACAATTGAGGTTTATAAATAAGAATAAGACATTTTTGGCTTTACCACTTTGTTTGTAAAAAAATGCTGAATTGTATTGTCACCACCAGCACACTATAACCCTAACAAATACTTTGAATTTGAAAAAACGTATAAATAAACAAATATACCGATTCAAGCTAAATAAAACCGTTTAAACAATAATTAATTGCCAATGCCAATATTATTATACAAAAATTCTCGCGGTAAACACAATACAATACAATAGTTTATTTCCAATGCATGTACAATAAGTAAATTGGATCGCCATCTTAATAACTAAAATAATGCATACATCTATAGGTATATAATTTATAATAAAATAACTGGTATTGCGAGTAAATAGTCAAAAGACTGAACAAAACAGGTTTGCGGGCAGTTCCTCAAAACGGAGACAGGGTAGCTCGTAGACACGCGCGAGACCCCGTGATGTCGTATTTTATGATATTTTATTTTTCGATTCATGCAATTGTCCTCGCGGCGAATTGGACGTGTACCCGTTTGATGTAGAGATTTTTTGGTTTTTTCTAGTTTTTTATAATCTTGCAACTATTAGCAAGGAAAAAGTTAAAACGGTTCTCTATAAGGCGCTTTGGCGAACACAAGTTTACAGAGAGAAGATGCTGAATTACATTGTTTAGCACGTCAGGTCTTTACATAAATTCATTATTTAAATTTAAACTAAATATCTGAAGAACTGCATGAGCTATACAAAAAAATCTTAAGATTTCAAAGCTCTGTAGATCAATAACGAAGCGTTTGAAGATATATATTGTATTAAATTATCAAAAATCAGCTAATAATGGAAACAGTTGTTATCGAATTCTGAAATATAAAGAATTTAATAATAAAAGTTTCAGAACAATAAATACTTAGTAAGGAATTCGATCACTTTAAGGAAACTCACCTGCGTGTGCCGTTTTGGGCCTTGATATTGCATTAATTTGTTTAAAGAATTGCCCCTCATACATTTTTAACATACCTAAATCCTTTAGCCAAACTCGTCACATTATCCAAAGGCTTTCCTTCAAAGTTTTCAGAGACGTCTCGGTAGCTATTAACATTCTGTCCTAGCAATGTAACCTCTTTGACACCTTTTTCCGATAAGTATGTGATCTCGTTCAGTATTGAGGCAATAGGTCGGGATCTTTCTCTACCTAAAATAATTTTATTTACAAAAACCGCTACAGTCCTTAAGTCTTAAAATGACAAATTTTCTAATTTAAAAGTAACAAAATCGGAAGATGTTCCTTCTTAGCCAGGAAGATTTTCAAAGAAGTCGGATTTGCGGCATATATAAAATTGTATTGATGACTCTGGTAGTCCAAGAGCTCCAATTTGAGGATCCGGCTAACGCCACGACAAACCGAACCATCCTAGGGGACTTTGAGTTATTTAAGATAACTATTATAGGGGTCCCATTAAACTTACTCAAAACCCAACTAACATCGGCGTAAACTTTTGCCAAAACTGTACGATTGATCCAAGCTTAAAACATAAATATGATCCCTGTTATGGACGCCATAAGAGTGTTACCCATAATGTCGAGTACACTGAATGATGATGAAAATTACATTGTCTACAAAAAAGTATACGATAGTTTTCTTCCCAAAATTCTTCATTTTGGTGTATATATTTTAATTATAATTTGCGTGTTGGGGATGCTTAAAGGTATCTTTGTAAAAGTAGTACTTCTAAGGTAGCACGTAGACCTCTGGTTTGATATTGATTTATTGGGCTTTAAAGAGTAATTGCTGAGTATAAGTAATAAAGAGAGAGTGATTTTTTTATGGGATCTCAAAAGCTAATGATTGAGTCTAGCTTAGTTTTGTTTAAAAAAACTGTTTTTATCAATCAAATGGTGCCCAGAGTGACATTAATCAGATTCTTTAAATAGCTTTGACTATATTTAGAAGGGCCTTTCATAACTATTTTTCGGGTGAACGGGCTAATACCGATTTTCTGGAGATAACGTCAGATCTGTCGTGTTTTGATACCGGTCTAAACTTATTAATGACCCCAATTTGAGGCCAGCAAGCTACGTTTTGTCATATTTGTTCCATACTACTTCTTTACTTCTCCTTCAAAAAAATCTAGCAACTCCAAAAAGCCGGTGGGCTAGAGCTCGTTGCGTCATATATGACTTGACTAGTTAGTTTAGTCCTTAGGCATTTTCGGCGATTTTTTCCTATCCAATATTTTTCCAATGTGCCCTAAGACTTAGTTTCATCTTGGTTCACCCCTAAATAATTTTCTCTAAACAAATGTAAATAGGTAGATACCAAAAAGTTTAGATCGAGATCACAGATCACCTGGAAATCATTGATATTTTGAGGTCATAAACACATATCCGAGGGCACGGCAGTTCCTCGCCACGTTCGCGCGCCGTACCATCTTTTCTTGAAACATTTCAGCCGATATTTGAACTATCTAAAACTCTACTTCGGAATGAGCTACGAATCTCAACTTTGCACAGTCGTAGATCTGCATAGAGTTAACAACCCCTCCAAGTTTCATGGAATTCCATAAAGTACAGTCGAACCTCTATAACTCGAACCTGAAGAGACAACCAAAACAGTTCGAGTTATGGAGGGCTCGAGTTATAGAAACTCGAGTTACATGGGTTAAAATACATGTGAAAAGTGTACGGACCGCTTAAAAGGTTCGAGTTAGAGAGGTTCGACTGTAGTTACGAAATTTCAAAAAACGTCAAAATTTTTGCCACTCACTCACTCACTGAGGTATAGATCAACAAAATTCTACTGTACTTCCAGACATGCTAAAAAGCTGAAATTTGGCAGACTAATAGAAATTATGACCAAACCCCTGGAAAAAAAACCCAAAATTCTAATTTACCCCCTCCCCCCCCCCCCCCACCCTATTGCCCACTTCCAGAAATGGCAAACTGATAGGAATTATGATAAAACTATAGAAAAAAATTTAAAAACCCCAAAATTATAATTTACTTTCCTCCCCTATAAATGTAAAGTAATGTAAAAGTAACATTGCCCACTTCCGGACACGCTGAGCTTTGGACGGTCGATAGTAACTATGATAAAACTATAGAAAAAATTAAAACACCCCAAAATGCTAATTTACTTTCCTCCCTTATAAATGTAAAGTTGTGTAAAAGTAACATAACCCACTTCCAGAAACGCTCGAGAGCTGAGCTTTGGAAGGCCGATAGGAACTATGATAAAACTATAAAAGAAAATTAAAAAACTCGTTTAATTAACTTCCCTCCTCTATAAATGTAAAGTTATGTAAATTAGTATTGTCCACTTCCAGAAACGCTAGAGAGCTGCGCTTTGGAAGACTGATAGGAACTATGATAAAATTTAAAAAATTAAAAAATTTAAAAACACCAAAATTTTAATTTACTTTCCTCCCCTATAAATGTAAAGTTATGTAAAATTAACATTGCTTACTTCCAGGAACACTAGAGAGCTGAGCTTTAGAAGGCTGATAGGAACTATGATAAAACCATAGCAAAAGTTTTGAACAATATCCTGCATATTTTACTACTTTAAAACTTAAATATTATCCAAATCCTTTAAAAAAGCAGTGAAATCATAACAAAAACATTTCATATAAAAAAGCCAAGTGGTATTCCGTAAAAAGAATTGAGATAAAAGTAAAGCCAAGTTCTCCAATACAAATTTCAAAATGAATGGTTCTTACTAGTTTGGAAATGTTTTTCTAAACCCCCATATGACATCAGCGGCGTCACATTGAAAGGCCAAGACGAGCCTTGGCCTTCCACTGGTTAAAAACTTATCGGCTACCAATATTGTGGCACATTTTTCTAATTGACACATTAAGTGTAACGCAAGGCTAAACCCCCTCCCACTCCTCGCAGTTTGATATTTTGTAAAGCACCTCTAAGAATTAACAAAAATAAGCCGAAATCATATTGCATTTGGTTTAATTTTGCTAAACAACACATTTTCGGGTGGGAATCACTGGTAATTACATGGAAATCACTGGGAATCGCTGGTAATCAGTTGGCAATCATTGGGAATACCTGTAGAAATTGAAATTACTGTACATTTTTTCAGTCAGCGAATTTTCCCTTGGTAAAGATTATTTTAATAACTAAAGTTTTCATATAATTTAAAAATTTGTAGGAAACTTTGTCTTAGTTTGATATTTGGTTTAATACATACCCCTGGTAAATGGCACAATGCAATAAGTGCACATATTGTCACAACCCCTCATAATCGAAACAAATGCAGACACAGAATTTTCGTTTAATCGAACAGGTGTAATATCGGCGTAGGTTTCGTCGAATGACAGCAGAACGTTGACAGATTTTTGATCATTTTCTGTCAGGCTAAGAAGTCTTGGAAGGTCTCTAAAATAAAAATTAAAAAAATAATATTAATGCAAAATTAACAATAAAAAAGTGTTCCATGATACAATTTCAAATATATAGGAAGGTTGCCTTTTATATTTCGAGAATACAGAATATAAAGAAGAACTAACTACTAAATATTCACCATTAAAATCGATAAACTTTTGGAAATCTTCAAAGCACTGTGCACTTTGAATGCATTAAGTGCTTCCACAGACGCCAAGAAACGTTAACCTCGTAAGTTATTGACTTATTTGATTCGTCGCTCGTTATGATGTCATAATTGTATTACGAAATACCGCGATAGTATTTTTTGAGGAATTGTTTGGACAATCGGCATAAGCCTTCTTTTCTGCCACTGTCAAATGTTATGTGGGATCCAACCCCGACAGATTTTTTACCGGCCAAATATTCATTGTATACACTAATCTTGCTACTCCCACTAATGCCTAACCAGGCCCCAATCTCACGTCACGTGACGCAGTGGCAGCTGGTGACGTTATAAATTGGGGGCAGAAATTTATATTGCATGGAAAAGGAGATAAAAAAAAACTTTACTAAACAATTTTATTTTAGCATTTTACAAACAAGCAGCTACATGGTGTAGTTTTTAGTTTATTTCTTTATAGATAAAGTCTATTCGCCCTTCTTTTACATGCGCAAAGTGCTCGGATTAGCACCAGTTTCAGTCTAATCATGGCCCTGTAGAGCAACCTCAAAAATCCCACAGAATTCTATTAACCTACTAAAGTATATGTCTATTATTTGCCACATTTTCATTATATTCGGTAATGTTTTGCCTATAGGCACAATTCAATTGGCAGCTAATATCAGTCTTGCCTAGCATAGAAAATTCTATGTGGTTATTTAAATAAGTAGCACTTACTTTGTGTCTTTACGTTTTCACTAAAGTGCTTGATATTACACATTCCCTTCGCCACCCACGCAGGATCACTTCGTGGATTGTTCATAATAAGCCAAATAAAGCAAAAAAAAAAGTATTTCGTTTTTCACAACCGCACAACCAGTTTTTAGCATCGTACAATTTTTTGTTACTTGCACTAAAATTTTGGGTAATTTTTAGGATTTTTAGGTCCGGTCTATGTGGCCCTAAAGATTTTATTTGTAATCGAAGTCAACGTATTTGGGTTGTTCTTGAAAAATGGTCACACTGCATGTAATTTGATTGTATATTTAAAACCACTTATTGTTTTGAAATCAAAATTAGTGTATAGTTCGTGTACCCAAAGGCGATATTATATATATAATAATATAAATATTTCGAGATAATAAAATTCATTTTGGAGATAATTAAAGTGGACCAAAACTCAAAAATTTTAATTTCTAAAAAATATTTGTTGATATCAGTCTATAGTTTTTACAAAAAATCCACCTGTAATTAATTTTACTGTCACTGGCGTGATCACATGAAGTCACAGGTTTTTTTTTAATCTGCCATCTGATTTACCTGAAAACGGTGCACCACCTAAGGAACAGTTTAAAGGGGCCTACAGACACGCGAACATTTCTAGAGATTAGTACGCGCGTACAAGTTTGCGCATACTAATCTCTTCGTGTGTAGACAATATCCGCCTAAAATATCACTCGAAGATGTCTTCAGTCGCCGCTTGAATTTTTGTTCGCGCGCACGATGTACGCGTGCAAATCTCTCGGTGTCTAGGCAAAACGCATTGATAATATCGTATTTATGTTTAGAACGTTTAATTTTGTCTTCGTGTGTGTAGGCAATTCCACCAAACGTACATGTATGCAGAGATTAGTTCGCGCGTACTAATCTCAAGAAATGCTCGCGTGTCTGTAGGCCCCTTAAGGATGTAAAGTGATATGTGTGAAGTTTTAGTGATGTTAAAATAGATTTAACGTTTTGGCCGAGATAAGTGTCACACGTGTTTCTACAAATATTAGGATTAAATATAAATAGTAAAATATTTATTTTCAAAACTGTTCCTTAAATACAACATACAGTTTTGCTTTGTTTGTTATTTAGACATTTTATATATGTCACTTGTGTGAACATCACTGGTGTGATCTTTTAAAATGTTTTATTGACAACACTTTTGACATCATATCATATTACTGACATTTTTTGCTTATAAGGGTGCCCATTTATGTACAGTCCACCTAAATTCCTAGACTGTCAGTTGTGTGTACTAGAAACTATCGGACAGACTCGTTGACTAGCACATAAGACAGGGGACTACAGGTATATAGATCAAAAGTTTTTAGAAACAAAATGCCGAAAATGTGTTATTTGGGTGTTGGCTAGAAACCGTTTGTTTGAAAATGCGGGGTTAAGATTTTTAATAATCACCTGGGTTGTAAAATCCTATTTTGGGAAAAGCGATTTTTAGCACCTTTTTGGGACCTTTTTTGGTCATATGACTTTTGTCAGCTTTTGTTAAAATCGCGATAAAACCACGTTTTGACTTTTTGGAAAGCGCCGACCTGCGCCAGAAAGAGAAAGAAAACCACTTCCGTCGAAACTTTTGCCGAGAACGCATCGCAACAAAAACCTTAAAAACTATTTTCGGGAGTGAAAACCCGGATCGGCCCTACCATCACTGATAAAGACGAGCGAAGCTGCAGAAAACAAACTGGTAAGTCTTAACGTGGGCGAAACTTAATTTAAACATCACAAAATTAACCTTTTTTATAGAAATCCCAAAGGGGTGTTTTTCAGGGTATTTTTTCGTTTTTTGGGGAAAATACCAAGGACCACTCTTTCGGGACTCCACCCATTTGGTCCTTCGGTAGCCTAATTTTTTGAAAAAGCAGTTTGGGGATGCAGTTTGTCTGAATTTGCCTGTTACCAAGTGGGTTTTTCTTGCAGTAGACACGTTTTTATTTCAGTTTTTTTGTGAAACCGTTTTTTGCGTCCTTGATGTGCGCTGCTGTATGTGCGCGCGCAACATCACACCTTTGAATAGGAAACTGGTAAAATTGGTTCATTGTAGTTTTTTTTTGTTGGCCTTGTTTTGTTGGTTTTCGACCATAGAAAAAAGAAAATTTCATTGTTTTCGACGGTTGGCACCATTGAAATCATATGTTCCATGACATATGACGCCTAGCTAACCTATAATTTTTGATGACAAAACGACCGTTTTGTTTATTAATTTTTTGATTTTGAACCTTGTTTTTTGTCGGTCTTGAGTTTTTTGAACGACCGCGAAACATTGTACCTGTGTTTTAGTGCGTTTACCCAATTTTTAGAGCATTTAACCTTTTTTTTTTGTTGTGGCTTAAGGATGAGTGAGTTAAAATCTCTTAAGAAACAGCAAGCCTCCATATTGACGCGGGTGAAAACAACACTTGCAAAAGCCTTAGATGCACAATCTGATCCTACCAACGCTACGAAAATTCGAGCTTTTAAAATGCGTTTAGTTGACTTTGAGACTCAGTGTAGTCAATTTGACCAATTTCACTTCGACATTGTTAAGCTAGACCTTACAGAGGAACAAGAAAATAATCAGGGTGAGTTAGTAGAATCATTTGATGATGTAAAGTATTCAATAAGGTCTATAGCTAGGGACCTTTTCCCGGATTCAAGCCAACAAAGCCTGCCATCACCTGTCTCGGTTTCTGATCCTACCCGAGGATTAGAAATTCAAAAAATAAGTTTGCCTGCCTTCAATGGCACAGATTTAAGGGCGTGGCCTACCTTTCTTGATTTATTTAATAGTTTAGTTCATGATAAAGTTGAACTTTCAGATATAGCTAAATTTCAAGCTCTTTCTACAGCCCTTGTAGGTGAAGCACAATCAGTTATTCGTAATATTCCATTGGTAGCATCTAATTATAGGCTCGCATATGATGCAGTTGTTCGTCTTTACAATAATAAGAGACGCCTTGTAACCCACTATTGGTCTTCGGTTTATTCTGCACCTACTGCTAAAAGTAATAGCTCTCGGGACTTAAGAAAACTTTTGTCCACATTTCGTGAAAATCTTGAAGCCCTTTCAAATTTTAATGATTTAGACCTTCTTGATTTTATTAAAATGAACCTTCTTCTACAGAAGATTGATCCCACTCTTAAGCAGAAATTTGAAGTTGAGAATAGCACCAAAGAGATCCCAACCTATAAAAGTTTGTTTACCTTTCTAGAGCAGAATTTTCGTGCTCTTGAAAATTGTTGTCTTTTGGACAATTCTTTTGATGCTGTGTCTGTTTCCCCCTCTCATCGCCAGGGTGGAGGGAGAAGGACAAGTAAACCACCCTATAGTTTAACCACCCAAATTGACCATTGCAGCTGTTGTAAACAGAAAGGCTTTCACCCATTTATTAAGTGTGATAAATTTTTGGAAATGGAAGTCTCACAGTGACATGCCCTTATAAAAAGGGAACACCTTTGTTTCAATTGTTTTAGAAACCACCCCGTGAACCAGTGTCCTCATACTGAGTCATGTTCATTTTGCGCAGGACGTCACAATACTCTTTTGTGTTTTAGAAAGAAAAAGAGCCCAAATGACCCTGTTGGTACCACCTCCCATAGTACTACCCCTAGAAGTACCATGTGTACATCCACCATTGTAAACCATAGTGAACCAATTGAAGTCAAATCAGTTCTTTTTGCTACCGCTCAGGTTCTGATTTTGAATAACCAGCATGAACTTGTTCCTTGCCGAGCCCTCTTTGATACAGCAAGTGAAGCGAGTTTCATATCCTTGTCTTGTGCTGACAAATTGAAATTGCCTATTATTCCTAATAGTACACCAGTCCACGGGTTAAATAATATGAGTTGTAATGTGTCTCATGGAACCATGAACCTTGAGATTTGTTCTAAGAACTTGCCAGATAGTTTTTTTAGATGTGAAGCCATCATTACCCCTAACATTTGTGGACCTACCCCTTCCACTTTTGTAAAAAATAATTTGTCACAGTGGCCTTATTTAGAAGGATTAGAAATTGCTGATCCAGATTTTGGAAAGCCCAGTGATGTTGATATTTTGCTTGGAGTTGATTTATTTGGCCAGATGCTTGTTCCAGGTTTTGTGAAGGGACAAAATGGACCTTCTGCCATGAATACCATATTTGGTTGGGTATTGTTTGGAGGCTTTAATAAATCTACCCCCTCAAAATTTGTTAATTTGTTGACTACCATAGATTACCCAAATAGTTGTGCTCTCAGTGATACTATGAGAAAATTTTGGGAAATTGAGTGTGTTCCTCAAAAGATCCCCCTCAATGAGGAGGAGGAAAAGTGTGAGGATATTTACCAATCAACCTTCTCGAGAGATCCTTCCGGGAAATATATTGTGAGACTACCTTTTAGAGACTCGCCTCCAGATTTAGGTGACTCTAGAAACCAAGCCCTTCGGAGATTTAATCTTTTGGAAATGAGACTTTCTAAAAACCCACCTCTTCGTCAGTTGTATAATGATTTTATGCAAGACTATGTAGACCAGGGTCACATGACACCTAGCTCGTCATTTGAAAATCCTTCTTATTATTTTCCACACCATTGTGTAGTTAAGGAGGAGCATGGGACCTCACGCATCAGAGTTGTTTTTGATGGTGGAGCTAGTAGCTCTAATGGATTGAGCCTCAATGATGTCTTGCTGCCAGGGCGAAAGCTACAAAATGATATAACCAAAATCTTGTTAGGTTTTAGATTTTACCCATTTGTTTTTAGTACAGACATACGACAGATGTTCAGAAATATTGTTGTGAATAACAAAGATGTCAGATACCAAAAAATCCTGTGGAGATTTGACCCCTCTAAACCTATCCAAGATTGGAACCTCCACACAGTGACATATGGTTTGAATTGTAGCCCGTACTTAGCTATTAGAACTCTACATCAGTTAGTAGCGGACCATGGGAAGGATTACCCTCTTGCCTCTCCCATATTATTGGATTCCTCATATGTTGATGATGTTATAGGAAATAGCTTGTCAATAGACCATGGCTTGGAGCTTCAAAAACAGCTTATTGGATTGTTAAGCTGTGGGGGCTTAGAACTCCGAAAATGGACCTTAAACTGCCCGGAACTCCTAGCTGCCATTCCAGAAAGCCATCAACAGAATATCTCGTTCGAAGAAAAGGATAACACTGTTTTGAAAATTTTGGGCTTACAGTGGAACCCTGCTATTGATGCCTTTTCATATTCTGTTAAGCCAATTAGCAGAGATTGTACCAAGAGAGTTATACTCTCAGAGATTGCTCGGATCTATGATCCTTTAGGTTTTTTGGCTCCTGTGGTATTGGTTGCCAAGGTTCTTATCCAGCGTCTGTGGCTTGAAGGTCTTTCTTGGGATGAAAAACCATGTATTGATGTTGTTACTCAGTGGCAGCAATATGTCACACAATTACCTTTGTTGTCTACCATTTCTATACCTCGCTATGTGGTAAGACACACAGCTGTTACCACAGAAATCCATGGTTTCTGTGATGCTTCCAGTGTAGCTTATGGTGGTGTGATATATGTTCGGCAAATCCACCCAGATGGTAAAATTTCAGTGGCTCTATTATGTGCAAAAAGTAGAGTTTGCCCGCTGAAGACTATATCAATTCCTCGTTTAGAATTGTGTGCTGCCTTGTTGTTGGCAGACCTGATGGAGTTTGTTGTTACCAATTTTGAAGTTGTACCTATAGATAAAATCTATGCTTGGTCTGACTCTCAAGTTGCCCTAGCATGGATAAAAACCAGCCCTTCCAAAAGGAAGGTTTTTGTTGCAAACCGTGTGACAACCATTCAAGAGAAAATCTCTCCTGATTGTTGGTACCATATAAGTGGTGTTGAGAATCCAGCTGACTGCCTGTCAAGGAGTTTGCTTCCTAGTCAGTTTGTTCACCACTCTTTGTGGCTCACCGGACCTCCATGGTTGTCATCTAGTATTGAATATTGGCCCATTTCCAATAGCATGAAAGTTGAGGAAATGGATGTACCTTTTGAGGAGAATCGTATAGTTCTTGTTACTACTGCGCAAGTCCCAGGTGTGCTTCCTACATTGTTGGATAAATTTTCCTCCTTGCGAAAAATCCAGGGAATATTTGCTTATTGTTTGAGGCCCTATCGATTAAAAAAGGATCCGACTTTTCTAGCTACCTCTCAGGCACTCTGTTATGAGGAATTGTATTTTGCACTTTGCATCATGATTAGGATTGTGCAAAAGGAGACTTTTTTTGATGATTTGAAGAGGCTTCAAAAAGGCGAACCATGTTCCAAACCTCTTCGCAAGCTAGCCCCCTTTTTGGACTCCCAGGGTGTCCTTAGGGTGGGGGGACGCTTACGTCACACCGATTTGGCTTATGAAGTTAAGCATCCAATGTTGTTACCACGTGACCATAGACTAACCATGTTAGTGATTGAGAAATGCCATACTGACCATGGGCACCCAGGACCTCGCCTGTTGGAATACCTCCTTGCCCAACAGTTCTGGATCCTATCTGTTAAACGAGCGATACACAAGGTGATTGCTGATTGTTTCACCTGTGTTCGAACCAACCCAAAACCATATAATCCCTACATGGGTGACTTACCAAAAAACCGAGTGTCTCAGTTGAAACCCTTCTCCCATGTTAGTGTGGATTTTATGGGACCATTCCAAATTACCTTAGCTAAGCGTCGAGGTGCCAAGAGCCAGAAGGCTTATGGGTGCATTTTTGTTTGTTTTTCAACTAAGGCCATCCACCTTGAAGCAGTCTCCGACTTGTCCGCTGAAGCTTTCTTAGCAGCTCTTCGTAGATTCGTAGGGCGAAGAGGGCGTTGCTCCGCGTTGTACAGCGACCAAGGAACTAACCTCACTGGGGCTAATAACCTCTTAACTGGGTACTGTCGTCAAGCCGCCGAATCGTTGTCCATCAAGTGGCATTTTAATCCCCCAGCTGGTCCACATTTTGGTGGTCTGCACGAGTCTGGAGTGAAATCCACAAAGACACACCTGCGTCGTATTGTTGGCAACCAGATCATGACTTTTGCGAGTTGATGACAGTTTTAATCCAAATAGAGGCCACTCTCAATTCGAGACCTCTTTGCAGCCTCAGCCCTGATCCTAACGATTTACAGTCGTTAACACCTGGTCACTTCCTGACCCTTGAACCTTTGACCTCCCCACCTGATGAGAACTTGGTAGATTTTAAACAAAATCGATTGACTCGCTGGCAACTTGTGCAGCAAATGCACCAGCATTTTTGGCGACGGTGGCATATTGAATACCTGCACTCGTTGCAGCAGCGAGAAAAGTGGAACACCCCTGACAATCTTCCTAAGGTTGGTGCACTCGTTGCGTTGAAGGACGAGAATCTGCTTGAGGTGGTCGCTCGGTCGTATTGTTCAAATTTACTCGAGTCCCGACAAAATACCAAGGATAGTTCAAGTAAAAACCGCGAAAGGTTTCCTTGACAGACCTTTGGTCAAAATTTGCCCTTTGCCAGCTCGTTAGATACCAATTTACCAATTTCCAAAATCATGTGTGTGATGTCCATTTTAGTTATTTGATTGCATTGAATCAAATAAATACCAATTAGAATTTTTTGGGATAACATTGAGTTTGCTGCAAGAAATAGTGTGGCAAATAATGTTTAATTTTTATCTTTTATTTTTTTCTCTTTTGGGCCTGAACCTTTTTTCGTATAAAAATTTAAGATTTTTATGGTGGGGGGAATGGCTAGAAACCGTTTGTTTTTATTTTTAATTTAAAATTGATTTTGTTTATTAAAAATGCGGGGTTAAGATTTTTAATAATCACCTGGGTTGTAAAATCCTATTTTGGGAAAAGCGATTTTTAGCACCTTTTTGGGACCTTTTTTGGTCATATGACTTTTGTCAGCTTTTGTTAAAATCGCGATAAAACCACGTTTTGACTTTTTGGAAAGCGCCGACCTGCGCCAGAAAGAGAAAGAAAACCACTTCCGTCGAAACTTTTGCCGAGAACGCATCGCAACAAAAACCTTAAAAACTATTTTCGGGAGTGAAAACCCGGATCGGCCCTACCATCACTGATAAAGACGAGCGAAGCTGCAGAAAACAAACTGGTAAGTCTTAACGTGGGCGAAACTTAATTTAAACATCACAAAATTAACCTTTTTTATAGAAATCCCAAAGGGGTGTTTTTCAGGGTTTTTTGGGGAAAATACCAAGGACCACTCTTTCGGGACTCCACCCAGGTGTATTTTGACCTATCTTAGCAATATCGTCGTGACGTCTGTCTGTGTGTGTATATGTCTGTCCATAACACAATAGCTCCTAAACCGCTAAACCGATTTTCATAAAAATGTTAGGTAAAATAGTGTGACTTTCTAACGAGTTGATTAGATTTTAGTCAAAATCCAGTAATACCAATGACAATTAAAATATTTAAAAAATGCTAACATTTTAATGGAAAATATGCTGTTTTCGGAATATAGTAGACTATATTTTGCTCAATAATTTGTGTTATAACGAAAAACTTTGTAGGAGCATTATTTTCTGAGATATTTGCAAAAAAACTGTTTTGAGGGTTGATATATTATTATATCTTCTCTTGAAGGCTAGCTAGGAAGGTATGTATCATTTATTTTTATTTAGTTGTATCTTTATATTTAATAATTAATTAAACTCTTTAAAATAAAATATTTCAGATTTTTGTTTCAAGTATATTTATAAAAGTCCCTGGTGTGGTACAGTTGTCACTCGTGTGAACACGAAAACAAAAATATCTCAAAAACTAAAGATTTGTTATATCGGTCACATATCAGTATGTTCGACCATAGCATCATATTGTAATCACTTAAAAAGTGGTAAATCAATTTTTGTTTTTTCGAAAATTATTAGGTCAAATGTTACCATATTTTAAGAACAACCCATTTAAGGGCACTGCCCCGTTGCCCTCCCTGTAGCAGCGCCACTGGTCTCGAGTTAATTTTATTTTTCGGTTTGGATGAATTTCCGATGTACGCCAAAGCGTTCTTGGTTAGTATAGCAAGTAAAAAGTGGTGGACGTTTTCGTCCCGCCATGGACTTAGTTTCCTTGGTTCGCTGTCGTTTCACTCGTAGAATGAAATAGGTTTTACCTATTTTTTCATTCTTGTATCCTGTAGTCAGTTTGTTCTACTTTGTGTCAGGAAAGCCACGCTGAGAATGCCTTTTTCCGAAACACCGGTGTCCGTGGTTGACTATACCCCTATAAAGTTGCCTTTTATACTTTATTAAAGTAAAAAGTTGGCCAAAGCGTTCTTGGTTAGTATAGCAAGTAAAAAAGTCTAAGTTTAGGATACCGTTGTCAGATGGCAGCAACAGGAATGCCAATTCCCATAATATAAAAGGTAATCCTCGCATCCTTAAAACAAACATTACCTATAAGCATCAGGTCCACACACAACATCCACAGTTTTGTCTTTTTCCAAGACCTTCTCCTTTAGTCTTTCAGCCATACATCCTAAAATACCGACTTTGAGTGAGGGTCTGCCGCGTGACCGTTTTTTCGTTAAACCTTTTATTTGTTCCAGTCTACCTAGAAAATAATGCTTTTGAAATAGATGAAATTATAGTTTTTTAAAATGTTGTTTACAATTTACTATTAATATTATAGATTATTTTGCCTCCCTAAAGGATCAAAAAATCGAGTTGTACAAAAACTAGATTAGTAAGTAATATTTGCATTGCTTAAGTATCTATATCTTCACCATTTTTCAAAGCCACGAGCCGCCAATGCGAAAAAATATAAATTCCTGCAGCAATAACCGACTTGTGCACCGATAGGATTTGAACCCGCCACTGTAGCAAGCGAGATTCCTAACTTGCCTGTGTTGAGCATACTAACGTACTGAGCCACCGAGACTCCAACTATTTAAAATAATACTTAAACAAATAATACAAAAATTTTAAAAATTGGTTTTAACTAAAAATAGCAGAACATTACCCCAAATTTTTTCCTCAGCGCTATCTCGAATTGCACAAGTGATAACTAATACTACATCGGCGTCTGTTAACTCTGTTGTTCTCTCATAGTTGTTTTGCTTTAAAATGGCCCAAACCACTTCCGTGTCGTTAACGTTCATTTGACAACCATAGACATCGAAAAATACCTGCACAAAATAATTTATTAAATTAAACATTTACTAATTAAAAAAGCAGAAGGTCAACGATGATGATGTCCAGAAAATAGTAGGGACATTTTGAAACACTTAAAACTTTGACAACTGTGACAGTCATTAAGCTTTCTTTTCGTTACGTTAATTAAGAATCATGCCATTCAGTGTTTACAACGTTTGAAAAAGTAAGGTTATTGTCTGTCTTTATCAGTTGTCAAATTTCAACGTGTTTATTGATTTTATTTCTCACTTGTAATATATATTTTTATTGAAATAAAAGAATGAAGGACATTATTAAGTTCATCCTTGATCACCGAAAGTTCGAAAGACCCAATCATAACGTAATCCTAACATTAACCTAGAGAAGAGGGCTGGTCATAACCCTAGACAAACTTCAGTGGCGGTGAAAAGATCGAAAGATAACATCTCGAGAACAAAAAGATCGAATCCATTTGCTCGAAAAACAAAAGGTCAAAAAGAAAAAAAAATTGAAAAACAACATATTGAAAAACAAATGGTCGAAAGACAAAATCTCGAAAAATATTAAAAAGGCGAAATATTTAAAAAAAGAAAAAGCTGACCTGGTTATGTTAGTCCCTTAACCTGACCCCGTTAGGTTAGCATGCCAAGAGTAACTACGTCTACTATTGTTTTTATAAGACGTATAACTATCTAGTACTGTTCAATTTTACCACCTTTAAAGTAAATTTTGGGTTTTTTGTAAAATAATTTGTAACCTAGTTATAGTTTTGTGAGACTTGTAACGTGTCATTTTTACGTTTGGGACAACGTTACATATTTGTTTATTTGGGTAAATGGTCAAGGCTCTTTGATTCGTCTTTCTGTACACAAGTAAGGGTATTTTATAGAGCTAGGTTTGGAGGTTATATAGGGTCTAGGAAGTTACCTTAAAAGGAGGCATTCCATCGAATTACTGTGGACACTACGCACATCGCATTATCTGGACATCGTAATTGGAATTTAAGATCACAGGCTTCGGGAAAAATCACATAAAAATTTTGGTTGTTTTGTTTTTATCTGTGGAATTTTGTGATTCACTTGACGTTCATAAAGTTAAACAGCTGTTATGCTGGGGAATGGCGGCGTTGCCGCATCACAAATGGTTTCAGTAACAGGAAGGAAACATTTAGATGAACATTTCATTCCCTTACGTTTATTCTCGAGGATATTGGGACAATCCGAACCCCATATTCTTCACGGATTAGCTAGTTCTGATAGCACGAAAACATATTTAGGTTCACGGTTTGACCAGTAACAACCGAGGCTCCGCCACTTTGATATCTTTATTAATTTGATAGGGAAAGGATAAAATAAATACGAGTTATGCACTGTTGTAAATGGGAGATAAACGAGGGATAAAAACCAAGACTGAAAGAATGAACGAAATCGTGTGAGTTAACATCTGAACACTCTTGTGCCTTTAAGCAATGGTTCAGTGTGTATTTTTGGGTTCAGGTTCAGAAACAGCTTTATTACTGTAGAAATGTTTTACAAAAATGGCGTTAAACCATATGAATATTAGAGAAAACATTTATAATGAGCGACGGAAACTTTTGACGAAGACTGTAACTGGAGTGCAACTAAATTCTGCGCTCAGTATAGCTTTACTCATATGGGAATTGGTTGAGTGTTCGAATATTAATAATGTGTATGGAGGGTGTCTCGACGTCCTTGTTATAAAAATTCCAACCGTGGAAATAGATCCGACAACACCTCAATGTACGTTTTACCGGATTGCAATGTCCACTTGGTCGGTGCTGCCCCTATAGACCTGTATAGAACTATTGCTGTACCTCATTGGTTACTTTGAAAACCCCGGGTTTTTTCCTTCCAGTCTGGCCACTGAATGTAGAGATTTATTTTTGGCGGAAAAGTTTTTTAAATAGGTTTGCATCCTTTATTTGAATTTCACCGGGAAGATTAGGTTGGTACTATTGCGTTTTACCGTCCCCACTCCCCACCAAATTTACAAAACGGTTTCCGGCCACTTCGTTTTTTGTGTTCTGCCTGGTCTCTCTTTGCGAACGAATTTTGGCTGGGTCGACAACAGTTTCTGGGATCGCCTTTGTTTTTGGTGATTGGCACTACAGCGATTGTAGGAGATATCCCAGAAACTGTGGAAGTGAGTCCGTCGTGTCTAGGCAATCTGGAGTGACGCTCGCACCCTTTTGAGGGGAATTTTAAGTCGGCCTACGCCATTTGCACGGAAAGAGCATCGCCCTGTCAATTCCAGCGACGGGACAGTTGGGCTGGACGCTGGTGGGAAGCCGGACGGGCCAGTTATAACCCTGAGAAAGGGTTCTACGCTCGGGCAAGAACCAACATTTTGACCACCATGTGCTGCCCTAGCGTGATGTGCTAAGCGGGCATTAGGGGAGGCGCGGGCAAGCCAGGAGCAGCGAGAGCAGTGAGAGGATGTCTGGACAACTCCAGGTTTACTAAACAAAACACCAACAATTAAATAATTGCAGGACCAAGGTAGGAGCAAGCCATAACTATAATTTTTTTTCCATATATAATCTTTTTATATATTTTTTTTTTGCTATAATTTCCATATAATTTTTTTTTAAGGTATAACTTTTGAAATTCTTGTAAACGCAAGGTAAAGGTATGACGTCATAACCCCAATTTTGCGGTACTATTAGGCTAAATTTTATTGTGAAATTACTATTGCGGTTATTTTGGCGCTGACTCGTTCCCACCAATTTCATTGGTTTATATTTCATGTTTCAAGTATTTTCCTCAGATTTCAATACTTTTTTTTTGTACTTTAATCAATTTCATTTTCATCCTCCTGTGAAAATAAACAAGATGAACTAAATTTTTGTGTTATTTGTGCAACCCAATGACCAACTTTGCGGAGACAAAAGAGAGATGAGATTATATGTTTTAGCGGTTTCTTTACACTGTTTTACCTCATGGGGTAGATCTCGGACTGGGTTGCTGTCTGTCTCATTCGACCTAGCGTAGAATGATGACAGCGGATATTTGGTCCAGATCTCCCCTATGACAGAATAACTTTGGAAGTATATTTATTTTTTTTTCAATCGTTTATGTAACCGGGTCTCACACTACTGACTCAGGTGTAGGTACACTATGACCTGTTAAAGGAGTCCATCTACCTGTAAAGTGTTTCTGTTTTGTCATCTGAATTCGATCTAATAGAGTTTTATTCTGTTTATTTTTTTTTTGGCTTTTTACGCAGGATTATTCCCAACTGTTTCATTTCAAAATATCATTTGTAGGTGATAGGGTCTCATTAGCCCTTGGACATTTGGTAGTTTTGCTTTGACTGATAGTTGTGGAAAGGGCCCAACTTAATTTTATATCTCGTGAACACCAGAGATAGGGATCTGAGAATGCATTAAGCAGTAAATTTTTTTTTGATTAGATGTTGTGTGTAAAGACACTTGAGTAGGCAGATTTAGTTTTACAACGTTCTTATAGGTGATCCTTGAAATTGTTTTCATATTTGTTTTTTTAAAGTACACACAAGATAATTCTTTACGGAGTTGAGAGCAAGGTTTAAAACTTAGGTTCACATTATTATAGTGGTACAGTAAATGAGTACTCACGTTGTTTGTCTCCTTTAGTAATAATTTTAAACAAATATACTAACATCGTTTGTTTTTTTTTCGAACATAAATATTTTTTTTTCTTTTCCTAAACTGATTGGTTTTTTTTTGCAATGACGATTTTTTTTTGTAATTTATGATTCTCAAGTAAATTTAATCTTCAATATTTTTTTTTGTATAGTAAATTAATTTTTCTAGCTCATTCACTTTTCACATTCACAGTTTTGGGAGAGGAAAGGAAATCGACAACTGTTTTTTAAAGGAAAAGAACAAAAACTGTTGCATGACAACTCGAATAAGATTTTTCTGGTGTTGATTTTATTAATTTTTTTTAAGGTTCACTAATGGGAGCTGCCACCCCACTTAAACATTTTGCATTTTTTTTTTTTGAAAATATTTTTTCTTTTTAATATTTTTTTCAAGGAAGGAAACTTGATTTTCTTGTTGAAAATTTTTTTTGGTGCATAGTAGTACCTGGCCCTACAATGATTTTACCAGTTTATTTAAATATTTTTTTTTGTGAATTAAAATATAATTTCATTTCGAAACCTCGCGTTTTAACAACCTATCATCATTTGTTTTAATTTTTTTTTCTCCCTACTCCAAACCACCTATTAGGGTAGAGTAATATTTTGAACATTGTAGTGAGCCACTATTTAATTTTTTTCTTATTATTGGGCTACTGTGGGCTTCACCAAAAAATTTTTTAAAATTTTTTTTTTGGACACCTTTCGGTACGATCCTAAGGTCTTCTTGACCATGGTTTGCATCAATTTAGTTAAAATTTTGGGAATTTCATTTTAACGATTATTTTTTTTTTACCATCGGTAATTTTTTTTTTTTTCAAATTTTTTTTTGAATTACACACAACATCCTCACTAGTCTAATTCAACGCAATTTCAGCGAGCGGATTTTTTTTTAATTGAGCATATTTTACGATTTCTATAACATGAACATCTGTTCCGACGTTTATTGCGTTCACTTATATATTAAGGGATGATGTGACCTTAAGCAATGCATGTTTCGTGTAAACTCAGAGTAGGTAAGCAGGTTAAAGTGGGTTTTGATTTATTCTTTTTAGAAAAATCATTGTATACGGCGATTTGGGTTTTTTTGAGGAGTTTATTAGTTGGAGCCGTTCTGCAATAGCAGGAGTATACCCTAGCGTTAACTGTGTACAACAGCTTTGGGATTTTTTTTGTTATAGGTAGTCTGTTGTACGTTCCATTTAGGGATAAATTTACCTATTCGGTTGCTGGGGTAAACAAACATCACTTAACTTTAATTTTAATCCAGTTCAGCTAGGATAAGCGCAATTATTTTTTTTTGGTTTTACTCACGCAGGAGTGAAACATAAGACCTAAACACTGCCAAAACTCTTGTCTCTCTTTTATTTTTCTCTGCAAGGTTGGACGTCATAGTTGGTTGTACAAGTACTTAACATAAATTATGATTACATTTTTAAATGCAAATAAATTTTATTTTCTTACTGCTCCGGTGTTTTTCGGTTTTGTTCGCGTCTGCCCGTATTTAAGTTTTATATTTTCTACATTTGTGAGAAAATTTATAGTGATTTTCACTAGTGAGTTTAAAGTGAACTTTGTGTTTGTTATTGCGTTGTTCAGTTTTTATAATTGGGAGGTATAATTAAGAGTTCTGAAGTTTAAAGTTTCAATATAAAAGGCACCATGGCTATTTCTTTGAGTCGGTTGTCTGACATAAGGCACTTAGTCAAGGACGAGTTAATCTACGAATTAACATGGAGAGGCATAGCCATTGGATCGGTGGAAGAGATGAAGCAACAGCTCATATTGATTAGACAGAGAGAAAGGACTGATGGAAGTATGAGATACCCTCCGTATCCCTTTAAGTTTGGCCAAGATGCTTTTAGCTGCATGAAGAAGCTTGATAGTCTGGTACCGCTGGTAGAGAAGTTCTCTGGTACGAGCAAAGGGGGAGAGTTTAGGAAAATCGCTGTAAGGTTGGAACATGTGTTAGCCAGGATAAATAACATGAATCCGTCTAACTTTGAAGAAAGTCAAACCAAAGGCATACTGGTTGCGGAAACCTTGAGTTTGATTGGGAGGTTGCAGAGCCAAGCAACAGATTTACTAAGAGTTGGCGTTACCTCAGATGATGATGAAGCATCTGAAACCCAATCAACGAGTCGAAGCTCAGATCACTCGACAAATGTTGGCAACATTCCCAGCCAGTCTCAACTACCGCAACCACAGCACTCGAGCACACAACAGCCCACGAACCAACCGTCGGTCATTGCTCCAGTGCAAATGCAAGTGCTAACGAACCCAACTCAGGCACCAATACAGGCACCAGTCCCTATGCCGATTGAGAATTACGGTACATCAGCTTTTCATTATCAACAACCGTCTACCGTTCCTTTGAGTCTAGCTGCCCTCCAAAGTAGCATAGCACCAATTGCTCAGTCACGACCATTTTCATGTTCGTCGCCAGTACCAATGTCAAGTGATCCTGGTACCTCATATCATGTTGCACCTGTACCACCGCATAAGTGGAACTTAAAGTTTACAGGTGAGAGGGGTACAATCTCCGTCACCGCATTTTTTGAGAGAGTGGACGAGTTAAGTCAGGCGAGAGGAGTCAGCAAAAAGGTTTTACTGAATTCGGGCATTGATCTTTTTGAAAAGTCAGCTTATACTTTTTACAAAGATGTTCGAAGAGAAGTCCATACGTGGGAACAGCTGGAACAGAGGTTCATGGCAGAATATCTTCCTTCTTCATATGGCGAGAAGCTATTGAAGGAGATTCAAAAACGTAAACAAGGCCCTGGAGAGTCTATAGGGACCTATATTGCTGTCATGAACACATATTTCCAAAGACTTGGCTGTCCTGTTTCCGAAGAGGCGAAATTAGCTATCGTCTTCAGAAATATCGCGGACATCTATAAAAATGGGTTAATTGCTACTGAGGTCAATAGCCTATCACATTTAAAGGATCTGTGTCGTAGAATAGACCAGAGATATGGTTTAGAGGAGGAAAATTTTACACCTAGGAAAAACCAATCTATTGAACCTGACTTGGCCTACGTTGACGTAGAGAGCGACAGTGACGATTTTTCAACAGGGGTTGATGCAATTCAAATATCAGGTGCTGGGACATCGAACCAACAGAATTTAAATCATCCTGCTAATAGATTCGACAGAAATAGGCAGCAGCCAGCAAGCAGTTTCGCTGCTAGAGCTGATAGAGATAGACAACAACCAGCTAGTGGTCAGTCTAGTGTAAATGACAGAGATGAACAACCACCACAAGGTGTTAGACCTGGTAGGGCGAATAGGGACGTGGTATGTTATAGATGCAACCAAACAGGGCACATGGCAATCGGGTGCGCACTACCTAGAGGCAAACAGTGCTATTCGTGTGGTCAGGCAGGGGTTACAGTAAGAGAATGTCGTAATTGTAATCGTCAGGGAAACGGACCCAGGCGTTCGTAGGTGGTCGACCTTCGAGTCAGCCTGAACAAGCATCGACCGATAGGCTAACGTACGTTTTAGATTATGTGATAAGTCATGCTCGTAAAGATGAAAGGCCTTATTTAGAAGTGGATGTGCTCGGAAATAAGTTATTAGGTTTGTTGGATTCCGGGGCTTCACGTACCTTTTTAGGGAATCATGGTTGGTCAATCATCGAGAGGTTTGGTTTTTCACTTGATACGACAAAGAAGACGAGTTGTATTGTGGCAAATGGTCAAAGCACGAGTAGTATTGGGACAGTGCAGCTTCCTATGCGAGTTCAGGATAAATTTAGGTTAATAGAGGTCGTCGTCGTTCCTGAATTGCCGCACACTTTGATTTTGGGATTAGATTTTTGGATTTCGATGGGGATAGTACCGAACTTAAGTACTAATGAGTGGCACTTTGCCGATAATAAAGATGTGATTTGTTCTTTAGAAACACCAGACCAACAAACTACTCTTTCGCCTTATGAATCAGAACGACTAGAGGAATTGGTCGATAAATATAAGACTATTATGGGTGACTCACTAGGATGTACAGACAGGGTAGAGCATAAGATTACAACAGATGCAGCACCGATAAGACAACGTTCATATAAGGTCTCACCGGTCATTCAAAAACTTATTGATGACGAAATCGACGAAATGCTGAAAATGGATGTGATAGAACGTAGTAGTAGTTCATGGGCTTCACCAGTGGTAATGGTACAAAAGAAAAACACAAAGAAATATCGTTTCTGTGTAGACTACCGCAAATTGAACTCAGTGACGGCGCGTGATAGTTATCCTTTACCACTCGTATCCGAGACTCTTGACAAATTGAAAGATGCTAAGTACTTGTCAACTTTAGATATTAAGAGTGCTTATTGGCAAGTACCAATGGAAGAATCATCGAAGCCACTAACAGCATTCATCTGTCGACGAGGTCTCTTCCAATTTAAGCGGTTACCATTTGGTCTTCATAATGCACCTGCAACTTGGCAGAGACTCATAGATAGCATCATAGGAAACGATTTAGACCCCTACGTGTACGTATATCTCGATGACCTCGTAATTGTCACACAGAGCTTTTCTGAACATCTTAGAATTCTTGAGGAAGTCCTACGAAGATTGCAGAATGCAAAGATAACGGTAAGTTGGGAAAAATGCCAACTGTGTAGGCCAGAAATGACTTATTTAGGTTTCGTAGTGGACCGTCGAGGCATCCGAGTTGACCCTAATAAAATTAGAGCCATGTTAGAGCTCCAGAGGCCAAGAACTGTCAGAGAAGTTCGTAGAGTTGTAGGTACAATATCCTGGTATAGACGTTTCATAGAGAATTTTTCAGCGATAATAGCTCCAATTACAGCTCTAACTAAGAAAAATCAAAAGTTCGATTGGACTCCAGACTGCGAAAAAGCATTTATTAAGATTAAGGAACTTTTAGTGACTGCACCGATTCTTACATGTCCAGATTATACCAAAGAATTTGTCATTCAAACAGACGCATCAGGCTATGGAATAGGAGCATGTTTAACGCAACCTTATCCTGAAGGAGACAAAGTCATTTGCTATTTGAGTCGATCTTTGACTAAGCAAGAACGTGTTTACACGACCACCGAGCGAGAATGTTTGGCATTGGTTTGGGCGATAGAGAAGCTCCGGCCTTATATTGAGGGGATCTCATTTAAGGTCATAACAGATCATTTTAGCTTAAAATGGCTTCATAGCTTAAAAGAGCCCAGTGGAAGGCTTGCTCGTTGGTCTGTAAAACTGCAGCAATATGATTTTGAAGTAATCCATCGGAAAGGGAAAGATTTAGTTGTCCCGGACATGTTGTCTCGTGCAGTACCTATGATTGATACAATTTCGCAGCCCAGAGATGTTTCAACAGCAATTAAAGATCGATGGTACCAAAAGATGGTAAAGAGGGTTGTAGAATCACCATTAAAATTTATGAATTGGAGATACACTGATAATAAGTTGTATAAATATGTCAAACAAGAATACCCTCAACTTTCACCATCTAACGAATATTGGAAAGAGGTAGTACCCAAAGATCATAGGCGTAGAATTATTGGAGAAGCTCACGATCCTCCTACCGCCGGACATATGGGTGTGTATAAAACCTTCCACAGACTGGCAGAAAAATATTACTGGCCGAAAATGCGCCAGGACGTGGCAACTTTTGTAAAGAAATGCTTTGTCTGTGCAGCTCATAAAGGTGATACACAAGGTGTATCTGATCAGATGATATCTCACCCAAAACCAACTCGTCCTTGGGAGGTTATTTCGACTGATTTATGTGGACCTTTACCTCGTTCGACAAAGGGTAATTGCTGGATTCTCGTCGTTACAGACTATTTGAGTAAGTTTTCCTTAGTTTTTCCAATGCGAGCAGCCCCTACTCAAGCTGTTGTTAAGCATCTTGAGGAGCAAGTATTTATGGTCTTCGGAGTGCCCCGTTTGATACTTTGTGATAATGGCCCTCAGTACAAAAGTAATGAGTTTAAGCGTTTTGCTGAGAGTTATCAGGTTAAAATTCAGTATAATCCGTATTATCACCCCAGAGCAAATCCAACAGAAAGGACGAATCGCAAGTTAAAAACCATGTTATGTTGTTATGTGAAAGACAACCACAGGAAGTGGGACGAACAAATACATAAACTTGCCTGCGCGATTCGTACTGCAACCCATGAGACAACCAGGATGTCTCCTTTCTTTGTTAATTTTGGTACGAATATGTGTTTGTCAGGAAAAGATTACTCCAACCCAGTTTTGTTATCTGAAGAGAATGGTGTACAAACTGCAGCTGAAAGTAAGAACGAAGGTTTCCGGAAGCTCTATGCTGATGTTAAGAGAAGGTTAGAGGTGGCTGGAGAGAAAAACGTAGTTCAGTATAATTTGCGTACAAGGGTACCCAACTTTGCTGTGGGTCAGCGTGTTTGGAAGAAAAATTATGTTTTGTCAGATGCTGCGAAGTTTTTCTCGAAGAAGTTAGCACCGAAATTCGTTGGTCCTTATGTGATTAGGAATAAAATTTCTCCATGGATATTTGAGCTTCAGGAACCATCGGGTAAAGTACTGCCAGGGAGTTGGCATGCCAAAGACCTTAAGTCGGCAGCGGATCTCTCCGATTAACCTTTTTAGGTTAATCGTCTTGAAGTTGGGGGGGGATTATGTAACGTGTCATTTTTACGTTTGGGACAACGTTACATATTTGTTTATTTGGGTAAATGGTCAAGGCTCTTTGATTCGTCTTTCTGTACACAAGTAAGGGTATTTTATAGAGCTAGGTTTGGAGGTTATATAGGGTCTAGGAAGTTACCTTAAAAGGAGGCATTCCATCGAATTACTGTGGACACTACGCACATCGCATTATCTGGACATCGTAATTGGAATTTAAGATCACAGGCTTCGGGAAAAATCACATAAAAATTTTGATTGTTTTGTTTTTATCTGTGGAATTTTGTGATTCACTTGACGTTCATAAAGTTAAACAGCTGTTATGCTGGGGAATGGCGGCGTTGCCGCATCACAAATGGTTTCAGTAACAGGAAGGAAACATTTAGATGAACATTTCATTCCCTTACGTTTATTCTCGAGGATATTGGGACAATCCGAACCCCATATTCTTCACGGATTAGCTAGTTCTGATAGCACGAAAACATATTTAGGTTCACGGTTTGACCAGTAACAACCGAGGCTCCGCCACTTTGATATCTTTATTAATTTGATAGGGAAAGGATAAAATAAATACGAGTTATGCACTGTTGTAAATGGGAGATAAACGAGGGATAAAAACCAAGACTGAAAGAATGAACGAAATCGTGTGAGTTAACATCTGAACACTCTTGTGCCTTTAAGCAATGGTTCAGTGTGTATTTTTGGGTTCAGGTTCAGAAACAGCTTTATTACTGTAGAAATGTTTTACAAAAATGGCGTTAAACCATATGAATATTAGAGAAAACATTTATAATGAGCGACGGAAACTTTTGACGAAGACTGTAACTGGAGTGCAACTAAATTCTGCGCTCAGTATAGCTTTACTCATATGGGAATTGGTTGAGTGTTCGAATATTAATAATGTGTATGGAGGGTGTCTCGACGTCCTTGTTATAAAAATTCCAACCGTGGAAATAGATCCGACAACACCTCAATGTACGTTTTACCGGATTGCAATGTCCACTTGGTCGGTGCTGCCCCTATAGACCTGTATAGAACTATTGCTGTACCTCATTGGTTACTTTGAAAACCCCGGGTTTTTTCCTTCCAGTCTGGCCACTGAATGTAGAGATTTATTTTTGGCGGAAAAGTTTTTTAAATAGGTTTGCATCCTTTATTTGAATTTCACCGGGAAGATTAGGTTGGTACTATTGCGTTTTACCGTCCCCACTCCCCACCAAATTTACAAAACGGTTTCCGGCCACTTCGTTTTTTGTGTTCTGCCTGGTCTCTCTTTGCGAACGAATTTTGGCTGGGTCGACAACAGTTTCTGGGATCGCCTTTGTTTTTGGTGATTGGCACTACAGCGATTGTAGGAGATATCCCAGAAACTGTGGAAGTGAGTCCGTCGTGTCTAGGCAATCTGGAGTGACGCTCGCACCCTTTTGAGGGGAATTTTAAGTCGGCCTACGCCATTTGCACGGAAAGAGCATCGCCCTGTCAATTCCAGCGACGGGACAGTTGGGCTGGACGCTGGTGGGAAGCCGGACGGGCCAGTTATAACCCTGAGAAAGGGTTCTACGCTCGGGCAAGAACCAACATTTTGACCACCATGTGCTGCCCTAGCGTGATGTGCTAAGCGGGCATTAGGGGAGGCGCGGGCAAGCCAGGAGCAGCGAGAGCAGTGAGAGGATGTCTGGACAACTCCAGGTTTACTAAACAAAACACCAACAATTAAATAATTGCAGGACCAAGGTAGGAGCAAGCCATAACTATAATTTTTTTTCCATATATAATCTTTTTATATAATTTTTTTTTGCTATAATTTCCATATAATTTTTTTTTAAGGTATAACTTTTGAAATTCTTGTAAACGCAAGGTAAAGGTATGACGTCATAACCCCAATTTTGCGGTACTATTAGGCTAAATTTTATTGTGAAATTACTATTGCGGTTATTTTGGCGCTGACTCGTTCCCACCAATTTCATTGGTTTATATTTCATGTTTCAAGTATTTTCCTCAGATTTCAATACTTTTTTTTTGTACTTTAATCAATTTCATTTTCATCCTCCTGTGAAAATAAACAAGATGAACTAAATTTTTGTGTTATTTGTGCAACCCAATGACCAACTTTGCGGAGACAAAAGAGAGATGAGATTATATGTTTTAGCGGTTTCTTTACACTGTTTTACCTCATGGGGTAGATCTCGGACTGGGTTGCTGTCTGTCTCATTCGACCTAGCGTAGAATGATGACAGCGGATATTTGGTCCAGATCTCCCCTATGACAGAATAACTTTGGAAGTATATTTATTTTTTTTTCAATCGTTTATGTAACCGGGTCTCACACTACTGACTCAGGTGTAGGTACACTATGACCTGTTAAAGGAGTCCATCTACCTGTAAAGTGTTTCTGTTTTGTCATCTGAATTCGATCTAATAGAGTTTTATTCTGTTTATTTTTTTTTTGGCTTTTTAATTACACAAATATTCTGGAAGCCTCGGAAGTATAGAATTTCATTGTTTGGCTACAGCGTTTGGGTTGAACTGTATTTTATTTAAGATCTTCTTTGTGGAACATTGGTATTAAATAATGTGGCGCACTTAAAATTTTCTTATTTCTGAACCCCCCCCTTCTCCACTGTATAAAGGTTACCGGGCATATCAATGTTTTACCTAGCTGGAGGGTACAGTTCTGCTTCCAGATATTTGTTTAATTATTCAATGGGTTTGTTGTGTCACAAAATGGCGGCAACGTCTTCAAGCTGCCACAAATGTCACACAACGCATTTTAATAGGCCACAAATTGGCGCCCAAATTATTCTTTAACTTTTTTAAGGCCACAGACTGGTATATTAGAATTATCTGAATTGTCACTAAGCAGGTCCTGTCTTATAGAAATTAACGGTTTTCTTAATATAGCGAGTAAAACACTTGCTTTTTTCTTAGTATCTGCACATCATTATCACCTAAATCATTTTTAATAATAGATACTGTCAGGAATGAAATTACCCCTGACTGTGCAGTGGCGCACCCAGGAATATGTCTTGGGGGACCCGAGGCCTCTTGTGGGGGGCCGAGGCCTCATCATGTCGTATTTTATACTATTTTATCTTTTTATTCATGAAATATTTGGAAAATATCTAAAAAATCTTGGGCTTGGGGGAGGCCTGGGCCCCAGGGCTCCCCCCTGGGTGCGCCCATGCTGTGCCACTGTACGAAACCATTTTGCAAAAACGACAAACAAAAAATGTTGAGATAAGAAAATGGTTCCACCTCCCTAAAAAATGGTAAACATTTGGTTGCCGCCTACCTACACAGCAGATGGTTGATGCGAGAAAAACTACTAAAAAGTGAAAAGTGGAAGTTGTAATGGTTAAGCGTGGGGATACATCAAGTAGAGAGAGGGTTTTCCCTTCAAAGTGATGGCTCTGGAAAAACTATGAGATTAGAAAGTGTTGTCTGTAAAATGTCATTTTATCTCTGTTTTCGTTTAGGTTTACTTGTCTAGCTCATTAGCTACAATGTAAAGTAAACTTTATTATTATTAGAAACGCCACTGACTTGGTTCCTCCAAGCTTTTCAAAGAGGGGATAATGGATTACTTAGGTCCAACCTACCGTTAATAAAAACCCAAACTCTGAGGAGACAAGTCGGTAGTCACATTCTAAGTTTTGTTGAACTTAAACTAAAACCTCTAAAGTAATAGTCAATAAAGAAACATAACATTTTTTCTATTTAAAGAATATTTTGCAGTTTGTTATTATGGTAAGTAAGTTTTTATTTTAATATTTTGGGTCGTGTTTATTTTATAGGCTGTTGGTGCAAGCAAGGAATTTCCTAATTTTCATTTTCTTTTCCTTTTCTGCGCGTTTAAAATAATTTAAATTTTCGCGCTCTAAAACATGCATATGGGTTTTCACGGCACCGCACACGTGGAGGACAAGCAGCGCCGCGATGAGTGAAAAAACAACCACCGTCACAACAAGACACTAGAAAAATCACGTTCCCAAAAAAGTGAATTTTGAGGTGAAAAACTGGACGTTTAAACGTTGACTGGAGCCGCAAGAGAGTCCGAGGTAGGTGCCTTTTCATATAAAATTCCGTATCGTAACTTTCCATTTACTATCGTCAATACCGACAATTATTTTTAAATGTGCTTGTAAAGCCAAACCGGCGACCTGTCGAAGGAAATTCCATTATTTTTCAGTCTTGCACGCACATTTAATGGTCCCTCTCTCCAAATTAATAGTTTTCCAAACTACCTAGACTCCTGTGGTTCAGCAATTTCCTACAAAAATTCCAAATTTCTATATATTTTCAAAATTTATTTCCAATTTCAATTTCAAACAGACCATGTTGATTTACGACCTGTTGGTGATATGTTCCTTCAAAGTTGATCGAAGTGTTTATTACCGTTCAAAAATAGCTATAGCCAATGCACATATTTCGTATAGTTTATTTACTAGTTCATCAAAGTTGATCGCTTTGTTCATTACATTTTCAGTAAAAGTGGCGTCAGTACGCCGAAAGTGAAAATTTAAGGCGGTTCTTCCATCTACATTCCTTTAATTATCGATTTTACAGGTGTCGCGTTAACGCGCAGGTGCAAGTGTCGCCGTCACCATGGTCATCCCGCGCGTTGTTTCTTCGAATACCGACGTTTCTTAGAAACTTTCAGACGGGACCGCTAGTCGTATGCACAGAATGTGCGATTTGGAATCGAGAGGTGCGGGGTTCAATCCTTGGTGAGACATAAAAGTTTTTTTTTAAAGGATATGTTCAAATAATAACATACAGACAAACTTACAAACATTTCATTTCAAAATTTTCGAAAAAAGTTAATAAAATTAAAATAATAAAATTGTTTAATTTTTGCTAAAATTCGGGTTATATTTTAAGCTATATTTTAAGCATTTTTTTGGGTAATTTTAAAAACAAATTAACTTTCAAAAACAAAAATGTCTACGCAAAAACAGAAAAAACTTTGCGACAAAAGGCTTTTGAGCTTCAACCAAATGGTGGAAGCTCACGAGGTAGCTTTGAAAGCGAACTCGGATACAGCGTTTCACTTTTTGTTTAAATCCAGATATGAAGACGTCGAAGAATGTCATGCTCAATTCTATAATTTTCATAACCAAATTATTGGCTCTCTCGAAGAGTTTAAACTTTCATTTGACGAGCAGGATAAAACTAGAAAAGACTTTGACAACCTTTATTATGAATGTAAGGGTATTTACTACGACCTTTTTAGGGCCAACCCTGTCAATTACGTAGGCAACCCTAACCAACAAAATATTGTTCAGAGGTCAAATACAAGATCATTTCCACAACCAAGGTTGCCAATTTTCGATGGTAATTATAAAAGCTGGCAACACTGGTTTGACTTATTTAAAGTCATGGTACATCAAAATTCTGATTTAAGTGATATAGAGAAATTTCAACACTTGCGGAGTTCTGTTCTGAATGAAGCCCTTTCTCTAGTAAAAACCATTCCCCTCGCAGATAGCAATTATCACATTGCGTATGAAACCTTAGTAAAGAGGTATCAAAATAAACGAATTATTGCTACTACCGCTTTGAATGCTATTAACTTTCTTTCAACTAAGTCCAGTTCTGGGAAAGAATTACGTTCCATGTTGGATACATTTTCTGAGAATCTAGCCATCTTAAATGAGCTTGGTTTTCCTACAAAAGAATGGGACTTTCTTACTTTTAACATGATGCTCTCAAAACTTGAAGTCAAGATGAGGACTGATTTCGAACTTTACTATAGTAGAGAGAAAAACAATTCAGAAATTCCGTCCTACACTGATCTTTACACGTTTATAGAAAATCATTGCGTTGCGCTCGAATCTGTAGTGCAAATGCCCAGTTTTAGTAGGCAAAATCAAACCCCTAGACAACCTCAAACTACGCGTAATTCTCAACAGAACAGTTTTCAGAGAAACAGTTTTAATAATTTTAATTCACCTTCTGCTTTCAATACAACTATTTCAAATCAAAGTTCAAATTCAAGAAATCAACAAAATACTTTACAAAATAGCAATCAACGCAGCAACCCTCAAATACAAAATAATCAGAACAGAACTTTTAATCCAAAAATAAAATGTTACCTATGTTCTTCGAATCACGCATTATCGAAATGTATCGAATTTCAAAACAAAAGTCCACAGGAAAGGATGGGTTATGTTCGACAGGTGAATCTATGTCAAAATTGCTTACATTTTGCTCACCAGACCGTGAATTGCCCCTCCTCCTACAACTGCTTTACGTGTGGAGCTAGGCACCACAGTCTTCTTCACGTTCCACAACCAGTAGCGCCCTCTGTGAGTGTTAATTCATATCCTCCAGAGAACGCTAATATTCCACTTTCCAATTCCAATAGCACCCCTATGTCAGGAAGCCATTCCACAAACTGTCATGCGACAATGATTTCCAAAAATTCCACTTTTCTACTTTCTACCGTTGTAGCTGACATGTTAGACTCAAGGGGACATTACCAACCAGTTCGTATCTTACTCGATTCTGCCTCAGAGGCAAACTTTATTTCAGAAAAATGTCTAAATCGTTTAGGTCTTTCGAAAAGCTTCTTTTCTACTTCTATTCAAGGCTTAAATCAAATGACATCTTCCAATACCAAAGGTAAGACGAAATGTCTTATCAAACCTCAAGGTCAAGCGGGACCTACCTTTGATTTTGAGGCTTTAGTACTTCCAAAACTTTGTACAGAGATTCCTTCGTGCGCTGTCGACTCGAGCAAGTGGAATCACATTCGCAATATCAAACTTTCTGATCAAAACTTCCATATACCAAGTTCCATTGATGTCCTAGTAGGTTGTGAACTTTTTCCGCATCTCTTACAAGAGGGAGTTATCCACGGAGAGCGTGGACAACCTAGTGCTTTTAATAGCATCTTTGGCTATGTGCTGATTGGTAAAGTTGAAACTTCAAAGCAACAAAATCCACAATCACTCATAAGCTGTTACACTTCCATCGAACCATCTCTGGATATCTGCCTAGAGCGCTTCTGGGAGATAGAGCAGGTTCCACATAAGGTTCATCACAGTCCTGAGGATATTATGTGCGAAAAATTATTTTCACAATCAGTTTCACGCAACGAATCAGGTAGATTCGTCGTTCCATTACCTTTCATAAACTTAGAACCCCAGTTGGGTGACACCTATCCAATCGCTTTAAAACGTTTCAAGCTTCAGGAAGCTAGACTTCTCAAAGACTCAGCTAATTATCAAGCTTACAAAGATTTTATGCAAGATTATTTAGACACTGGTCATATGATACCTATTCCTACGCCTATATCTAAAGATGTCTTGGATAATTCCTACTTTATCCCTCATCACAGTGTCTGGAACACTGGGAAGATAAGAGTGGTCTTTGAAGGGTCTCAACGTAGTCTCAGAGGTGTCTCACTCAACGAGACGTTGTGCGCAGGTCCTAAACTGCAAAATGATGTCCGTGAAATTCTACTTAATTTTCGAATTCATGCTGTAGCCTTTGTTACTGACATAGTAAAAATGTTCCGACAGATTTTAATTATTCCTGAGCACACGCGTTATCAAAATATTCTATGGAGATTTTCTGAGGATGATCCTGTCCAAACCTACTCCTTAAGAACAGTTGTTTATGGACTTAAGTCATCACCTTACTTAGCTATTCGTACTATACAAGAACTAGCTAAACTTGAGTCTGAAAGGTATCCTAATGCTTCCAAGGTGCTTCTTAAAGACATTTACGTCGACGACGTGCTCACTGGGCAGGATTCTGTGGCCTCTGCCAAAGAACTTCAGTCGGAGTTAATCTCCCTGTTGCGCCTAGGAGGGTTTGAACTTAAAAAATGGGCGAGCAACAGTCCGGAACTTCTCTCCTCATTCTCAGAATCAGAAACACAAATGTCCATTCGTTTCGACAAATCCGAACCTAATTTTGTAAAAATATTGGGTCTCCAATGGAATCCTATCTCAGATTCGTTTACCTACTTGGTCGTACCAGAAGATAAACCATGCACCAAGCGAGGTATCTTATCTCAAATCATGAAAATTTTTGATCCCTTAGGTTTCTGTTCTCCCGTTTCTTTACTTGCTAAGCATCTCATGCAAGATCTGTGGAAGGAGAAGCTGGACTGGGATTCTCAGCCTCCTCCGCATATCGTAAATGTTTGGAATCAATTTCGAACCGAACTTCCAAATCTTTCAAATATTCATTTACCTAGACGCCTTTCCATTGATCAACCACGTAGCATTGAACTTCACGGCTTTTCAGACGCCTCTATGATAGGTTACGCGGCTACGGTCTATTTCAGAATGGAGTCAGTTTCCGGAGAAATCAATACCTTTCTTGTAATGGCCACTTTACTTTGCGACCTAATTTCCTTTATTCAAAACACGTATTCAGATATTCTTAACTTCAACCAAATCTGTGCATGGTGTGATTCCCAAGTGGTTCTATGCTGGTTGGCGGCTTCACCTCACAGGTTTAAAACGTTTGTGGTAAACCGTATCTGTCACATTCAAGAAACCATTTCTCCTACGGCCTGGAAATATATTCCATCAGCGCTAAATTCAGCCGACTGTGCTTCGCGCGGTCTTATGCCTAATCAACTTGTCAAACATGACTTGTATTGGGAAGGTCCTTGTTTTCTTAGGCTACCAAAAGAGAGCTGGCCTGATGATTTTCGCTGTCCAGACCCTCCGGAAAACGAGGTTATTCTGGAAGAACGAAAATCAGTATTTCAAACATGCACAGTTGAACCACACATGCTTGATACTTTTCTTTCTCGTTACTCTTCCCTAGAGAAAATTCAACGCATAATTTCCTATATTTTTCGCCTTACCGAAAAGAAATCTAAATATCCTAACGAAAATATTACCGAAGTAGAACTTCAACATTCTCTTATTGTTCTCGTTCGGCATGTTCAACGTTCCATCTTTGCTGATCTCATTTCACGTTTGAATGACGCAAAGCTACTTCCTAAACAATTTCGTAAACTTTCACTTTTTCTAGATACACAAGGCTGCTTAAGAGTGGGGGGTCGATTACCACATTCTTCCGAACTCTCTTATTCAGCAAAACACCCTTTACTTTTACCACGTTCTCACCGTCTTACTCAACTTGTCATTGAGTACACTCACAAAAGGTACTGTCATCCCGGTCAAAAAACGTTGCATTACCTCTTGAGACAACAATTTTGGATCCTTTCCCCTCGCTATGCAATCGAGAGTATAACTTCTCATTGCATTTTATGCTATCGATTAAATCCTAAACCTTCCGTACAAATCATGGGCAACTTGCCTGCTCAACGCATCTCTCAAGTAAAGGCATTTTCACATGTTGCCATATATTATTGTGGTCCCTTTCCAATTACAATGGGAAAGTACCGAGGTGCAAAGGTATCCAAAGGTTATATTCTTGTCAGTCTGCTCCGCAACAAAGGCAGTTCACCTAGAACTTACCTCCGATATTTCCACCCCTACCTTTCTTGCGGCTTTTAAGAGATTTGTGGCAAGAAGAGGAAGAATCTCTGACATTTACTCAGATTGTGGTAGTGCGTTCTTGGGAGCTGATCGTTTACTCAAACAGTACTCCCAGGAAGCATGTCACAGTCTAAAAATTACCTGGCATTTTTCAAGTCCTGGTAGTCCGCACCTAAACGGACTAGCCGAGGCAGGAGTTAAATCCACCAAGGCAAATTTAAAACGTGTAATAGGTGAGCAACGGTTAACCTATGAAGAGTTTTTTACTTTTTTGTGTCAGGTCGAATCCATACTAAACAGCCGGCCTCTGTATGCCCAAAGTATGGATCCGAATGACTTTCTTCCACTGACCCCTGGTCATTTTCTTACCCTGGAACCGTTGAATTCCGTACCAGAACCCGATTTTTCTGATTCCAAGTTGAACACCCTGTCCCGCTGGCAGCTGGTGCAAAGGCTCCAGTCCGATTTTTGGAAACGCTGGAACTTGGAGTACCTAAACACCTTGCAACAGCGTTCTAAATGGACAGAGGCTTCTAACAATATTAAACTAAATAATTTAGTCGTGGTAAAGAATAAACAAAAACCGCCATTGCAATGGGCTGTTGGGCGAATTGTCGACGTACACCCTGGCTCAGACGGTCATATTCGTGTTGTGACCGTTAAAACAGCTACAGGAACATATCGTCGACCAGTAGTGAAACTATGTCCTTTGCCTATGCCCGACGCATAAGGCAAAATTTTCTTTTTCTTTCTTAATTTTTTTCTAAGTATTTTTTTCTTTTCTTTTAATTTTAATTTACATGCATAATTTAATGCATATTTGGGTTAATGTTAAATTGTATCGTTTAATCGCTAATAGGCGAATATTATTTAATTTTTTTTTCCTTTCCTTTTCTTAACTAAGTAAAAACACACGTGTTTTGGCGGCCGGAAAATGTTGGTGCAAGCAAGGAATTTCCTAATTTTCATTTTCTTTTCCTTTTCTGCGCGTTTAAAATAATTTAAATTTTCGCGCTCTAAAATATGCATATGGGTTTTCACGGCACCGCACACGTGGAGGACAAGCAGCGCCGCGATGAGTGAAAAAACAACCACCGTCACAACAAGACACTAGAAAAATCACGTTCCCAAAAAAGTGAATTTTGAGGTGAAAAACTGGACGTTTAAACGTTGACTGGAGCCGCAAGAGAGTCCGAGGTAGGTGCCTTTTCATATAAAATTCCATATGTATCGTAACTTTTCATTTACTATCGTCAATACCGACAATTATTTTTAAATGTGCTTGTAAAGCCAAACCGGCGACCTGTCGAAGGAAATTCCATTATTTTTCAGTCTTGCACGCACATAGGCCATAAGAAAAGTCTTGTAACAATTTGTAAATTGCAACAGAGTTTTATTTTATATTAATTAAAGTTTGTAACGTTTTTAAATCTGTTTTATATTTATTTTATACACACAAGTAGTGTTGTAAAATTTCCAGAAATATATTTTCGGAAATATTTCCGGAAATATTTCCTGAAACATTGGAAATATTTAAAAAATAAGAAAAAAGGGAATATTTATTTATAAAATCATAACAAAACACCGGAAACCGCAGAAGGCTTATACATAACACAAATCAGGAGTTATTCTTTAAACAAATATACAGAAATAAGTTCAAATTTGTACAACAAAAATCTCATTCTTGACACACTATACTATTGACTAGTCGAGCAAAAGGCATATCTTCATCGCTGTCATCAGCATCACACTCAATAACATCGTCTTGCCAGTCTACTTCCTCAAAATCTTCAATAGTATCGGAAATAAAAATTGTTCTATAGTAAGTTTAATGCTTATAAGGGCCTATCCTTAAATTACGTAACGCTCAAGCGGGGGGAGGGGGTGTTCTTGGCCTTGCTTTACACTCAATGTTATTTTAATGTATTTTTTCTTGAAAATGCGTTACGAGGGGGGGGTGGGGGTCAAAAATCCTGAAATTTTGCGTTGCGTAATTTGAGAATGCTCCCAGGTTACAAAATATGAAAGATAATATTTTTTTAATATTTCCAATATTCCCAATATTTCCGAGACACCTTCGGAAATCTCCAATATTTCCAATTGGAAATATTTCCAACGGAAATATTGCCATTTACATCATTACACACTAGAAATCTACTACGGTACCCTCGTTTAAGCGTTCGATTCAAAACAAAATCGTACCCGACAAGTTGGTGGTGGCTTGAGGCTTGTGTAAATAAAAACTTGCTAATAATTTTGAAAAATTAATTTTTCTTAACATAATTTTTGCCAATTTATTATCACATTTAATTATTTATTAATTTATCAATTTATTTTTTTAATTAAATTTATTTTTAAATCAATGTTAAAACTATAAGACAAGCAAACTCTATACCGAATTCCGACCAGGTGAAACTTCTTCAAAACTTAGAGAGCCCAAAGTTGTGCTATTCTCTGGTCTGAATTCAATGTTTTTATTTTTAGAAATTCTAGAGGTTATTTTGTTAGGGGTAATTTTAATGCGCGTGTTTTTTTAAATAAATAGAAATAGCCAATATTACAATTTCAAATATTAAAATGTGCCAAAAAGCCAAAGTTTGTATCCCCATATTTATTTGATTCCTTCTCAAAGATAAATGCTCGTGATTTTTTGAGGAATTTTGAAAGATGTGCGGTACGAAATAGTTGGAGAGATAAAGAAAATATAATGTATTTTGGCACCTATTTAGTCAACGTGGCTTTTGGTGGGTTTTTTTATACACACAAGAGATCTACCACGGTACCCTTGTTTAAGGGTTCGATTAAAAACAAAATCGTACCCGACAATACCTCATATCTGGTTTGTAAAATATGTGTACATATGTGGTCTATAAGAGCTTTTCAATCTCGAGTTGAATATTTATCGTTAATATAGTAAAAGCAAATTTACGTTTAGATCACCAAGGACCAAAACATTTTTATGGCACAGGCTTTCAAGCTCTTCTTCATGCAGTAATAATGTGCTGTCTACACTTGGATTAGCTCCACTTGGATTATAGACTACCACTATATGTGTTTGTGCTTCCCTCAAATATGTAAAGAGGAGAGAAATGTTATCTTTGTCCACACTTTTTATGATAACCAATATGTAAGTATTTTAAGCAATGCAACAAAATTATAGTACATTTTACTTAGAATAGCCAGATAGTTTTTCAAAGTCTTTATTTTCCCACAGTCTTTTTATTAAATTGCGGCGACCGGTTTCGGGATAGCTCCCATCCCCAGGCCAGACTACAATTAAGAAAACGTTTCTTTTACAAATTTTGTCAAATATGGTTGATCAATATAATATTATAGCACTGTTATAAAAGCATGCTTAAGTATCTTATCAACAATGAGTACTATTTATAAAAAAACAAAGTCATAAAAAATATAAAAGGAGAAAAAAGGTTTAAAAAAATTAAAAAATACAATGGAAAAACAAAGGAAAAACACAAAGGTTCGAAATAATCTTGATTTTTTTTTTAATTTTTTTTTGATAATCGCCTAATCCAAAGCAAAAGAACCACATATCCAAGAACCAATCTATCTTCTGGTTTGGATTAGGCGATTATTTAAAAAAATATTAATCAAGATTATTTCGGACCTTTGTGTTTTTCCATTGTATTTTTAAATTTTTTTAAACCTTTTTTCTCCTTTTATATTTTTATGACTTTGTTTTTTATAAATAGTACTCATTGTTGATAAGATACTTAAGGATGCTTTTATAAAAGTAAATTTTTTAAAAGAAACGTTTTCTTAATTGTAGTCTGGCATGAGGATGGGAGCTATCCCGAAACTGGTCGCCGCAATTTAATAAACAGACTGTGGGAAAATAAAGACTTTGAAAACCTATCTGGCTATTCTACAACAATCCGACATAATGGATACCCTGGAAGATCTGAAAAGAGCGAGTCTGGCTAAATGTATACATTTTACTTGAATCACGGATTTCTGAATACTCCTTCAAATTCAATAAAACACACAATAAAGATTGAAAACCAATGTGCAGGTTGGTTAATAACTGGTTAGTTCATCACCCGACAGTGAGGTCAACTTTGCTCATATTAGGGTTTTTACTCTGATCATGTTATGGGCTCGAAACTAGGCCTGATTAGAATGTTAAAAGTCGATAAACAGTTGCCAATTTAAGGAAAGATGCTATAAGTCAAAAGGTTCAGATCTCACAGATATCTGCTTTTTAATTAAAATCCAAATTCTTTAAAAAAACAGCTGTATAAAAAATGTTGGTAAAAAATTAATTTTCTAATTTTATAAAAAAATATTTTAGTTCTCATACATATATAATATTTTTGTTTTGTTTTGTGTATTTTTTAACCTTAGGTTACTTACTTTTCGTTTATATCCATATCTGTTGTCATTTACCAAATAGGGGATGCTTTCATTTTTATGCATTACTGGGGAGTCACTATTTAAAAACTCCTCATTAAAAAAGTCCTTTAAACTGGGTCCATTGGCTATTTTTCCTTTAAAGGTTAGTCTTTTAGTTTTTTGTGGTTCTTGTGTTATCTAAAAAATCAATTAAAAAAAAAACATGCGACTTTTACATAGTAAAACCTATTTTAAGAAATAGATAAATATACCTTTCTTTCTCTGCGTTATTTCTCTGGCCAATTTTTTTTCGTTTTTAATATATTATAAAAGGAAATCCTTCAAATGTTAACAATAAAAACAAAAGTTAAAAAAACTAAATTACACACCACAAAAATAGATTGAAGATGTACAACAAATCAAGGTCAAGAACAATTCATGACATTCAGTTATTTCCCGCCATCTATGTAAATTGAAATGAAATATGTAAATTTTTTAAGGATTTTTGGTTCATTTATGAAAATGAACAGGGGAATGTCGAGGTTTTATATTTTTTTAGTGGAATGAAGTGTTCTATTGTAAATATTATCATAAAAAATAGTTACTATCCTGTCAACAGTCCTATTTAGAAATAACTCCCAGTCTATGCTTGCTAGACAAAGTAGTTCTCATAATTTATTAAATCTGAACCTTCCTCACACAGAAGATCACAGCTAATGGCTGGGTGGTTCAAATTGAGGGGTGGGGACACTCCTGAAATAGGTGTACGAATCTTGTTTAAAATACACTGAAATACTTTGAAATACTTTGGAATACTTTGAAATATTTTAAAATACTTTGAAATACATTGATATACTTGAATTTTTCTGAATATTTCCAAGTTCCAAACTCAAAATGATAGATATCAGTGAATGCAGATTGGATAGCTTTTCCAGACAATTCCAGAACATTTCGAGACTTTTTTAGAACATTGCCTGTCTTTTTCTGAATATTTGCAGAATTTCCCAGCACATTTTTTAGATTTTCTTCTAAAGACTCCAAGACCTTTTCAGACTTCCTGATTCAAATCAATTCAAAATATACTTTATTGTCAATAATCAAAAATCATCTGACAAAGCAGGCTAAAGCTAATAAAAAATAAAATAAAATATAATAATAATACTAGGTTTAAGTTACATAATAAAGTAAATAAATAAAGCACTATGGAAAACAATGACAATTAAAATTAAACATACATATACACACACATACATACATATACACACACATATATATTCTCTAATAAGGCAATACCTACAATCACAACGACATAATTTTTTAAATAAAATAGCTTAAAAAGAACCAATCAATAGATGTTGAAAGTAACAATTTAAATTAAATTATTTTAAGTTATCACTATAATATTCCGTTAGTGAATAATATGGCTTGTCAAGCAGAAATTTTTTGACTTGTTTTTTAAATTGTTTGATGGATGTCGCAAGTCTGGCTGCCAATGGTAAGTGGTTAAACACCTTTCTACCTTCATAAATTAAGGATTTTTGGACCAGGGTATTTCTTGGAATAGGCTGAGGCGCCCTTAAATTTAAGTTATGACGCGTGGATGGCTGATTAGTTCTCCGAACATTTCAAAAATTTTTGAAAACAAGTGTAGCGGTCTTGAGTATATATATATATATATATATATATATATATATATATATATATATTATATATATATATATATATTGATGTTAGTGTTAGGATTCTTTGAATAATAAAATGTGGCTTGCAAGATTTTCTCTGATGGACTCCAGACATAGCATGGACAGCCTTTTTCTGTAACACAAATAAGATCTGTAACAGATGCTGATGTGCAGAACCCCAAAATGGAATGCTGTACCTCAAATGCGACTCGACCAAGGCAAAGTACACAGATCTGGCAATCTCGGGGCCTAATTCGGCTTTTGCAGATCGAACCGCAAAACACCCAGATGAAAGTTTTTTACTTAGTTTAAATATATGCTCATTGAATTTTAAATGAACATCAATATGCAAGCCAAGAAACTTAGACACATCTTTGGTTTGTAGTGGATCATCTCCCAAGTTAATGTTCTGCATGATACATTTGAAGCCCATAATATTTGTTTTGTCAATATTCAAACAAAGTTTATTGGCATTGCACCAGTTTTTAATTTTAATAAGGTCTTGGGTAATTTGTTTCCTTAATGTGATGATATTTTTATGATGCCACATAACCGAAGCATCATCAGCAAACAATGTGAATTCTTCAGGTATTTTTAGACGGACGAGGTAATTTATGTATAAAAGAAACAGTAGGGGTCCTAAAACTGATCCCTGAGGGACACCACAGTCGACTTTTAAAGGAGACAAGCGAGAACCTGCACTAACAACGGACTGGCTTCGACAACTCAGATACAATTCGAACAAATTCAACACCTTACCCCTAAAACCATAACGCTCCAACTTCCTCAGCAGTATCTTGTGATCTACACAATCGAACGCTTTGGATAGATCACAAAACACTGCTGCTACAGCCTCACCTTTATTACATTCGGTATAAACTCTATCTAGAAAGTCGAAAATAGCATCATGAGTGCCTTTTGAAGACTGGAAGCCATACTGCCTTAAAGTTATAAGTTTAAACTTAGTTAAATAGTCCCACAGACTTTTTTTTTTACTAGTTTCTCAATGAGCTTAGACAGGGTCGACAAAAGGGAAATAGGGCGGAAGTTCGAAGGCAAATCAACAGACCCGCCCTTGTGCAAGGGTATCACAATTGAAGATGTAAATGTAAATGTATATATTACTAGTTCTGTTACAGTATCAAAATTAATTAAAATCTAATTCTAATACAGATACCCATCAGGGTGTAGAACTTGTCAAGTATAAAAAACCTAAATTCTAACACAAATCTTATCACAATCGAGTATAAAACGAAGTACTTTTATTTTTTTCACAAACAATAATATTTTGCGTTTCAGTTCCCCTTAAAAAAATATATATATTTAATTATTTATTTGTTTAATTTGTTTAATTCTACATTAAAAACTCCCAGAATTTTTTAATGTTTTATTTTGTTGCTGAGTTACTTTACCTGCTAGGGATATAATGTGGCTATTTCTTCATCATTTAAGAATTCCTGTAAACTATAATAAGATTTTTTTTGCAAAAAAATTTTCAATGTTTGCTCGATTGTTCTGTTGTTCTGTATTCTCAAATTTAAAGGCAAGCAGTTCCAAATTTTTACTATTTTAAAAGTAATAACAAACGTGGAATTTCGTACCCGTGAATTTAAAAATCAAACAAGTTTCGTGGCTAATCGGGCAAAAAGGAGTTTTTTTGTTTCCCTTATATTTTTCCGTGGGTAGCCTGAAAGCTAAACCTCACGGGGGTCCAAGATCTAATGGACACCTAATAAGTGTTGACAGTTAACCGTTTCGTCCTTATGGGACTCCTCAGAACACTGCTGGTCGATGTGACAAATCTTGCGAAGTTAATCAGACGGTTTTGTCTCTAATTAAATGTAATTAGTGAGCGAACTATAGCAAGAGGCGCCATCTACTAAAAATAACTTTACTGAAATACAGCTAAAAACAGATGAGGGTAATGTAATAAAGGATCCTCAAGCTGTTGCTGATATGTTTGGGGCTGCTTTTGATTTCCCAGTCAACAATATACAAAACACTCAAAATATTGTCAATACTGATTTACATCAAACGCATTTTTTAGATGAATGGACTTTATGTAATACTGAAGAAATATTAAATATTATTGCTGATCTTCCTAACAAAAATTCCGCAGGTATAGATGAATTTCCCATATTTTTACTAAAGCACATTGCACAATATATAGCTGCTCCCCTTTGCAAAATCATAAACAGTTGCCTTACTTCCGGAATTTTTCCTGATAAACTTAAGATTGCTAAAATAGTCCCTGTTTATAAAAAAGGTGCAAAAACTGACTTAAAAAACTACCGGCCCATATCGATTCTTCCTGCAGTATCGAAGGTCTTTGAAAGGGTCGTATATAAACGTATTCTGGAATTTGTCACCTCCAATAAACTGTTATCTGAAACTCAATTTGGCTTTTTACCTAACAAATCTACGCAACTTGCAATTTTTAAGGTAATAACGTTTGTCGTGGACCAACTGGATAAAAAACAAACAGTTTCCGGCCTTTTCTTTGACCTATCGAAGGCCTACGACACGGTAGATCACAAATTACTCATCGGAAAACTTAATAATTTTGGCATAAGAGGTATTTGCACTAAACTTATAAATTCATACTTGAGTTTTAGAAAACAAACTACTTGTGTACGACACAATACTAAGGAATACCTTTCTAAAACAACAAATATAAACCAAGGTGTACCGCAAGGGTCAATTTTAGGGCCAATACTCTTCCTGCTGTATGTCGATGGCCTGTCGGTCCTGGTTGATGCTGATCTCCTGTCACAGTTTGCTGATGATACAGGAGCAGTTATAACAGCTGAATCAGTGTCTGCTCTGTCAGCGGGCTGTTCGGCTGCAGCGAGGGGGATGATAAATTGGTCTACCAATAACTGCCTAAAACTCAATGTTGAAAAAACAAATCTGTTAACCTTCAGAAAAACAGGATCTGCTGATGCTTCATTATATGTTCCAATTCAAGGCAAATCAATACCTGAAAGTGACCACACCAAATTCCTTGGAATTATACTTGAACCTACCCTAAATTGGAATACACAAATAAAGACTACTGCATCAACTATAAACTGCCACTGTTACGCAATACGTAGACTTCGACAAAATTTAACTGTCAACAGCATGAAATGCTTTTACTATGCCTCAGTGCAGTCTGTTATGTCTTATGGCATTATGTTCTGGGGAGCAGGTTCGGATGCCGAGTCAGTCTTTAAAGCACAAAAGAGAGTTATAAGGACAATGCTAAAACTTCACCCAAGAACCTCTTGCAGACCATATTTTAAAAAACTAAATATTTTAACTGCTCCTTCCCTTTATTTTAAAACCTTAGTAACATTTGTTAAAAAACACGAAGATCTGTTTCTTACAAATAGAGAAAATGCTCTAGAAACTGCCATGGTCACAAGAAATAGAGACGATCTCGCTATCCCCACCCATAATACCAGTTTTTACGAAAAGGGCCCTTACTACCGTGCAGTTAAAGCTTACCACATGCTTCCCAAGTCAATCAGGGATATTGAAGGTAGAGTGCGCTTCAAGAAAGAGGTAAATAATTTTGCTCTGGAAAAACAATTTTACTCCTTCAATTTCCTCTCTTAATGTAGGTAGTAAAAAAACCAAAAACTATGTACCTAGTTTGTTTATATTAATATGTTTGTACCTATACTTTTAATTTGTTTTTACTGTTCATTTCTTTTTCTTTCTATCATATTTGTATTTACATTTTTTTAGATATCTAAGATATTATTTTAGACGTTGCTTTTGCATTTGTAATAATGATCTGATGGCAATAAAGAAACTAAACTAAACTAAACTAAACCGAGATACGAGAGAAACAAAAAAACCAAAAGCAGGCGAAAGAAAACACTGCTATACAATATCGATCAATGAAAAGATCGAATGCAAATAAAAGAAAACAACTATAGTCCGTGACCTACGACAGCTCTTTGTCTTTCAGGCCGGATCAACACAGATTGCATTTTTACCCGTCTTCAAGACAGTGAGCGTCAATCAACGGAATTTTTAAGCCAAATAATACTAACAAACGTGGAATTTCGTACCCGTGAATTTAAAAATCAAACAAGTTTCGTGGCTAATCGGGCAAAAAGGAGTTTTTTTGTTTCCCTTATATTTTTCCGTGGGTAGCCTGAAAGCTAAACCTCACGGGGATCCAAGATCTAATGGACACCTAATAAGTGTTGACAGTTAACCGTTTCGTCCTTATGGGACTCCTCAGAACACTGCTGGTCGATGTGACAAATCTTGCGAAGTTAATCAGACGGTTTTGTCTCTAATTAAATGTAATTAGTGAGTGAACTATAGCAAGAGGCGCCATCTACCGAGATACGAGAGAAACAAAAAAACCAAAAGCAGGCGAAAGAAAACACTGCTATACAATATCGATCAATGAAAAGATCGAATGCAAATAAAAGAAAACCTTTATAGTCCGTGACCTATGACAGCTCTTTGTCTTTCAGGCCGGATCAACACAGGCTCCTCTGGCTATAGTTCGCTCACTAATTACATTTAATTAGATGAACCCACGGAAAAATATAAGGGAAACAAAAAAACTCCTTTTTGCCCGATTAGCCACGAAACTTGTTTGATTATTAAAAGTAATGTTTTTTTGTAGGTACGAGAAATGAGGTATATCAGTGTTTACATTTTCTTTAAGTCTAGTATTATATTCATGAGTTCTTTTTAGATGTTGGAACAGGTCTGGATTTTTTATTTTATAGTTTACACATTCGAGAATATATAAGTTGTATATTGTGTGTATTTTATGTTTAATAAAGAGCTCTTTGCAACTATGTCTTATGTTTATTTTTAGAACAGTTCTTAGACATCTTTTCTGTATTTTTAGTATTCGAACTGCACCCACTGAATTTCCCCAAAAAATCACCCCATATCTAACCCTTGACTGCACATAAGCATGGAAAGATATCAGTGCTGCCCCAAGGCCATTATTTTCAGTAACCAGCCTTAATGCATAACAATATTTACTCATCTGTGCCGCCACTCCCTCAATGTGACTCTCCCAGTTTAAGTTTTTGTCAATTGTGACACCAAGTAGCAGAGATTTAAGTCATGACAGAAAATAACCATTATCAAATGAGTTCGGTTTCGGTTTCGGTTCCTAGGTATTGGCTTTGTCCGTCTGGGACAGTTAGCCAGATTCAATACCGTGGGCTTCAAGAGAGTCTGGTTCTGTAACCACTTGAGGCCCCTTATTTTAGTTTGTGTATCTTGTGAAATCAGTCTTTCTTTCTCTCTCTTAAGAATTCTCAACTCTGTATTTATTTACATCCCTCCAATAAAGAAACATCTATGTAGATGTTTTTCTTTGTTTTATTTTATTTTTCTTTCTAAATTACATCCATAGGATGTGGTTAATCTTTGTAGATATGTATTTTATTTTATTTATTCTTTCTACTTGTTTCCTTCCTTTTGCTTATTTTTTTTTCTATATGTATATTTTTCTTTTTTTTTCTTTTCCTTCTTTTTCAAACAATATCTGTTCTCTATATTTCTTTGTTAAATACTTCTTTTCTTTTTTTTTTCTATGTAGATGTTTTTCTATCTTTATCTTCTTTATTCATTTTTCCATCCGCTATCTTCACTCTTCTGTCTTCTCTCCCTTCTATCTTCCCTCCACCTGGCTCTTCTTTTGCTTTCTTATTTCTCTCAATTTTTTCTTTTGCCCTTCTTTCAATAAATTCAATATTTTTTTTTTTTCTTATTGTTATTCATTCACTCCATTCTTTCATTCATTCTCATCAAATGAGTTATTAATTGCATTAGCCAGTGACATCCAGGCTTCACTTCGAAGATTTCATAAAACCTCTGCAGATATTTCATCATCTCCAGTAGACTTCTTGTTTTTTATTTTGGTGAGAGTCTCCATTACTTCTCAAGGTTCCACAGGTTTAAAGTAGAATGAATCAGAGACTGATATATCTGAAAGATAAGATACGGGGGGGTCTGTTTCTTTTGTTAAGATTGTGTAAAGATTGTGAGGGATTGTGGGAAGATATGTGAGGGATTGCGAGGGATTGTGGAGGACTGTGCAGCGGTGTAGCATGCCTAAAGGGGCGGCGGGGCGAGAGCCCATCAAAAATTCTTGTGACCAAAAACAAAAAGGTCATCATCTCTAATAGTTTCCTTTGTGAGTGATTGGGAGGGATTGTGTAAAGATTGTGAGAAATGTGTACACCGATTGTGAGAGCTGTTCACCCCTCGAGAAAACTGTATACCACATAATTACCGACCAAAAATTCTCCATCCAGCTGGATATTTTAGAAGTGATAACCAGAGTGATGCAAGTGTGGACATATTACCTGAAGTAACAGTTAACACAATTACTGTGGAGGGATTTAAGAAGTTTAGACAGACACTCATAGACTACAAGCAATGCAGTCTAGGTCTACCAGTTTAAATGCTTATCTGCGACTAATAATAATAATAAACTATATTCTACCTTCTGAATAGCTTCATTATACAACACCATTGATGAAGACAGGCTTCGGCAACCATTGCAGGCCACTTGAAAGGGGTCCCACTTAAAGCTCTTTTTTAGCGCGGAATAAATACCCGAGGATATCCGAAAATTTACACTCATTTTATATAAAAATCATTTTCAGAAAAATAGGAAAAAACAAAAACTAAGATAACCTCCAACTGAAAACTAGAAAACAGCTGATCCATAGCTAAGGTATACTTTCTCACCTAGCACTTAAGCCCTAGTTTCCACTTAGTTTAACTTAAGGACTTGCAGGTGCTGGCAAAGCACGGTGGATAGAATAGACCGGTGTTCGGATCTTATATATATATATATATATATATATATATTATTCGACATCTTTATTAATGATGTGTGTGCTGAACTTAAGTCAATGACGCTACTGTATGCTGATGATCTCAAGCTTCTCCTTCGTATTGACTCACTGGAGGATTGCCAAAGTCTCCATAAATAAACTATCCATGAACATAGACAAATGTCAAGTACTATCATTTACATTAAAAGCAAATCCAATTCTATATAACTACTCAATAAACCAAACATTTTTATCTAGACCTGACTCTCTTCGCGACCTAGGAATAATTTTTGACAAGAAATTATCCTTCACAAAGCATATTGAAACTATAACATCAGAAACGACTAAGACCTTGGGTTTTATTACCAGACTAAGCCGCGAATTTCAAAATATAAAAACTCTGAAAACAATGTTCTTCTCCTTTGTCAGGTTAAAATTAGAGTATGCTTCTCTAGTGTGGTCACCTGAATATAACATTCACATTGAAGATCTAGAAAGGGTTCAGCGAAGATTTCTTAAGTTACTTTACTTTAAAACTTATGGAATATATCCTCCTCAAGGTTTTGCAGAGGAAAATTTACTTGAAATGCTCGATATGCAATCCTTATCTAACAGGAGGAGCTATTTCTCTCAGGTATTTTTGTTTAAGGTCCTGCACAACCAAATCGACTGTCCTGATATATTAAGTAAAATTAATTTTCTAGTTTCTCGTTTGTCTTCACGTCAAAATCTGACATTCTTTTTACCAAGAGTTCGAACAAATAAATTACAGTTTTCTCCATTTCATGTTATGTGCAGAACTTATAATAAATATAACAGAGACCTTGACATATTTAACACCATAATCTCAAAAATTCGTGGTTATTTTACAACGTCATTCCCCACTCTCTGATATAGTAAAAATTCTGTCCATAATTTTTAATGTAGTTTTTATTTATTTTAAATTTAATTTTATAACCATGTCCTGAGTGTATTTTTATAATTATTTTACATTTAATGTTTTTTAACTTAGTTTATTGCTTGAGTATTTAGGTTGTGTAATTTTAAAGATTTTCCTGCTTTGTAATTGGATTTTTTTCCTGTTAAGCAGTGTAATAATAAATAAATAAATTAAATTAAATTAAATTCAAATAAAAATAATATTCAATGTGGTGTTCCTCAAGGTTCAGTACTAGGACCAATACTTTTTTTAATTTACATTAATGATTTACTAAATATTAAAATTTCTGGTTATTTTACAATATTTGCAGATGATACTACTATCCTTTGGAAAAATAAAAATATAGATGTTCTCTGGAATAATATAAAAAATGATATTATTTGTATAAAAACTTGGTTTGAATCAAACCAACTATCCCTTAATTTTTCAAAAACATATGTAATTGGTTTTAAAGAAATATCTCAACAAATTATAAATATAAATAATAATAAAATTAATACTACAGATAATATAAAATTTTTAGGACTTAACATAGACGAAAATTTAAAATTTCAAAACCATATTCATAATTTAAATAAAAAATTAAGTTCGGGTTGTTATTGTGTAAAAATTATTACAAATGAATTAGGTAAATCAATAGGCAGAAATGTATACTTTTCTTTAATTGAATCAAACTTACGATATGGCATTCCTTTCTGGGGTACATGTTCAATGTATTTATTTAGATCAGTGTTTATTCTTCAAAAAAGAGCAATTAGGTATTTATGCAATGTAAATTCTAGATATCACTGCAAAGACTTGTTTATCAAAAATAATATTTTGACTCTTCCTTGTTTATATATTCTTGAAACAATTTGTCTGATAAATAAACATCTAAATTACTTTGAAATAAACCAAAATACTTATTCAACGAGACAAGTTAATAATCTTACATTACCTATACCACATTCATTTTTATTTAAAAAATCCATAATTTATAACGGTATAAAATTGTATAATAATTTGCCAAACAATATAAAACTTAATAATAACTATAACATATTTAGAAATAAGTGCAAGGATTTTCTTATCACTAAAGCTTTTTATTCAATTAACGAATTTCTTGATCAGAGTTACAATTAAGGAATAATTTTAAACTTAAAATTCTCAATTATTATAAAAGTAAATTTAAAAAAAATATATATATATATACAAACAACATAATTAAACCATTTATTGGATGGATTTATATATTTTATATTTTTTAAATGATTTTTTCTATTATTATTATTAGTTATGTATTTGCTTTGTCTACAAAGTTTTATACTTTATATAAGACAATAAAGCTTGATTTGATTTGATTTGATTTGATAAATATATATATATATATATATATATATATATATATATATATATATATATATATATATATGTCGAATTTAGACGTCACTGGTGGTCCAGCTGATTTTTGGTTAAAAGTTAGAAGGGTAAATCCACAGTATACTAATTATTTATAGTAAGAAAAGCACCCCGGTCTTGTCATAATACTGTTATACATACCCCTTGTATAAATTAGTTCGGAATACAAAGTTCGAGAGGCGCTTATTACAGACCGTCACCCCTGGTATAGAAATATTATGTAAAGACTCCTGTGCTGTCGCCATGGACATTAACCGCTACTCTCGGTATATGTTTTTGATTATGACTGACATTGGCAAAACAGATAAAAATATGACGTAAATGTAATTCGGCATTTTTCATTTGTGGTTGTAGTTTTTCGTGATTTTTCGACTTTTTACCTTATTTTTAAAAGTGTTTTTTGCTAAATCGGTAATTAAGAAATTTAAAAGAAAACAATTTTGTGTTCGTGAGTGCGAAGACTATGTTAGCTAGCGCCATTCCCAAACGGAACCTAAAAAAAATACTTCGGCAAAAAACTAACTTTGACGAAAGACGAAATTCACAAATATATAGTGCGTTATGGACACGTTGAACCTGGACGGAGTTTTAAATGTTTAGTTTTAAATGTTAATATTTGGAAAAACATAGATTATTTCACTATACTTATATACAGGGTCCGGCAGAATGATCTCCCACAATAAAAACGCCGCTATTTATATTTTATTTTTTTCGGTACACAGTCGAAGCTGATTTCTGAAAGTTTCACTCGTGCAGTAACTCTAAAGCGATATTCCTGTAATTTCTTGGTGTATTGCTGCTTTCAATTCGTCAATGGTTCGGGAATAGTGTTCAGATATTCCCAAAAAAACGAAAAGTATCTGGAACTAAAACATGTCTACCAAGTGCGAAGTGAGTACGAAAAGTTCTTTGTGTCGTAATCACAGATTCGTTACCTACTTTTGCTTAATGTCTCGATAACGAAGGCACGATGGCAAGGTAATGGCAAGCCGCGAGCTACCAACCAACTACGCTAAGCTTCCCCTCTCTTCAGTGATTCAGGCACAGTGGCAGTTCAAAATGTGGGAGATCATTATGCCGGATCCTGTTTAATTAAATGAATAACCAGCAATATTTACTTTACTTTATAAGGCTTACGTTACAATTTTTTATTTTTCATGAAAAAGCAATTAAAAAAGTTTCCGTTTATAGAAACCTATATTTGCAACATTATTATGTATAAAGCATTGTAAAAGTGTACATTATTAATATAAGTTAATGTAGAATGTGTAAATATTTTCTATGCACTAATAAAAAGGAAACTACTGTAGAATATTCATCAAAAAGCCTTTTTTTAACTAGAAAAATAGCCTCTCAAGGAAATTGATGTACCTAAATGAATATGGGAAACAAACTTTTAAACCTTATAGATTGAATAAAAATTTAACTTTCCTTTTTTTTATTGCTAGTAGTCATTAATTTAAACATTCTTTGATTAAGCTTCCTTATTGATTGGTGTTTATAGAGTCTTTTTAAGCAAATTGAGCTTTGACACAAAACAACTCATTTTTATCAGCGCGCATCGTTTAAATTTAAATCTATTGTTACGGGTTCACAACGACAAATTAAAACTCGCAATTGTTGAAAACGATACGTCAATTTATTCCCATAAATTATGTACAAAAACACGCACTTAAACTTACTAATAACTTGCTAATAATTCACTAATTTAATACGCCTATTAACTTCGCGTTAACATCTATCTATGACTGCCCGATGCAAGACGTCCGGCCCTATATATGAGGGTCTGCCTACAATTCGAGAATTTTCCATCTTTGTTCGATTCCGAATCATTCCGCCCTTTTCTGGAGCCGGACCGTTCACATACCAGTTTGTCACAGATAACGCAACTAAAACCTAGATTAAGAATACAACCATGAAATACGTCAACCTAATAGTACACTAAACCTAAATGAATTCTAACTATAAAATTTAAATAACTTAAATTTGTAACACTATCCTCCTCTTCAGGTTTGATCGTCTCGATCAACATTTCCCAGGTAAGGTTTTAGTCTGTCTAGATGAACAACTTTCATCTTGGACTTCGGGCTTTTCTGGATTCGGTAGACTACATCATTAATTCTCTTAACAACTTTATAAGGCCCTTCCCATGGTGGTGTCAACTTAGGTGATCTTCCTTTCTTGCGTTGAGGATTGTATAGCCAGACTTGATCATTCTCTTTGAACCCTGAAGAGTTTGCTTTCAGGTCATACCTCGCTTTCATGCGGTCACTGGCTATTTCTATTCGCTCTCTAACCACCTCATGGATATCGTGCAGCTTTTGTCTTAAACGTTCGACATAGTCATTAACCTCTAAGTGTTCTTCTTCAGGTGAACCAAACATGATATCACATGGTAAACGCAGTTTTCTACCAAACAGGATACTAGATGGAGTAGCTCCTGTCGTATTGTGAATGGCGGTTCTATAGGCCATCAAAAACAATGGAATATATTGGTCCCAATCTGTTTGGTGCTCATCAACAACTTTGCAAAGATGTTCTTCTATTGTTTTATTAAATCTTTCAACCATGCCATCTGACTGCGGATGTAAAGCAGTAGTCCGTGTTTTATGTATTCCTAAAAGATCACAGAGATTTTGGAAGAGCTTTGATTCAAAGTTTCTTCCTTGATCTGAATGTAGTTCCAAAGGAATGCCAAATCGGCTGAAAACATCATTTACCAGAACTTCTGCAACTGTAGCGGCCTCTTGGTTAGGCAAAGCAAAAACTTCTGGCCATTTGCTAAAGTAATCCATGACAACAAGGGATGTATTTGTTGCCCCTTTTAGTTTCTGGAAATGGTCCGGCCACATCAATAGCAATGCGTTCGAATGGCAGACCTACGTTATATTGTTTCATTTGACCTCTGGACCTTGTTTTGGGACCTTGGCTGGCTGCACAGGTCCAACATCGGCGGCACCAGTTTTTCACATCTTGAAAGTAATTGACCCAATAAAATCGGTTTCGAATTTTGTCCATGGTTTTATTTATGCCTAGGTGCGCGCCTGATTTTCCACCATGGCATTCGGCCATTATATTGTCTATCATGCTCCTAGGAACCACTACTTGATTAATCACAGTAAGGCCATCGGCACTTTCCCAGGCACGTTTAAGGATGTTTTCTTCTACCATCAGTGAATCCCATTGTGCCCACAGTGATTTGAATATCACCCCTTGGTTTGCGATATCTTGCCATGATGGTCGTGGCTTGTTCTCTTCTTTCAATCGCAAGATAGGTCCTACATCTTTGTCGTCAAGTTGTGTGGTTCTAATTGAAGCCGACATCCATTCTTCATCTGGTTCTAATTTTATCTGACGCACGTAGTTAATTCCCTCTTTCTGGTCAATTTTCCTGCAATGTTTACAATCCTCAGGACAAGGTCTTCTGGACAATGCATCCGCATTAATATGCACCCTTCCCGCTCGGTGTTTAATTTGATAATGGTATTGTTGTAGCTTTTCTATCCATCTCGCGACTTGCCCCTCAGGTTGTTTCATTTTCATGAGCCACTGTAACGCAGCATGATCCGTTCTAATCAGAAACTCTTGTCCATAGAGATATTTGTGAAAGTGATCTACGGATTTAATGATGGCTAGGAGCTCCTTTCTGGTAACACAATAATTTCTCTCTGGTTTGGATAGCTTTTTGCTGAAAAATTCGATGACCCGTTCTTCTCCATCTTGTACTTGGGAGAGTACTGCTCCTATGCCATCGTTCCTCGCATCAGTATCCAATATGAATTTACCTTTTGGAATAGGGTATGCGAGAATCGGACTAGAACATAATGCTGCCTTCAGTCTTCTAAATGCTTGGTCACATTCAGTATTCCATCTGTAAGAAGCTTTATCTTCTGTAAGTCTATGTAATGGAGACGCTATTTTGGCGAATCCTTCTACAAATCGTCTGTAGTATGTACGCAGACCCAAAAAGCTTCTCAATTCATGTTTGTCACGAGGTTGAGGCCATTCTTTTATTGCTTGTAACTTTTTTTCGTCGGTATGGATGCCTTCTCGGGAAACGACGTGACCCAAGAACTCAACATTTTCTTGGAATAGAAAACACTTTTTTGAGTTTAGTTTAAGATTTGCGTTCCTGATTCTTGAAAATACTTCTCGTAAATTGTCTAGATGATCTTCAAATGATTTTCCCATTACTATGACATCATCCAAATAGACTAAGCAGGTTTTCCAAGTAAGGCCTCGTAGAACGACTTCCATTAGTCTTTCAAATGTAGCTGGGGCATTGCACAGGCCAAATGGCATCACATTAAACTGATAAAGTCCACTTCCAGCAGAGAATGCAGTCTTCTCTTTATCTCTTTCAAATATTCCTACTTGCCAATACCCACTTTTCAGGTCAAGAGTAGAAAACCAATATGATCCTGCCAACGTTGTTAATGTGTCGTCTATTCTTGGCAGTGGGTAACTATCTTTCTTGGTCACATCATTAAGTTTCCTGTAGTCGACACAAAATCTAGTACTTCCATCCTTTTTAGTGACCAACACCACAGGAGATGACCAAGGACTTGATGACTCTTCAATAACACCGTCGCTGAGCATTTTATTAATGAGATTGTGAACTTCTTCTTGCTTGGCCATTGGTAGTCTTCTTGGGGGCTGTCTTATCGGTTGGGCATCGCCAGTGTTGATAGCATGTTGAATGAGGTTTGTGCGTTTTGAACTACTCCTAGTTTCGAAGATATTACTTTGTTCTTCTATAAACTCTCTCGCTTTACTAAATTCTTCTGAAGTGAGATTTTGCCAAGTTGACTCAAATTGCTGAAGTACCTCCATGTACCACCTGGTAACTTGCTTGTATCCTCGGAAGTTGGCTCTTCACATCTTGTTACTTTCTGTACTGGTTCAAATAATGCTACCACCTCCCCCTTATTAATTTTGACACTATTTGGGAAAATATTGGCGACTCTAATCGGGATGTCTTTATCGGTTTTAACTAGTGATTTTGCAACGAGGTAGGTGTTGGGTGTGTTTTGTTGGCTTATGAGTCCGACGCAGCTTGATGTTTTACTTTCTAGCCTCCCAAAAATTATGGTCTCACTGTTACCGACTAGTCTTGTTGTGCATACTGCCACCACCTTTATTGGTTCTTTATTGATGTGACTATTTGACAAAATGAACTCTTCGTTCCCAAATCTTAGGGTATTAAGTTTATTATCAAACACAAATCCATGTTTACTTATCAGGTCCATTCCCAAAATAAATTCGTCTTCTATGTCTGCAACTAATACCGAGTGGCGAATCTTCAACCTCCCCAGCTAGGTCTATGTCTGTCTGCCCCAACACGTCGGCGGATTCTCCAGTCACAGTCTTAAGTGTTATTTTCTTTTCTGTTGGTCGAATTTTATATCTCGTTGCAATTTTGAACTTAAGCAATGATATGGCAGCACCAGTGTCTACTGTTATATGAACTTTTCTTCCATTAATAAGTCCGTCGATGTTAAGACTGTCAGCAGTATGTTTTAAGCTCTTGATAGAGTAAATTTTGGGGGCTAAATTCTCATTAGCCAACACCCGTCCCTCTGCGTTGACTAGTTTTAGTTTTCCTGATCTCTTCTTCGGTACTCTGTCCCACTAGATGCTGAGCGCCACCTCATTTGGACACGACAATCGCGTTGAATATGCCCTGTACGTCCGCATCTGAAACACTTTACATTTGGAGGGGATCGTCTGCTTTCTTTCAAAGAGTCAAACTTCTCTATCAGTGATTGAAACATTTGGTTTAGCGTTTTTAAGTTGACCTCATGTCCATTGCTCATTTCTTCTCCCTCCTGAATTGAAACAGCTCTTACTTTTGGCCTGGACATATTATTTGATGATTCGATTTCAAGGGCTCGAATCAACACTTCTCTGCTATTATGGAAGCGTTCTCGACGAAGTAACTTTGCTAAGTCCGAGTCTCGTAATCCGTTAATAAAGCGATCTACCGTGAAGGGATCTCTGTAATTTTCTGGCATTTCTGGGTAAGCTAAATACATCGGCCTCCTAATATCTGCTTCATACTCTTGCAATGATTCTCCTGGTCTTTGCTGACGAATATTTAATTCTGACCAATGTAAATTTCGCAAGTGTTCGCCATACCTTCTTTCTAACGCTGCCACTAAAGCGTTATAATTCTGTTTTTGTTCGACTGGAATGGACCGTAAAAGTCCCACAGCAGGTTCTCGTAGAGCTACTAACAATGCTCTAGCTTTTTCATCCTCAACTGTTGTTTGTAAGTAGACCAGGAAGACGTACCATCGAAATTTGGAGGCTTAATGTTTTGGTTGGAATTCACAACACATCCCTGAGCTTTCATTTTGTTGTGTTCGTTTTGGAGCTGTATACTGTTTTGACACGTCCTGGAATTTTTCTTCCATGGTTTGAAAAATTTCTTCCCTAACATTCTGTACCTTTTCTTCAACATTATGTACCTTTTCTTCTACATTCTGCAATTTATTTTGTACCTTTTGTTCCACACTATGCATTCTTTGAGTTATTTCTTCCTTAAGATCTTCGGTTGCAGTCTTAAACTCTTCTCTCAGCTGTTCGGAGTTGCTCTTTATTTGGTCAAAGTTTTCCTGCATGTCGTTCTGGTTTTGTTCCATGGTCTGTCTTATATCGTTCTGGTTTTGAGCCATTTGAGCTGCGAGAGCCTGCATCATTTTAGTTAGATCTTCCATCTTTGCTGATCCTTGTCTAGTAAGCATCAACTTCCTGATAAATCACTTAAAACGTTTATTTTAGGCTTATAACGCGAATGTCGAAGTCGGTTTTTCAATATCTCTTCCAATTCTTAAATAGAACCTAATGGAATGTTCTGGAATATACTGGTAAATGCTACTCTTTCTGCTACTAGGCAAATGTAGAAGTCACTTTTTGATTATCTCTTTTGGTTCTCGAATAGACCGTCGTAGAATGTTATGGAATATTCTAGAAATAATTTCTAATTTTTACTTTTAAAATAACTAAGCTACTGTCGAAGTCGGTATTTGTATATCTCTTCTAGTTTTTGAATAGAACGTCGTAGAATGTTATGGAATCTTCTAGAAATTCTTTCTAATTCTTACTTTTGAAATAACTAAACTAATGTCGAAATCGGTATTTGTATATCTCTTCTAGTTTTTGAATAGAACGTCGTAGAATGTTATGGAATCTTCTAGAAATTCTTTTTAGTTCTTACTTTTGAAATTACTAAGCTAATGTCGAAGTCTCTTTTTGGATATTTCTTCTGGTTTTCGAATAGGGCGTCGTAGAAAGTGATGGAATATTCTAGAAATTCTTTCTAATTCTTACTTTTTAACTAACTAAGCTAATATCGAAGTCGATTCTTAAATATCTCTTTTGGTTTTTGAATAAATCAATATCGAACTTCTTCGAATATTCTGGAAAAATCACTTACTGTTTTTCCGTCCAATTGTCCTAGCCGGTGGTACTATGTAAGGGTAGTCTTTGCACTATTCAGTTCTGAATATTCTGGCAAAATCACTTACTGTTCTTCTTTTCAATTGTCCTAGCCGGTGGTACTACGTAAGGATAGTCTTTGCACTATTTATTTCTTTTAATCCCACTTCTGACACCAATTGTTACGGGTTCACAACGACAAATTAAAACTCGCAATTGTTGAAAACGATACGTCAATTTATTCCCATAAATTATGTACAAAAACACGCACTTAAACTTACTAATAACTTGCTAATAATTCACTACCTTAATACGCCTATTAACTTCGCGTTAACATCTAGCGATCACTACCATTGGTTATCTCAGACTGCCCGATGCACGACGTCCGGCCCTATATATGAGGGTCTGCCTACAATTCGAGAATTTTCCATCTTTGTTCGATTCCGAATCATTCCGCCCTTTTCTGGAGCCGGACCGTTCACATACCAGTTTGTCACAGATAACGCAACAAAAACCTAGATTAAGAATACAACCATGAAATACGTCAACCTAAAACTACACTAAACCTAAATAAATTCTAACTATAAAATTTAAATAACTTAAATTTGTAACACTATGTAATTGACGAGTAGAATGAGTTTTTTAGTGTTAAAATTTAATTTGATAAAAACTGTTCAAAACACTATATAAGATGTTGCTTGATTGGAGAACGATTTCATTGATGGCTACGAGCATCCGGTATACAATAATTTAAAAAGCCATCCTGTAGGTTAGAGACAAACTGCACCAGGGCTATCAAAATGGACGGGCCACGATCCTCCACTTTGTTGACGTCACATCCGGGGCTGATTTTTTTTTGGTCACGTTACGACACAGCTGATTGTCTTTAAAATTTTGAAGTTGGAATGACGGTTCATGGATATTTGATTTTTTGTTAAATAGAGCCGTTTTTGAGATTGTTTCTACTTTATTCTGGCAGAACAATTTTTTTTTTAATGTATAGTAAGCCCTAATTTTTCATAGCCGCTTCATTAGCTCACACAAAAATTAAGTTTGAAGCAGAAGCGAATGTGACAATCACATATGACAAAGTCAAATACATGTCAAATATAACAGTTGGCATGTGGTACATGGCGGGTAATTTGAATTCAAAATAAGGAATGCTAAATCTTGAAGATTTTAACCTTTTAATCATGTTGCTTCCTTACAAACATTTGGTGGAATATCGGGATGGTGTCTGAGAATATTTCACTGAAATTTTGCGGAAATCTGTAGTGCCATTTTGAAAATATCCTAATAAAATAAAAAAATTCAGCCCCGGGAGAACAGCTCATTTTTTCAGGGTCGTGGCCTCTATTTTTGTGTTGGCCTTGACTGCACAAGCGTTATATTGTTTCAAATCCCCCTGTAAATGTTTAGAACCGAACCGAACCGAACCCCCTGTAAATGTTTAGTACGGTGCACAAAGTTGGAGAGGCGCTGATTCGTGCACGACATCCCGGTATACTGCGCCAATTTAGTAATACAACTCCCACCGTGTAAGTGTCTGGTCTATCTCTGTCATTCGTCTATGGGTAAATCCATATCAAATCAACCACGAAAATGGTGATTTTCGTTTTGACCATCTCCGATTTTGATGATTTTTGGTACACTTATTGTCCTTATAAAAAAACTTAAAAATTCAAAATTTTAGATTTTTCGACTTAGTGGTTTCTGTGTTATGAATTTTTGAAAATTCAAAAAATGGTACATTTGGCTCTTACAGGCACTAACAAAAATACTAATATCTTGAAAACTGCTGAACCTATAGACAAGTGTGATGCCTCAATTTAAAGGTACTTCAAAGACCTTTTTAACGATGTATCACACAGCATACTTTTTTATTTAAAAAAATCAAAATTAAAAAAAAAAAAATTTTTAAAAACAGTATTTTTGATTTTTTTCTTTTTTGATATTTTTTTCCTTAAGGTATTCCCAAAATATATTGCAAATTTTAGGATCGAGAAATAACGGGTTCTAAGTTAAAAACAAAATAAAACTTTTATTAAATGGAAAATATACACAATTTGAATGAGAAATCTTATATATGTTAGTCCAGCGACCTCAGAGTTAAGAAACAGGATAAGTAATATTGAAAAATAAAACACTAAACAGCTAAATTAACTAAAAAATCCTTATATGTGTAATATTTAATTTTTTAACTTTATTTCCAGAATGTTTGAAGAATCCAACATTTCTTCAGCAGACAGTATATATGTTCTACCCGTTGCAGTATTTGGGTTAATTTTTCTTAGTATTGAACTTTATCCTACTACTAATATGTCAGCCTTGGGTTTGGGGTACCAACTTTCTACTCCACTTTCCATATTTTTTTCTATAATACACCCCAACCACCAGAAGTTGTCAAAGTTTATGGCATCAAATCCCGAATCAATGTTTTGTAGCTCCACTTTTGTTAAAGCTTCTTTTGAGATCCTTAGCTGCTGAACCTGTTCTTCAGGGCTGAGGGAGAAAGTCTTTGTTATTATTTTATTTTGTTCCAAAGTTGATTGAAATCGGTTCAGGCGTGTTCGAGTTATTTTGTATATAAACACACCGTCAGACGATAGACATAGAGACTTTTTTATTATTGGTTTAGATGTTTTAGGACCTTAATAATTAATTTTATTAAATTTAAAAAGTCAAAAAATCAAGATCTGAATAGTCCATCATACCGTATGATATGGTGGAATAAAAAATCATACAGATACGCTGATATTTCAAAAATAATTCGGCACTTAACCTGCTTCTATTTCTGGTTCTTTTGAAAGTTTAATTCGGCAACTATCACAGATTTTCATTCCTGTCTAAACACCTTTGAAAGAACACATCAACTTTGTCACATTTCGTAACTTTCCCGAATAGCCAGAATGATTGTTTTGATTTTTATGGATTACAACAATCAATAAAAAATTTATTCCACTGTTTTTGCTTATTTTGTGCCATTTTGAGGGTAAATCAAATTATAAACAGCAGGACTGACCAAATAATAAGGGCTAAGAAAGACTATGATATGTTTAAACGAGAAATTTCTTGGGACTATCTAGGTTGGTTGGGCGACTAATCAGAAATAAGATGCATTTTTAACAGGAACAACTTATTTCAGGTGAACAAAACCTTTCTACAAAACTTTCAGGATTGAACACGTTTCTGTAATGAGACGGCAAGAATTTAACATGACACATCTTGTTTTTCTAGTGTATTAAAAGAAGTTTATGGTAAAATAACATCACCTAGAAGGGGGGGAGGTCAGCAAGGGGGGAGGGACTTACGTTAATTTTATGCAAAAAGTGAGGGGAAATCTGAAAAATTGTTCAAAATTAAAAAAAAAACAATAAGTTTTAATTATGAATGCATTGGCTATGACATGGTCAATAATGCATACAATTTTTTATGCAGGATTTTATTGTTATTATTTTTCTAACAGGAACCCATTCTTTCTCCATCCTAAAATTTGGAATATATGTTGGGAATACAATAAGGTAAAAAATATCAAAAATGAAAAAAATCCAAAAAAAAATTTTTTTCAAAAATTTCGAATTTTTTTTTTATAAAAAAGTATGCCGAGTGACACATCGTTGGAAAGGTCTTAATACCTTTAAATTAAGCTATTACACTTTTCTCTACATTTAGTAGTTTTCAAGATACTACTATTTACTAAGTGCCTGTAAGAGCCAAATTGACCATTTTTTCATTTTACAAAAATTCATAACACAAAAACAAATGATCCAAAAAATCTAAAATCTTGGATTTCGGAGCTTTTCTAGGGGCGAAATAAGTGTACCAAAAATCATCAAAATCGGAGATGGTCAAAACAATTGAGTGGTTGATTTGATATGGATTTACCCAGATATATGAACAACGGAACTACTAATATATTTTTTTTTAAATTTGACCCGGTTAGGTATAGTTTATTGTAGAAAATTAAATAAGTTCTTAATATAATAACAATAAAAAATAAAACTATATATAAAAAAAATCAAATAAAAATTAAATATAAAATACCTCATCCAAACCTCTCTGTGAAGGAAGCGTCCCGTTGCCCCTCTGAACAGCCAGACTCACGTTTTGAAAAATAAATGACTTAATTATTGAACCACTTCCCAATGTGCCCCTTGTATGTTTACTAATTTTTTCTATCAGTTGTTTGGCTTCTTCTGCAAAGGGACCAAGCGTTTCAACAGAAAAGGGCACAAAACAAAAGTGGTCCAAAAGTTCCTCATACTTTCTTCTCTTTGTGGACTCACCCAGACGACAAACCTCTCCTGCTTTTTTTAAAGACAAGTGAATCTATGACTGACACAAAGAATCTTTACATGTGACATCCCACAAGAGAGGCTTGCCAGACTTCCATGGAAATCTGGTCATTCCATCTACGCGTTTTCCATCACTTCGACACACTCCAACGGGTTCAAGGACTGAAGGGAATCCTGCAGAAGTCTAAACCCGTTGAAGGATGTTGTTCAGCTCACTGTGACGAGCCATCCTTCCTGCACTCTTGTGGCAACTCAGGCCATGGTAGCCATAAATATCTACATTTTGGTCACAAGAAGTGCAATCATGAGGACCGTACACAGGAACACCCAATCTCAAAGCGACGGAAACGCGGAAAGTCTGATCGTCCAAGAGAGTACCCAAAGAAGAAGAAGGCAGAGCATTGAGCCAAGCGTGACTTTCTGGTTCTTGCAATGCAAGTAGTCTGGCCTTTGTTCGTAAATCTTGGCAATTCAAAAGGGCACCACGAGTCAATGCCCCGGATGCCACCTTATCAAAGTCTCTTTGAGAGGTTGGAAGAACATCGGGAATACACTGGAGATCTGACATTTTTATCCATTGGTTGAGGGCTTCCTCGAAGTCAAAATCAGGACAAGACATTTTTGGAAGAATAAGGTTAATCAATTTAGATGAATCTTGAACGGATCCCAGAAAAGCAAATTGAAGAGGTTTCCCTAATACCAAGTCCACCAAATTTAACGGGGAGCGTACATTGTGACCAAGAATTTATATCGAATTTGCAATTACAAATTTCTTCTAAAGTAGATTTTAATATAAAGTCGTATTTTTTTAATAATTGAGGGTGATTCCAGCAAGGGAAACATCGTAATAAATATGAGATTCTAGGAATTGCAAGTGAATTTTTCAATAAGAAATAAGCAGCATGGGAATTCAATATAATAAGGTTTTTAACAAAAAAGGAAAGAACATTAATTTTTTTTTGTAAAGATATGATAAAGAATCATTCGTGACATAAATAATATTTGGAGAAATAGATTTGAATTTTTGTACAATCGACGAATGTTCATTTTCGTTGGCTAAAACGTGGATTTCACATTTTTTTGAATTTAAAAACAGTTTCTGGATCGCCAGCCAATGTTCCGTCATCCAAGTACCACATGTTGAATTCTGATTTAAGATTGGAAATCATAGGATGAATCAGTAAGCAAAATATTGCTGGCCCTAAAGGATCGCCTTGCTGGACGCCTCTCTCAGAAAAAATTATATGCTCGCCAAAAGATAGTAGAGAAGGTTCTTGATAACATTGATTTATAAAAGGGGAAAATTCAGGAAAAAATTCATTTACTCTCGAGATGATAGTGTCTCTAAACCCCATATTAAAGGCATTTAGAAAATCAATTTTTAAGACAACTTTTGTTGAAGAATGATAAAAAGAGCAGTAGCGTCTCAATGAATGAGCTACTGCCTCAGAACCACATTTAAGACCAAAACCAAGCTGATGAGTTTGAAGATAATTCGTTAGTTTTTCTTTTAATCTGAAACAAGCAATTTTGAAAGTAATTCTGCGTAGAGTGAATCCAACAGCTATAGGACGGATGCCTCCATCATTTTTAGTCAACGCGCAAAGTGAAGCGCCGTATAGAATTGCTGCGACTTTACGAGGGATTAGTCCTTGAAGCATTAGAGACGAAACACGAGCAAGAGAAGAAAGTAGGTTGGATGAGAAACAGCCAAGTTCGTCAGAAATTAAATCTTTTAGATGCTGTGGTCTCAACCCATCTAAACCTCCAGCTGATCCAGGTTTTAAAAGATCTAACTGCATTTTGAATTTCTTTAGCTGAAACTTCATCAAAGTTGTTGGAGTTGTTGTTGATTTCTGGAAAACTGCGATTGTCCGGGTGGGTTGGATGTTTTTCTTGAAGGGCGTTGAACGTATTTAAATCTGACGGAGCTATGATGTCATCGGAACATAGTAAACGTACGGCTCCACTAATGTCTCCATCTGATAATTTAGATTCGACTTTTTTTGCTAAAATTTCATTTTGCGATTTTGTTTTTCTTGATGTTTGGGGTTTCTTTGTTGATTCCGGACAATATATGGAGAGTAAAATTTCCATTGAATTACTTTTCTGTGCTTTCCAGGAAGTCAAATTTGCTTTTACTGCTGTTGTCAAAGAAGATGTTTTTTTCTTGGATTTATTTGGTAATTTTAAGACCGCATATGGGAAAATAAATAACAGGAACCAGTTATCTAAAATATTTTGGGAAAGGCACTTATTTAAAATTGTAGAATGTTCCTGAGCTATAACTTTTCTTGCTCCTTTTGGAATTCTCTTGATAAGAGGAATTTGGGATTTTAGATTTGCCAATTGTTTGCTGATAAAAGATGGATCCAATAAATTTTCTGATGAAATATCAAAGTTAATGTGTTTCATCTTAAAGTGTTGTTTTAAACCGCGTTCGTTTGGAAAAATCTTGCTGCATAAAGAGCATTCAAAATCAGTGCGTGCATTATTTGAGAGAGAACCTTCGTTATCTGTTGAGTTCTTAACTGATTTGGATGGCGTGGTTGATATAGAGGAATTTGTATCTGGAATTTGACTTGATAATAAACGATGAAATTTGGAAACATGAATTTTTAGACCGCATTCATTCTTAAATGTCTTTCCACATGAATTACAAAATGAGTCAGGATGTGCTTCTTTTTCTATTTTTAAATCTAGTAGCAGGTCGTAATGACCTGAATCAGGAACTCCAGAAAAAAGTAGATGAATTTTATTGGTATAATTTTCATTAATGAAGATTGAGGGGCTATTTTCTTCCGTTACTAAATCGTTCTCATTGAAAATTAAATTATTATAGATGCAAAAATTTAATTTGTGAACTTCAGAAAGGGCAGTGCATTCAAAATTTCCTCCGTATTTACCATTTTTAGACATTTTTTCACAATATTGTTCTTTCGAAATTTCAACAGGAACAAAATTTTTGAAAGAAGGCCAATTTTTGTTAATGTAATCAACAGCTTAATTTCATTCAACATTATTATGATTATTCTGGGTATTATAAAGATGTTTACTAACCGAACGAAATAAGCAGTTACCATCGCGAGCAATTGGAATTCTTCTGAAGGGCATATAATTTTGTAAAAATTTCTGACAGATTTTTCAAATGCATGTCATTTTCGAAAATATTCGTAAAAACTTCCTAAATCTCGAAGAGGCTGTGATAGTTTTATACTTTTTGTGGAATACAGGTCTGGAATATTCGGTATTTTAGTGTATAACAATTTTATAAAGCTTGTAAATAGGTAAAAATATAAAAAGTTTGTTTGCAAAGAATTGAATTTTTTGAAAACTAAGGCAATTTTCCCACTGTTTTCTAGTACATCCTAGTAAAACACAGTTTTCTAGACTTATTGTCGTTATTTGTTTTTAGCCCGCTTTATTTTTTATTACACAATACTTAAACTACTAGTCAAACTAAATGTAATCGTTTAGTATCAAAGGTGAACCGGCAAGTAAACAAAGATAGGTAGGTCAGCGGATTATTTTTGAAGCTGAAACGAACACATTATTTTCTTCAAATTTTAATTTTTGCGTAAAGAGAAATGAAGCGGCTAAAAAAAATTACTACTGGTATGTCTGAAAAATATTATTTTATAAAAATATAATAAAAAATAGTAGGAAAATTACCTTAGTTTTTAAAAAATTCAAAAAATATTAGTTGTTCATATCATATCTAACTTATGTTTATAAAGCTGGACCACCAGTGTCGTGAAAATTCGACATATATTTATAAGATCCGAACACCGGTCTATTCTATTCACCGTGCTGGCAAAGTGCCACTTAAGTTGACATATCTTCGTAGTGTACTGTCGGGTGTCCATTAAGCGTATTATCTGCTCGGATTTTTGGTTTTTTGGGCCCTGATTGGTTGATTTCAAAATGTGAGCTAATCAAAGCCTGAGACAAAAAAATCCGCGCCGAACAGCTAGCCAAAGTGCTACAATTTCTTCCACTTACTACCCTGTTTCCACCAATGCAGGCCCACCCCGATTTAAAAAACGCATCAGGTGACACTGCATTTAAAACCGGTGCAAATCCATACAACAAAATGAAATCTACCTGTGTTTTTTAAAGTTTCTTTTTTATATATTTAATGTTTTTTTCTTTTACTATAAAAGAATTCTAAATATAATTCTTAACGGTATTTTAAAGGAAGGTTCAAATGCAGCTAGTAGCATAGTAAAGTAATTTAGACGAGTGGGTTTATAGTGGAACGACTGTTCACACACAATGGGTTTAGTTTATTAACAGAGGTTTGCACGAGACAGTGTTTTAGATGAATTAGTAATAGTATTTTGCTATACACTAAATTTCTTGTCCGTCGAGACATGTTTAGTAAGTGTATCTTAGTGGTTGGGGCTGCTTATCGACCTTAAAAATAGAATCAAATGGGCTACTGTTGAGCCATAATAGACCCATTGGTCGTCGAGTTACATTTTAACCTTACTTTACGGAACTATGAATCCGGCTTTATACCCTGTTTCCAGCAATGTATGCCCACCCCGATTCAAAAAACGCGTCAGATGACGCTGCATTTAAAACCGGTGCAAATCCATGGCCCATCGCGTGATGGGTTTTTTGAATCGGGGTGGGCAGGCATTCGTGGACACAGGGTATTAGCATTTTTCTGTTTATATTTTTATTAAAGAAAATAATATTCAGAAGAAATATAATTGTTTTTTATTTAATCTTTTTCTATTCCATCCTTTTGTTCTATAGTACAAAACATGGAAAACACCAACAAATGTTATCAACATTACTTTTTTTGCTAAAAATTCCACCGAAATTTAAAAAAAAAACATCAAAACTTACACTTAAGTGGCAGAAATTGTAGCACTTGCACTCAGTGAAAGAAATGTCAAAGTGGAACTTTGAGAGCACGGTGGATAGAATAGACCGGTGTTCGGATCTTATATATATATATATGTCGAATTTTTCACGTCACTGGTGGTCCAGCTGATTTTTGTAAACAAAAGTTAGATCTGATAAGAACCACGGAACAACTGATATTTTTTAAATTTTTTGAGAACTAAGGCAATTTTCCTACTGTTTTCTAGTACATCCTTATAAAATGTAATTTTCTAGACGTATTGTCGTTGGTTTTTTTAGCCCGCTTTATTTTTTATTACACAAAACTTATACAAGTCAAACAGAATGTGATCGTTTAGTATCAAAGGTGAACCGAGGACTATTGGGTAGTAAACAAAGATGTAGGTCAGCGGATGATTTTTTTTTTTCTTCGAATTTTAATTTTTGTGTAAAGAGAAATGAAGCGGGCTAAAAAAAATAACGACTGGTATGCCTGAAAAATATTATTTTATAACAATATACTAAAAAATAGTAGGAAAATTGCCTTAGTTTTCAAAAAATTCAAAAAATATTAGTTGTTCATTTATATCTAACTTTTGTTTAAAAAAATCAGCTGGTCCACCAGTGACGTGAATTCGACATATATTTTTAAGATCCGAACACCGGTCTATTCTATCCACCGTGCTTTGAGAGCACCTGCAAGTCCTTAAAGTCAAACTGAGGAAAACTTGGGACTTAAGTTCTAGGTGTGAAAGTGGCCCTCAATTTCGTCTAACCTTACATTTGTCAGTAGATTTTGTTTTTTTTGTCATTCTAAATTTTCCAACAAAAAAATATTAAAATAAATAAAAGCTGCAAAGTGGCCCCACAATGTGGCTTTTAAAAACTTTGGTGTTTGTGTGTCTGTTGTCGCAGTTTGGTCTGGGTGACAATTTTGATCCTCAAGATGGGGAGTTTGCAGAGTTTGAGGATTTTGATGAGGAAGGTATATTTTTTGGTTCTTGTTGGTTTTACCAGCGTTCTTAATACATATATTATGAATGTTTTTTGCATTAAATCGATTTGGACTGTTTTTAGTCCATTTAGATGAGGAAAACTATAGCCAAAAAAAATCAGTATGCCAAAAAAATGAGTCCAAGTATAGCCAAAAAAATGAGGTTTGGTAGAGCATCTCACCGATTTTGACAATTTTTGGTACATTTCTCGGTACATTTATTCTACCCATAAAGTGGATAAAAATCTCCAAATTTCAAATTTTTTCAAGTTTCTTTTAAATTAAATTTTGAAAATAAAAATACTGCCAATTTGGCTCAAACATGTATTAACAAACAACTACTTACACCAGGATAGTAATATATAGCACTTATTTGAATGGTCCTTAAAGTAGGTACTTTTTGAAGAGATATTACATGATCAATTTTTTATAAAAAACAAAACTTAGAAAAAAATTTCTCAAATGGTATTTTTGATTTTTTTTTTCTTTAATTTTTGTACAAGATTCTAACAAAATTTCAAGTTATCAATTGAAATGAAGGGTTCATGTTAAAAATAAATGTTAACAATAAAAATACTAGGAAAATGATAAGTAATTTAAAAAAAATACAAAAAACATACATTCTAAAGAAAAAATAACTGAATTATATTTAAACATTATCTATTTTTGTAATTTTATACAAATGCCTGACTTTAAATTTTTAAACAATTTTATCATCAAATATTGTGATTCATTTTTGACACACTTCCTGTGAACCCATTTTAATAAAATTTAGTTGAGGGTTGTAAGAAGGAGAAAGTTGACATACCTTAGGATAGGGTGTTTGACAGTTGTAAAAAAAAAATATATATTTATTTTTGGATATCTCTTTAGGTCTTAGGAATGCTAAAAACAAACTTTTTTGTTTAATTTTTTCTCAAATTCATAGCTTTTTTTATTAAATAAATTCATTGAATTGAAACAATTAGCCACATGATTCAAAACAGGCGGTCTACCAATCAGCTGCAAGTGACGTCACAAAACAGCGAGGGGTGAACAGCTAACCCAAAATGTGTACACCGATTGTGAAAATTCACAATTTTTTGTTAAGATTGTGAGGGATTGTGGTAAGATTGTGAGGGATTACCACAGTCCTTCACAATCCCTCACAAAGGAAACTATAGACATGATGACCTTTTGTTTTTTTTTTTTGGTGGCAAGAATTTTTGATGGGCTGTCGTCCCCCCACCCCTTCAGGCATGATACACCGCTGCACAGTCCTCCACAATCCCTCGCAATCCCTCACAATCTTACCACAATCCCTCACAATCTTACCACAATCCCTCACAATCTTTACACAATCTTAGCAAAAGATTGTGGATTTTCACAATCGGTTGGGTTAGCTGTTCACCCCTCATAATAAACATAATCTCAAAAATTTCATCGTCATTTACGAAATAGTTATATATATTATAGATATAATAGAAACAATTTAGCTATACTCACATCAAAGTGATCTTCACAAATGTAAAGTGAAGATGTATTAGATAAGGCGCTTCGTTCTCTTCGAGCAAGTTCTAGCCACTTTTTCTGACAAGTTTGATTTATTTCATTAAAAAACAGAAGTTTTACAATATCATCAAAAATTGGTACAATTTTTCTAAATCCCTATAATAGACAGTTAATCTTAATGTAGGTTGTTTCATTTAAAATGTTAACGAACAAAACATAAATTATTAAAAACACTATTGTTAAAGCTAAAATACACTCTGGCTCACAACACATTAAAAAATTAAAACAAATCCAGATCTGATACCTGATAAGCTAAAAATTCAATGATGGAGTAAAAACATTGCTTAATTAGAAATTCTTTTAGTTTAAATTTAAATGCATTAAATGGTAGATCTCTTGTACTTTGAGGGAGTTTATTATATAAGACAGGCGCATAATGTAATGTTGCGTTCCTAGAGGTCCCGAGCCAAAGAAACTGCACTCGAACATCAGTTCTGTGTCTCGTATTATGTTGATGTATGTCTTCAACCCTTGTGTAACTTTGCGAGTTTTTATGAAAATAAATTCAAATTCAAATTTTCTTTATTCAAGAGAACCTAGCAAAGTTAACAATGTTAGCAAACAAAAAAAATAAAGAAGACATTCTAAGATATACTGCGATCGAATAGTCAATATACCCAGATTTTGAAAAAAAGGTTTGACATTTTCTCGATATTTAATGCCTGCCAAGATTCTAACTGCTCTGCGCTGCAAACCAAAGATGCGTGAGGTATGTGCTGAGTGACCCCAGGCCAGAAGTGCATACACAGCGATAGAGTGGAACAACCCGTAGTATGCCAACTTAAGTGTGTCCTCTTCTACTATTTTTGAGATATTACGGAGAACATAAATGGATGAACATAGCCTCTTTGAGGTTACTTTCACATGCTGTTCAAAAGTTAATTTTAGGTCAAGGGTCACTCCCTGCTGTAGACACATGAATAAATAGTTTTTCAGGTGTTTTTATGCTATTATTCAAACACTGAGGCACTACACACCACTTATAGGACATTTTTTTACATAAAAAACAGTAGAAACACAGACCAAAAGCAAATAAACACTTGAATGCCGTGTATCTGTCCGCGAGTTTACTGCACTGTGACGTCATTGATTTTTTGATTTTTGAGCCAAAATGAGGACAGCTACAAATTGTTATTTTAAATTTTTTTAAATTATCAATTTTAAAAAAACTTCTTAATTTTGCTAAGACCTTACATAATTATTTAGTAGGTACTTATTTACTAATACCTATCTATCTAATAAAAATTGTAACAATACATCATAGTCCATGGATTTGTTGAAAAATACTATAAAAATACTTCACTTCCGGTTACTAGTTAGAAAGTTTCATGATGCTTGTCCATATATGTTATGAACTTTAATTGAGCATGTTGGAAGCCATTTTCTTATAAAAACTTCGTTATAGTTATGTAACTTTGAGCATGATTTTAATATTACAATGGTAAAGATGTTCAATCATCTACCACAATCAATTAAAATCTTACCTTCATTAACCTCCATAAACCTAGCAAGCCCACCTTAATAAAAATTTAAAAAATGTATTCCAGAATTATGTGCTTTTTATGTGCTAATTTCGTCCACTTTTTAAAATTTTTGTGCTCCTTTGGTTTCCACGGAAATTAAAAAAAATGATTGGCGTGCTGGCTTTATATAAAGCTAGCAAGCCCATACAGAAATAATCAATATTTTTATAATATTTATATGCGAAAATTAAGTGCTTTTTATGTGCTCCCGTTTGCTAAAAATAAAATTCCATTTATCAAGTTTTTAACCTTTTTTTTAAAGAAAATGTGTGGGCTGGCTAGGTTTATATAAACCTAGCAAGCCCACCTCAACAAAAATAAATAAAATACATTCCAGAATTATGTGCTTTTTATGTGCTAATTTCGTCCACTTTTTAAAATTTTTGTGCTCCTTTGGTTACCACAGAAATTTAAAAACATGATTGGCGTGCTAGCTTTATATAAAGCTAGCAAGCCCATACAGAAATAATCAATATTTTTATAATATTTATATGCGAAAATTAAGTGCTTTTTATGTGCTCCTGTTTGCTAAAAACAAAATTTCATTTATCAAGTTTTTAAGCTTTTTAAAAAAAAATGGGCTGGCTAGGTTTATATAAACTTAGCAAGCCCACCTCAATCAAAATAAATAAAATACATTCCAGAATTATGTGCTCTTTATGTGCTAATTTCGTCCACTTTTTAAAATTTTTGTGCTCCTTTGGTTTTCACGGAAATTTAAAAAAATGATTGACGTACTTACAATACAGAAATAATAAATATTTTTATGCCCACCTCAATAAAAATTTAAAAAATTTATTCCAAAATTATGTGCTTCTAATGTGCTAATTTCGTCCACTTTTTAAAATTTTTGTGCTCCTTTGGTTTCCACGGAAATTTAAAAAAATGATTGGCGTGCTAGCTTTATATAAAGCTAGCAAGCCCATACAGAAATAATCAATATTTTTATAATATTTATATGCGAAAATTAAGTGCTTTTTATGTGCTCCCGTTTGCTAAAAACAAAATTTCATTTATCAAGTTTTTAAGCTTTTTTTTTAAAAATGTGTGGGCTGGCTAGGTTTATATAAACCTAGCAAGCCCACCTCAATAAAAATAAATAAAATACATTCCAGAATTATGTGCTCTTTATGTGCTAATTTCGTCCACTTTTTAAAATTTTTGTGCTCCTTTGGTTTCCACAGAAACTTAAAAAAATGATTGACGTGCTAGCTTTATATAAAGCTAGCAAACCCATACAGAAATAGTAAATATTTTTATAATATTTATATTCGAAAATTAAGTGCTTTTTATGTGCTTCCGTTTGCTCAAAACAAAATTCCATTTACCAATTTTTTAAGCTTTTTTTTTTAAATGTGTGGGCTGGCTAGGTTTATATAAACCTAGCAAGCCCACCTCAATAAAAATAAATAAAATACATTCCAGAATTATGTGCTCTTTATGTGCTAATTTCGTCCACTTTTTAAAATTTTTGTGCTCCTTTGGTTTTCACGGAAATTTAAAAAAATGATTGACGTACTACAATACAGAAATAATAAATATTTTTATGCCCACCTCAATAAAAATTTATTCCAAAATTATGTGCTTTTAATGTGCTAATTTCGTCCACTTTTTAAAATTTTTGTGCCCCTTTGGTTTCCACGGAAATTTAAAAAAATGATTGGCGTGCTAGCTTTATATAAAGCTAGCAAGCCCATACAGAAATAATCAATATTTTTATAATATTTATATGCGACAATTAAGTGCTTTTTATGTGCTCCCGTTTGCTAAAAACAAAATTTCATTTATCAAGTTTTTAAGCTTTTTTTTTTTTAAAAATGTGTGGGCTGGCTAGGTTTATATAAACCTAGCAAGTCCACCTCAATAAAAATAAATAAAATACATTCCAGAATTATGTGCTCTTTATGTGCTAATTTCGTCCACTTTTTAAAATTTTTGTGCTATTTTGGTTTCCACGGAAACTTAAAAAAATGATTGACATGCTAGCTTTATATAAAGCTAGCAAACCCATACAGAAATAATAAATATTTTTATAATATTTATATTCGAAAATTAAGTGCTTTTTATGTGCTTCCGTTTGCTCAAAACGAAATTCCATTTACCAATTTTTTAAGCTTTTTTTTTTAAATGTGTGGGCTGGCTAGGTTTATATAAACCTAAAAGGGGGTTTTGCGCACGGAGAACACGATCTGAAAATGGCAGGCATTAAAGGATGAGAGCTGTTAGTTTTCCATTGTCAGCCTCTTGACAGATATCATCAGTTACATTCGCTAATGCAGATGAACAACTGTGGTTTTTCCGAAATCCTGATTGTGTTTCGGGTAGAATAAGATTTTTTTTCCACATACTCATTAAGTTGCTGTTTCATTAGTTTGTCAAAAACTTTAGATTTGATGGGTGACAACAACAAAAATCACAATGACGGTTGACCCGTATGCAGAAATGACATAGGCGTGTGCAAAAATGACATAAGCGTGTGCAAAACGTTTCGCACACAGCGTGCGCAAAATGCCATTTTCAGATCGTGTTCTCCGTGCGCAAAACCCCCTTTTACAAGACAGTCGTATAAAATAGTTATTTAAACAACAAGGTTTGAAAACGACTCTATGCACACGATCGAGACAGTTTGGTAGACCGAGCCGAAGGCGAGGTCTACAAGTCGAGGGAGTATACAAAGAGGTTTTCAAACGAGTTTTTTACAATATTTTTTATACGACTGCTAATAAAGAAAGAAAAATCAAATTTTAATTTAACTTGTTTTTATTTCCGACATTTTTACAACAAAACTTTAAACATTCAACAATTTTTTGACGTATCTAATCAACAAAACATACGAGCAGTGACGGTTGCTACGGAACTAAGCCAACTTATATTGATGGGTGACAACAACAAAAATCACAATGACGGGAGACCCGTATGCAGAAATGACATAGGCGTGCGCAAAAATAACATAAGCGTGTGCAAAACGTTTTGCACACAGCGTGCGCAAAATGCCATTTTCAGATCGTGTTCTCGGTGCGCAAAACCCCCTTTTACAAGACAGTCGTATAAAAAAATATTTATTATTTCTGTATGGGCTTGCTAGCTTTATATAAAGCTAGCACGGCAATCATTTTTTTAAATTTCCGTGGAAACCAAAGGAGCACAAAAATTTTAAAAAGTGGACGAAATTAGCACATTAAAAGCACATAATTTTGGAATAAATTTTTTAAATTTTTATTGAGGTGGGCATAAAAATATTTATTATTTCTGTATTGTAGTACGTCAATCATTTTTTTAAATTTCCGTGAAAACCAAAGGAGCACAAAAATTTTAAAAAGTGGACGAAATCAGCACATAAAAAGCACATAATTCTGGAATGTATTTTATTTATTTTTATTGAGGTGGGCTTGCTAGGTTTATATAAACCTAGCCAGCCCACACATTTAAAAAAAAAAAAAGCTTAAAAAAATTGGTAAATTGAATTTTGTTTTGAGCAAACGGAAGCACATAAAAAGCACTTAATTTTCGAATATAAATATTATAAAAATATTTATTATTTCTGTATGGGTTTGCTAGCTTTATATAAAGGTAGCACGTCAATCATTTTTTTAAGTTTCCGTGGAAACCAAAGGAGCACAAAAATTTTAAAAAGTGGACGAAATTAGCACATAAAGAGCACATAATTCTGGAATGTATTTTATTTATTTTTATTGAGGTGGGCTTGCTAGGTTTATATAAACCTAGCCAGCCCACACATTTAAAAAAAAAAAGCTTAAAAAAATTGGTAAATGGAATTTTGTTTTGAGCAAACGGAAGCACATAAAAAGCACTTAATTTTCGAGTATAAATATTATAAAAATATTTATTATTTCTGTATGGGTTTGCTAGCTTTATATAAAGCTAGCACGTCAATAATTTTTTTAAGTTTCCGTGGAAACCAAAGGAGCACAAAAATTTTAAAAAGTGGACGAAATTAGCACATAAAGAGCACATAATTCTGGAATGTATTTTATTTATTTTTATTGAGGTGGGCTTGCTAGGTTTATATAAACCTAGCCAGCCCACACATTTTTAAAAAAAAAAGCTTAAAAACTTGATAAATGAAATTTTGTTTTTAGCAAACGGGAGCACATAAAAAGCACTTAATTTTCGCATATAAATATTATAAAAATATTGGTTATTTCTGTATGGGCTTGCTAGCTTTATATAAAGCTAGCACGCCAATCATTTTTTTAAATTTCCGTGGAAACCAAAGGAGCACAAAAATTTTAAAAAGTGGACGAAATTAGCACATTAAAAGCACATAATTTTGGAATAAATTTTTTAAATTTTTATTGAGGTGGGCATAAAAATATTTATAATTTCTGTATTGTAGTACGTCAATCATTTTTTTAAATTTCCGTGAAAACCAAAGGAGCACAAAAATTTTAAAAAGTGGACGAAATTAGCACATAAAGAGCACATAATTCTGGAATGTATTTTATTTATTTTTATTGAGGTGGGCTTGCTAGGTTTATATAAACCTAGCCGGCCCACACATTTAAAAAAAAAAAAGCTTAAAAACTTGATAAATGAAATTTTGTTTTTAGCAAACGGGAGCACATAAAAAGCACTTAATTTTCGCATATAAATTTTATAAAAATATTGATTATTTCTGTATGGGCTTGCTAGCTTTATATAAAGCTAGCACACGCACACAATCATTTTTTTAAATTTCCGTGGAAACCAAAGGAGCACAAAAATTTTAAAAAGTGGACGAAATTAGCACATTAAAAGCACATAATTTTGGAATACATTTTTTAAATTTTTATTGTGGTGGGCATAAAAATATTTATTATTTCTGTATTGTAGTACGTCAATCATTTTTTTAAATTTCCGTGAAAACCAAAGGAGCACAAAAATTTTAAAAAGTGGACGAAATTAGCACATAAAGAGCACATAATTCTGGAATGTATTTTATTTATTTTGATTGAGGTGGGCTTGCTAAGTTTATATAAACCTAGCCAGCCCACACATTTTTTTTAAAAAAGCTTAAAAACTTGATAAATGAAATTTTGTTTTTAAAAACGGGAGCACATAAAAAGCATTTAATTTTCGCATATAAATATTATAAAAATATTGATTATTTCTGTATGGGCTTGCTAGCTTTATATAAAGCTAGCACGCCAATCATGTTTTTAAATTTCCGTGGAAACCAAAGGAGCACAAAAATTTTAAAGTGGACGAAATTAGCACATAAAAAGCACATAATTCTGGAATGTATTTTATTTATTTTTATTGAGGTGGGCTTGCTAGGTTTATATAAACCTAGCCAGCCCACACATTTTCTTTAAAAAAAAAAGGTGAAAATCTTGATAAATGGAATTTTGTTTTTAGCAAACGGGAGCACATAAAAAGCCCTTAATTTTCGCATATAAATATTATAAAAATATTGATTATTTCTGTATGGGCTTGCTAGCTTTATATAAAGCTAGCACTCCAATCATTTTTTTAAATTTCCGTGGACACCAAAGGAGCACAAAAATTTTAAAAAGTGGACGAAATTAGCACATAAAAAGCACATAATTCTGGAATACATTTTTTAAATTTTTATTGAGGTGGGCTTGCTAGGTTTATGGAGGTCCTTCATTAAAGTTATTTAGAACAAGACTATGGGATATACTTTTTGATAGAGCCTATTATAATTTAAATGAATATTATCGGGAAAGATTTTAAGCAATGATTAGCATATTTATGACTTTGTATGTTTCAAACAACTGTAACGGATCATGTTATTTTTATTAGATATTGGATTAGAGTTTTAGACTTTGTGTAAATTGTAGTATCATTTTTAGTTTAATGTAACCATGTTTATAATTTTATAATGAAAATATTCAATAAGTTTGAATGGTTTTGTCTCAGATGTAGATTTAATTCTGACTTAAACTGTCTGTAAATTGTGGTGTTTTTTTTGTTTGGTGTTTTTTTTGTTTGGAGTTGTTTAACTTGTTTAACCCAAATATTTATAATTTTATAAATTTGATTTGACCAGATAATTAATCTGATGGTTAATTTAATTGTAAGCACATCATATTATTTTTATTTATTATACTGTGCTATAAGATAAGTAAGGGCTCTATTTCTGACAGTTTATTACTTTTTGTATTTTTTTTTCCTTTAGTACTTGTGTTAGTTGCTAAGTTTTGCTTTGTCCACAAAACAATTTGTAATGTTCTTATGACAATAAAGCACACTGTCTATCTATCTATCTATCTATAAATAATGTAATGGTCATGAGTTTCTATATTTTGAGGAAAATATTTTTACCTTTTATTTTTCAATGTAACACGTCTTCTCTTTACTTAAACACACTCAGTAACCATGAAAAATATTTTTCTTACTTCAATTTTGTTCCTAGTGCATTTATGTAGGAATGAAATAAAATATTTGTTTTTTTTTCATGCTTATACAAAAATTATGTATTGTAATTTATATTTTATTCAACAAAATTTAGTATGGGAGCCTATGGGTGTTTTATTGACCGCAGTCTACTCGTCGCCGCGTGTACTTTCCACACTCTGTTACTACTGGAGACAACCAAAGAGCGGCGGAAAATCCCCTGGTTCGCTCTCATTCGTTTTTCGACTGCAGCATGCAACATAGGCCAATTAGTTTCTATTAGATTAAAGGTTCACCGCGGAAAATTGTTTTTCCTATTTTAGAGCCGGTTTATCCTTTTCACCCGTGATCCCATAAAAAGTGTCCAAATACCATTTTTTGTCATATACATTGTTTTATAAAATATATCTTGCGCGATATTATTGTGATGGTAATAGAGTCTGACGCTGAAAAAATATTTTAGTCCGCCTTACCCTTTATATATTATTGCTTGTATGGGCATAGTGCAGTCTGGGGTTAAAAGAAATACATTTGAATTATTGTTAGGTAGTGGGGACACTGAGGGGTACTCAAAGAAGAGAAGAAGTGGCAAGTAATGCTAATCGTATCATCTTATGTACTCTTCAAAAGTATTTTCCCAAATTACCTTTTCAAATCTAAATCAATGTATAGAACCTATTTTTTTTTTAAATTTGCAGTTTTTGGGACACACTGTATAATTTTCAGTTACCCTTGTTTATGTGTGTTTGATTGCATATAGAATAAATTATATTATTGTACTAATTACTACGAGTACTGGGATTAGAGTCAAGGCTAGATAACTAAGGTATATGAATGTAATCAGATTCAGAATCAAACAAGAATTATTTTTTTATTACATAGGTAGGTAATAATGAAATACTAGTATATTATAATTCTAGGGACTAAAGTGTTACTTTTAATCCCGAGGCAAAAAGTTTCTAGATCAACCGAAGGGAGGGCTACATTTCGCTGAGGGATTAAAAACTACTTTAGTCACGTGGTTTATACTACAACGCTATTTAACAACACCCTGTACTGATTAACTATACTCTAGATATAAAATGTCATCCTAGTGTTGACAGTCTTTCATAGTTATGGTTGGTTAGGGTGAATATTTGGGTGTGTATTGACAAGTAGGTTTTTATTCCCTAGGTACTAAAGTGACCTCTTTAGTGTGTAAAGTGCATAAATAGTTATATTGTTTTCCTGCATTTATAGAGATTTTCTATAGGTAGTTATAAAAGCTTTTTTGATTATTTTATAACTTTTTATTAAATTTTAAAACAGTTCTTGTTTAATTCTTGAATATTCCTGGGCGACAGCAGAGGCGAAATCAAATTAAATCAATCAATTAATCAATCCATCTTATTCTACATTAATGTATTAGGGATTGTTGAGAGGCCTTGCATACTGATTGCCCTTTCTTTAGCATAATCCAGTTTTACATGTAAAACTGACTTTTAGAGATGGATAGATATACCTCCCGTCATCTGTGTTAATTTCCTAGACATAATTTTGACGTTTCTATTATTTTAGATTAGAAAATACTTTTGATAATTTTGACATACAAACAAATTATTAACAACAGAGACGTTAAGCTCTTACTACAATTTATGATCATCTTTAAACAGCGAGCGAGTTGAATGAAACATAAGCGTGTGTGGCGGGAAAGTCCAATTTTCCTTACTATTATTGGTATACTGTGAAGCTTACTATTATTGGCATACTGTGAAGCTTGCTGCATAGTAACAATTTTATTGTATTTAAGTGGTGGCAGGCCCTACTGGACCTCCATGCACCTAGAGTCCCTGTATGTTGACATATTTGGATATATCCAAATATGTCAACATACAGGGACTATGCACCTAGACCCTTATGGGTCCATTGTGCCCACGTACCTACTGAGTTTGACTAAGGTGGCATATCTTTTTTGTTACCCAGTACTAAGAAACGCTCTTTAGACTACAACAAAAAATGATTTAGGCCTAGTACTTCAACTCAAAAATAAAAGCCTAAATTACCAATACCCTTCTTATAGTAGAGTGTGCATTCAATAAACAACCCTAATCCCTTTATGGCATCTTGACAGATCCACGCATAGACGAAATTAGTTTACTGTGGATCCACGGTTTCTGAATTACGCCGATCCACAGTAAGGCGATCTCACTCTTTTTTAGAAGCAATGGTGGTTCTCAAAAATACTATTTTTTAAGGATATATTAAAAAACATTTGGAAAATTGCCTTGGTTTTTAAAAAATTCCAAATATATTAGTTGTTCATTAAAGAGATATCCTATCTAAGTTTTGTTTACTAAAATCAGCTGGATCACCAGTGAGTGAAAATTTGACATATATATATATATATATAATCCATAGACCAGTCTATTCTAGGGACCGTGTACTTTTTCATCACGTAGCGTTGTGGAAAGGGCCGGCTCTTTACTTTTGCCAGTTCTACGTGTTAAAATTATATAATCCTCCTTTTGGGAGGTCGAAATCGGTGTTAACATAAAGTAAGTCCAGTGAATATCGGTTATAACGACATTGATGGGACCGCTTAATTTCGGTCGTTATAAACGAGCGTCGTTATAGAGAGAAAAAAGGTAATACAATGGGTTATATTATAGAACTCTGTCGAGACCTTAATATGTCGTCGCTATAAACGATATGTCGTAATATCCGATGTTGTTATAAGCGGTATTCACGGTATAACCTAATGGTGGTCAATTGATCGCAGACGTATTCTAACCGGGGCGTACTGGGCAGGTTCCGTTTGCGATCATTTGACGGTTAGGCTAACACCGATTTCGACCTCGCAAAAGGTGGAAAGCGGAGCTATATTTTTAAACAAAATACGAAGAAATTTTTATTATTTCCAAAATATGTAGTATGCCACGTATGTAAATTATACTCTATCGCCTTCTTTTTCTACGGCCACAGTTGACTCAGTTGACAGCGCCCTCCACCGATAGATAACAGAACCATTTCTACACTTTACGGTTTCTACATTTTATATTTTGATAAATTACTTTTTAATGCCTTGAACTCTATAAATTCTACGTTTTATTTTTCGTTCGATTACATTTTCTTTGCTTTATCATTTCTACTAAATATTTTTTTACAAATTTTCTTTCTATATTTTGCTTTTCTATAAATTGTGCGCGCTCGTTCCTTGTATTCAAGGTAATCAAATAAAAGTTGTCATAAGAAAAGAAAATCTACGTAGTTTCCTATTACATCCCCTTTTTATGTTCTCTCCTATAAAAAAGACGTAACAAACAATTAGGAAAATTCCTAATAAAGTACATATAGTTCTTGCCATAGGCAGTTACACTTTTGTGACATTTCCAACCTCTTTATTTATCATATGCATACTGACAGCAAAAAAAAATCTGAAAAATGGCATGTCTTTGAGTTATTTTTATCTGTGCGTTTTTTTTTGGTCAAGCTACAGTTAGCATCTTTTTATCCAGAGACAATGGCAGTTTTACCTTTAATTTTAAACCAATTTACTTTTTAATGGTCCATGGTATCAGTCAGTTAAGCTATTTAACAAATTGCCGGACAATCTAAAAACACTAGAAACCAGTAACTTTAAGAATAAAGTGAAAGAATTACTTCTGAATAAAGCTTGTTATACAACAAATGAATTTTGAGTAGGTATTAAAAACTAAGAGCAATATTTCCAATCTCATCAGTTGACACTCATGCTTTTTCCAGTCAAATTTAAATGTATATTATGTTGAATTTCTATGTCAAACCTTTTAATTATGTAAACATTTGTAATTTTTTGTCTAAATTTTGTGTACTAGAGATTTTTTTAATTATATAAAATTTTATTGTAAATTTAGGTAAATTTAAATAGTAATTCAGACTTTACATTGCAAAAAGAACATTGACGAGTGTAAATACTTTGTAATGGTATAATAACACAATAAAGCTATCTTGTATCTTGTAATATATTTCTGGTTAGGAAATATGCTTCTATCATGTCAAAGTCACAAAAGTGTAACTGCGTATGGCAAGGACTATACTACCTACCATTTTGCATAAAGGTACTTTGGAGCACTGTTGCCAGATTTAAAGGATTTCCTTCAATATGAAGGGTTTTGAACTAAAATGCTGAATATTGAAGGTTTTTATCCGAATTGGAAGGATTTTGAGGGAAAAACTTATGTAGGTAAATGTAAATACTTTATTTTTAATTTTGGTTTTTACAACTTATGCAGTTATAAACCTTTTATTTGTTTGGTTTTTTTCTCCATTTTTATTTAAAAAAATTTGCTCATATTATAAAGTTTTTGTGGTAAAAAAAACCGAACCATATAAATTGTATTTGTGGGCCTCTCGAAAGCTGTATACCTACGGGCCTACACTTAGTGGTTTTTTCCTTATTTTATTTATCTGTCTATCCTCGGATACAAGGCCTTCTAACCCGGTATAACTAGAAGGAAACTCTGCAATTTTTACAGGTTTTAAATTTAGACTTTAACTACTTCTAAAGTTAGTTTTTATATGTTTATATTAGCTGACTCTGTTCAGTCTTACAATGAGGAAGATACATCACCAGAAGAAACGGGCGAATCCAACGAGTTTGTCGAAGATAAAGAAGATGAGGCATTTATCAGCGATGACGAAAACGAAGACGAGGCCACAGTGGATGACGATCTTGATTCTGAATTTGAACATTTCCAAGATGTTGAAGAATTTGAAGGGTTAGTTGAATAATATAGAAGCAATTTTTTAATGTGTTAATACATGTGTGAATTGTTTTTATTGTGTGTCATCGAATTGACTAAAATATTTAGGGGGAAGATAGTACTACTCAAGTTTTTTATTATTACTAGAGTAATATTCAAAAAAATTTTGCTAATTCGGAAAGGGTATTTTTTTGCAGATGTAGAAATATGTTCTCAGAATATTATAAACTACGCATTTTTTCCACAAAAATCTAAGCTTGTTAAAATTAAAAGCAAATAGTTTGCTAAACTCGCGTTTGAGAAAAATTAAATACTAATAATAATAAATTAATAATTCCAACTTAGCCTAACCTATATCCCCAATATGCATTTTACGACCCATGTTCTTCTGTAAAATATACCCCATTTCGATGATAAACTGTATAATAAAATAATTGATAGGGGAGATCAAAAGAAGAAACAAAGGACAAATAACTTATATATAAATAAATTTAAATATTTTTTTTCGTTTATTTTGTCAACTTCCTTGAAAATCAGAATATAAATTTGAATTTGAAATCGAAATTTGTTACAAAAAAGTTTTTACTAAAAATCTTATATTTCATAACAACTTTTAAATTATCATGAGTTGTAATGCTAACGTCGCTATTACTAAAATAAAAAGTGGCCTCTACGAATGCGTAATAAAGGCATATCTTGGGATTTTTTGAAATGTCTTGAAGCAATCTCATTGTAGAGGGTATTACTTTTAAAATTCTCATTTCTTAAACTTAAACACATTATACATAATTATTTACCTAAGTAAAAAACAAAATAGTTTTGACAAAAGTACTTTAAACTTTTTTCTTTTTGCATTCGGACAAAATTTGGCGAAAGCACATTGTTTTATGTCCTTAACACGGTATAATTTTTTCAAATTAAAATATTGATTTTTACATTTTATGTTGATTTAAAACGTAAAATGAGGTCCCATTTTCGCTCGAAAATGCCCAAGTTCTAGAAGCAGTTTTTCCGGAAAAAACAGTGGTAATTTTTTTCGGTAAGATATATTATTTGGTGTAAAAAAATAAACATCACTATGGAAAAATTTGGCCGGAAACAGAATTTAAGCAGTTAAAAAAATAGCAAAATAAAATTACCGCAATATAATTTAAATCAATATCAATCTCGTTGTGCTTTTTTCATTTTCACTGTACCGATTTTTCGTATTTCCTGACAAATATTTCCCTACTGATGTTTATTTTTTTACACCACCTAAAACTAAACGACTTAATGAAAAAAACAAGCTCTGTCTTTAAAAAAAACTGCTTCTAGAACTTGGGCATTTTCTGGTTTTTATTCAAAATAAAATATAAATATTAATATTTTGATTAAAAAAAAAAATCAACCTGTTAAGGAGCGAAACAGGTGTGTTTTCACTAAATTTTCACAAAAACAAAATTGGAAGGTAAAAACCAAAAATGAAAAAACCAGTTTTTTTTTTTTAATTTTTATAACTTTTTATTACTTTATTATTTAACTTTTTTCGATAAAAGGTCTAGTTTCGCTTAAAACCGTGAAGATCTGTTACTACCCTTAAAAGTTCGCCTCATTTCATCCTAAAACTCGGATCGAGTCTAATTTATTTCTCCTGTTGGCTGCAAGATATTTTCTTAAATTTCCAATAGTTTTCATGCTGTTACTATTTTTTTTCCGTTTCTGCCTTTTAAAAAGGTATCTGCACTGGTCACTGGTCTACTACTCCTCAGGAGCTACTTAACTGTGTCAAAACATTTCTTCCGCCATTTTTTTTCTTAGAGCAATAAATTAAATCTAAAATGATGGGCTGAATTGTTATAAAACTGTTAAAAATTCCTAAGGATTGCTAAATATTTTTAGAGGTTTCCATGAAGTTTTAAAAGATTTTTTAAGATTGCCACGAAATGGTTACAAAATTTAAATATTAAAATTCCACTTTTCGGATTTTACCAAGAGATTTCAAAAGGTTCCCAAAGAATTTGTATTAAGTGAAACAAATTAAAAAATGATTTAGAACAATTTTATGAGAATTAAAAAAATATATGACGTCAGGAGGTACTACTACTACTATGTCGGTTTAGAACGTTTTTCTACGTTGTCCGACGCCTATTCTCTACCTCCTGCGATCCTGACAATCATTTTTTGTCAGGTTTTTTTGACTCATTGATCTTTGGATTGACTATTGCCATTCCATTTTTGCACACCCTCTTTTTCTGCGCCCTATTAGTTGCCATTCTAGCATCTGCTTTGGCAATCTTTCGTTGTACATGGCCGTACCATATCAGTTGTCTTTTAATAATGTCATCCGTTATGCTTCCCTCAATTCCCATTCTTTCTTTTATGATCTTATTTCTTATATGATCTGTTCTAGATATTCTCATTGATCTTATTCATTCATTTCGACACTTTCCAATTTTGTTTCACGTTCACGTTCACTGTTAACCCCCACTTTCGGTATTCTTCCGTTAACTTTCTCATCATATACTATTCTTCTTTATCATTAGCTAGAATTACTTGTTCGTCAGCAAACTGTAGTGTTTATATGGTAAGTCGGTCGTTAAGTGGTATTCCCATGCCGTGTGCTTTACGTTTCCAGTTTTTTAGAGTTACTGCGATATATATTTTAAAAAGAATTGGAGAGATACAACATCCCTGTCTTAAGCCTTTGGTTACTAGAAATTCTTTTAAAAGTCGACTTCCAATTTTAATTTTAGATTTTGACCCTTTGTATAGTCCTTTTAACGCTTTTATGTATGTATGATTGATGCTAGTTTGCTCTAACACTGTCTCTACTTTTACTACTGGCACAGTATCATATGCTTTTTGTAGGTCCACAAAGGTAACGTGAGTCTCAATATTTCTGACACTCCTTTGCTCAATTACTTGTTTAAGAAAAAACCATTATTATACCATTAACTACAAGATCTGCCTGAACGAAACTCAGTTTGCTCTTCTTCGTCTTCTTCACGAAAATAATTAAGAATCCTACCGTAGAATCTACCTAAAGTACTAGTTACTGAATTTCCTCTGTAATTGTTACAATTCAGCTTGTTTCCTTTTTTACTGTCTAGGTTACTGTCTAAAATTTAAACAAAAAAAGTAATAACAAAGTTGTAGACAAATATTTTGATCTTTTTTTCTAGATACGAAGACAAGGAAGAATCGAGTAAACCCGCAACAGAGCCGAAGATCACTATTGCCAAAGTTCCGATTAATTTTAGACAAAATTGGGACAGCTACTATATGGAAATCTTTATGATGTTTGGGCTGGTAGTGTACTTTGTAAACTTTATATTGGGTAAGATCAAAGATAAATTTTTCATATTAATTTAATGAATTTTTTCGTTGTATACGGTTTATGCAAGCCCATTCAACATATTCATTTGACATATAAAAGTAGAATAGTCTAGATTATTTGATTCAAGAATCATACAAAACTTGTTAGCTGATCTCATAACCCAAGACACACTAATTACATCCGTTTGTTCTATAAAACGGAATATCGAAAATGTTGGTTTTTGTAGTGTTTATTGTCGGGAAAACTCTGAAATTAATTTCCTCAAGTAAAGGAGGGTTTTATCCAATAACTTAATGGGTAATAGAAAATTTAATATTTAAATTTATATAAAAGTGGTCTAAATGTATACATTAGTCATTGTTTACGTATAGTTGCTCAAGCAATATTAAAAGTTCGACTATTATTAATGAGATTAAAGATAAATTTGAGCTCTTTGACTTTTCCTATAGCTCAGATGGTTGAAAGATTAAGGTTACTCTCTAGGTCTCCATAATATCTCATCATTGATAGAGATTCCTATTTTATAGGCAACATACATAGGAAGCTTCTTTTATATCTCTGTATTTATGAACTGGAAGAGTAAAACGATATTATACTGAGTCTAATTTGGTCAAAAAGTTTTTGTATTTATTTTGTGTTTGTAAATCAGGATAATCTTTTAAATACTCTGCCAATATAGGGGCCCCTAAGCTCACACTAGGTACTATAGTTATAGTGTACGTGTGAGCTAATATAACTAAAAACTGAAATATATTTTATTCAACTCCAGACTAAATTACCTTTTGTTTGATACCACACAAGCCATGTTTTGACTTAAACTCAAATTTTTGAAATCTACCCCCACCCTTAAAAAAAACAAAAAACTAAAATGTATTTTGTTAAACTCCGGACTCAATTACCTTTCTTTTGAGATCACATACGCCATATTTTCACTTAAACTCTAATTTTTAAAATATACCCCCACCCTTTTTTTTTAAATAAATTAAAATGTATTTTGTTTAACTGCAGACTCAATTACCTTTCGTTTGATATCACACACGCCATATTTTCACATAAACTCTAACTTTTGAAATCTACCCCCACCCTTTTATTTGGTTTGTGTTCGGTGGATTTTGTTCATTTTTAAATGGGACCATCTCGACCCAAGACCGAGCCTAGGTACCAAATTTCATTAAAATCGGCCGAGCGGTTTTTGAGTTATGCGCGTTGGTCGTTACAGACATACATACAGACAGACAGACAGACAGACAGACAGACGGCGCAACAAAAAAGTTTCAAAATCATCTGAAACGCAAAGATATATAAAAATTTTTGAAATCGGAGCAACTTTTTTTTTCTCGAAAAAATTAGGATCACCATAGCTCACACTACTATAGTATAGTATATGTGTGAGCTAAAAAGCCTAGCATTTTGAGAGATGTGCTTATTACATGTGTGTGGGTGTTTTTTTTAAACGACCAAATTCCAAAGTTTGTGGTCAGAGAATAAAAATTAAACTCAAGCAAAATTAAAGATGTTATCAGTGTTGTTAAAGCTTTAACTTTACTAATTGACCAATAGCTATTTGTTCTTTTTAGTGCAGAAGCAGTTTTTTGAGAACATGTCCTTTTTTTGTATTACCCAAAGAAACATTAAAGGAAATTTATAATATCTGGATCAATATTTTCCTATTTGAACCAGACTTTAGAATCTGGTTAAAAAATATGTGTATTGGACTTATTGATATCTACTAAATCCGATAAAATATAAATATATTTAAAAATATACTAATAATATCATCATAAAGGACAAATAACTGGGTAGACTCACCCCTCAAAAAAGGTTTTATCCTACCTTTAATTTTGAATTTATAAGCTTTATAGCTATATATAATTGTACACGAAATTAGTTTTATATTTAATTTATTAATTTTTCAATTCAATTAAACAATTAAAAAAGAGACCCGTTGCTTTAGCAGACGCGCCTGATAGTTTAAAAAACATTTGTTTATGATTACCTGTACCTGTGTCTTCTATCTGAAAGATAACGGGTAACTTATTTTAAAATTGTTAAAATTCAATGCAAATTGATTTTAATTAGGTAAAAATAAAAACACGAAAATAGCCAACGCTTGGTTCCAGACACACAGACAACTGCTGGAAGACAACTTCTCTTTGGTGGGTGACGATGGCAATCTAGATCGAAACGAAAACGTCAATCTAATAAAAGAAAGTGAAAACGTATTTACACTGTGGTGCAGCGGACGCACGTGTTGTGAGGGAATGTTGGTGGAGTTAAGATTTATAAAGGTATTTATTTACTTTATTTAGGTACATTAACAGCGTTGCCTACAAGTAGTACATTCCTTAACTACTCTAAAGATATAAAGTTAAAATAACAAAAAATAATTTGTCAAAAGAGGTCACACAAAAATAACATATTCACAGAACAAAAAGTGAGACAATATCGGTAGTCGCATTTATTACACAATTTTAACACTAGGTTGGACGTAGTAAATTCCGCAAACCCTTCGCCGATTGGTTTGCATCCAAACTAGTATTTGGTTCGCCTCTCGGCTCCTTGCACGGCTCAATGTTTGTCAAAATGTTCAGGTCTGGATTTATAGTATGGAGTATACAGGCTTTATGTATTGTTTGGAGTGCCGGATTATTTATGTAATAAAAGGCAGCAAATGCTTCTAGCCTTGCGCTTCGGTGGGCGTTTAAAATGATAAGTAACAAGATTGTAGCCATAGTATGAACCCACCTTTTTATTTAACGCCACATCTATTCACTACTATACTACAACGAGGCCTTAATTCATTACATTTGACTGAATAACTTAATAGTTGTATGTGTTACCATATCTTAATTCTATAAAAGGGTTTAACGACTTCGGATTGCAAACCGAGAGCGGGTTCTAAATCCCAAGTGCGACCGCAAATCACCAGCGATAAACAGCGCATATTTGGGACCTTTTGCATATCCCATTTTTCTCTTATCTTCTATTTGAGGCATGCGCAGTTACCTGATTTGAACCTTATCCTTTACTAAAGGATAGTGTTTGACCTTACTTGTGTTCCAATAACGCAGGCTACTAGCTCCTTTATTTAGAGACAGTGAGAGCAGATTTAATTTTATGCCAGTTATTGAAAATATTTTTTTTCATAAAACATGGTGGTTAAGTGATGTTTGGCAACAGTGTTCACCAGCTAACCAAAAGTCTTCAATATTTTGTGAAGTGCGTAAAAAAAATAAGAAGTACACAGTAAACACAGACCTAATCCCATATTTTCCTGGCAGTTTTTCACTGGTATTGCCGATGTATTCAGTTTTTCCCTAGTTGTTTTCGGAACTTTTATAATTAATTTTGCCTGCAGAACACAAAACAGGCTTTTGACAGATAAATACAGGATAAAGGATAAAAAATTGTGTCTGCAAAAGCTCAAAATTGGGCTTCTTAATATCACGTGACATCTATCATTTAATGTCGCATTTATAAAGGATCAAGTTGGCTAAAGGAGGGCGTGCAAAAGGTCTCTATTATTGAAAATTAACTACTTTAAGTTTGGTTCGGTCATTTTGGTTTGGTTATGTCCTTTAGGTTTAGAATTCAACGCTTGACATGAGTCGGGCTGGTCCTTATAAAGACCACAGAACTGTACCAGTTCCTTGAAATTCATATCAAGAAGAAGAGGGACCTTTTTTAAATTATGTCACACCTTTTTGGTCAGTTTTTTACTCCCTTATTGTAACAGTTTTTTACTCCCCCATTGTAACACTGTGAGACCCCTCCCCCCTTAAGTAAAGTAAGTAAGAGTTTTTTTTTGTTTCGGTTTTACTTATTGGGTTTGTCCGCTTATAACCACCAAGATAATAGACTCGAAGTCACTTTTTGCTCGGGACAAGCACAACTCATTCACACTCACATTCATCCTACATGACCCAACGGGCCGGCCCACCAAGCACCCCTATGGTAGGCAATTTTCTTTTGTCAAAGAGGATTTAATTTTGCCTGATACTCTTTTTCGAGCACAGGAGTCTTTATCGCGCTATGGCCATCAACGCTCTTAACAAAGGACCATCCGCTTAACGTGACTTTCGAACCGCGGCCTTGTATTAATTGATCATCAACTTTGATTTCGTTGATGGCCAAACTCCACCCAAGACAGGCGTTCTCCTACCTTCGGTGAATCTGTATTCGCAAACGGATAGTAGGTTCGAGATCGTTCCAGCCGGCATGGAAATCAAGGCCAGGTGGCGTTTGAGTTCACATACTTTGCGAGACTTCCTGGGGGGATATATTCCCCCGTGGGTACCCCACTGACATTAAGAACTACGAAAACTTTAAATCACCATCATTTACAGCGCAACAAATTTTCGGAGTTCGACAATAGCCGTGCAAACCATGTACTTGCTCAATACTTACTGTGCAAGACCAATAGTAATTTTTTTCGAGGAAAGGGTCTTTCGCTATAACAGCTTTATGCTGTTTTTTTTTGCCTCGGTAAAAGTACTCGTGTTATGAAAAAATTATAATATATATCGTGTACACGTTGGGTGTCAATGTCGAGTAGAGAAATATAGAGGGTCATCATTTTTTTTTATGCTTTGAGGAAAATATTCTTATCTTTTTTTTCAATGTAAAAAACCTTCTTTTTACTTTGACACACTCAGCAAATTGTTGTCCAACGATTTTCTTTACTCTGACTTGGTTGCTAGTGCATCAATGTAGGAATGAAATAAAATATTTGTTTTATTTCCGTGTAGAAAATGAGCATGTATTACAATATAATAATTTTTTTTCTGAAATTTCAGTAAATACAAAAGAATAAACATTATCTTAAAAATAAATCAGCACCTCAGAAGTAAGTGTGTTGAGAAAACACGTTTAAAGAAATTTTTAATGTTTGTTGTGTTTAGAGGATATTACATTAATTTTTTTTTATTGTTCTTAAATAGTTATTAACAAGCGACATCATGTTTCAGAAAATAAAAAAAATATAAATTATGATTTTGATGTTGCTTAACTTTATTTTTCATAAACTAATAACTGTACAAAGTAGCTGTACCCCCAAACTCATGTAGAACTTAACACTGTTTATTGCCATCTATCGCGGAAACTATGGAACTATGGACTTAAAACTGTTTACCATATTAAGGTTTAGTATTTATACTGTATAAAAATCTATTAGCTCAGTTTTTTTACAAAATGTGACTTAACATAGTATACCTCTGAGGAGCTGAAATACAAATGTTTGTCGAGAATCAGGATTAAGAAATGAAATATAAATGTCAAATCCGGAAAATGTTATAGGAACTTATTATTTTCAATAATATTTATATACCCTGTATAGGGTAGCGGGTAGCAAACTATCAGTTTGACCACCAAAAAAATTAAATCAATCCCTGCCTACCGTAGATTCCAGGGACTCTCTGACCCGGAGAGTTATCACCTGGTAGGGTTCCTGCTCGGCGTTACGAGTCAAGACCATATCAGCAGCGATGACGTTAGGGGCGCAGCTTCAAAACGGCTTCAATGGCGTATGTGGCAACCCTGTCTTTAGGGCTAGTATGAAGACAAACTAATTTTGGGTAGCAGCAGTTCTTTGTCTCATAACATTTTTCCTTCCCCTGTGACTTCCAACAACAACAGCAGTCCCTTTTTGAGCAGACAGGCAGCTCTTTTTTCAAAATTCAGATACAACAACTTTGGCTACTCGGCGGTAGGATAAGTTGGAGAGAGGGCCACTCGAAGTGATAGCGAGTGGAGTTGAGGTTGACAAGCGGATGGGGATTTTGATCCAATCTTTTAGAAGGGAATCCTTTTCTGTGGGCACTCTCTCGCGTTGTTGTTATTGTTGTAGCAGCAGCATTAAAAGTGTTTGGTAGGCGTATCACCAGATATGGAAAGAAAAACGGCATCAAGACACGAAATCAAAGGCGCGGCAAGGGCTGCCTAAGCGGCTTTGATACTGCGGTGAGGAAGGCAAGGGTAAACCATCTCACTAAAACTCCTTAGAAATCGTTATGGTACAAAGAAGTGATAGGTAACAATTTACTAATCATGGTTCTCGGGTGCCAAGATTCGGTAGGGGAAGAGATAACAAGTCATCCCGCGAAATCCCTGTTTGTTGAAAGTATACCTTTTAAATTTTAAAATCGCGACATGGAACGTAATCTGGAAAATTAAGAAACATAGAGCAAGATAATGCGACTGAAGATCGATATACTTGGAATAAGCGATGCAAGATGGATGGACTCGGGTGAACATAATACAGAGAATGGACGAGTTTACTACGCTGGAAGCAACGATTCCCAACACCGCTATGGAATAACTATAATTCTTAATAAAAACCAAGTAAAATTAGTAACAGGATTCATACTAATTTCTGAAAGAGTTCTGTTGCTACAGCTAATAACAACTCACGGAAAACTAAATCTAATACAGACCTATGCAGCTACTGCTGACAAAAATGAAGAGGAAAATATGTCATTCGATGGATGTCTTGGATAAACTTGATTCGATAACAGTGTTTTCGATAAAATAAAAAAAAAACCCGGGAACGCTTATGTTCCTAGATGCGTGGTCCTCTCGGTATGTTTGGGCGGTAAAAAAGTCGATTAGTTAATGCAACACTGTCTCCATCTACATATGTTGCAATACAATGTGGGGTATGTTGAAGTTTATTTTATTTTTATGTAGGCTCAAAAATGTTAGTGATGTCTGACATTTTAAAGCATACTTTCTGGAACCCTCCCCACCTCTTGGCGCTTACGTAATGTTCCACAACCTTATTTCGTATTTCTTTCTAGAGACAAGACCTAGTCGCCACCCTTGCGGGAATGATGCGACCTACCATGGATCAAATCCATATAACGATCAGAATGAACAAAGAGGACATGGATAACTTCGTTTTCGCGCTGGCAAGCAAGAAAACTGCAATGCAGCGTGTGAAAGATTTGAATGATTTGAGTGTGTATTGTCCTGAAAGAAAGGTAATATATGTCATAACTAATAGTGAGGTTTTCAAGAACGTACGATATTTTGATAATATCTTCTTTGCAGCACTGCCGCCCGTAAGAAGAAGAAGAAGAAGAAAGTTTGCATTTTGGGGTTGTTGACTGGGGACCGATAACTGTTTTTTTAGAGTTTTTCATATATAATCCAACTGTTAGTTTTTGAGATATTACATTAAATTGGTATTTTTAAGAAATTACCCTTTTTTATTCGATTTTCGAAATCAGCGTCAAAAATACTTTTAAAACAGTAAATCAAGCAATTAATAATTCATTAACAAAAGGTAATAAAAAATATTAACACGTTAACTGCCACAATGTATTGGAAAAATCGATTTCTTACGGCCGCTAAGTTTATGGTATGGTACATACACAACTCATAGTAAATTCGGAGATTCGTAGTTAAAAAGCTAGTTTTTTAGCTGAGATTTCTCGTTGGGTACTCACGGCCATAATGCACTGAAAAACGCATATAAGGAATGCTTTTTTGATTCTCACAACGTATCAAAATAATTTTTTTATGATACGTGCTGTTTTGTCTAAAGTAAGCTCTGCTGTTTTCTTTCTATTTTTTCTGTAAAGGAAGTTTTTTTAGAGATAGAGTACCATTTTATCTTTGACTTTTTTGTTGAAAATATATTGCTCAAGTTTGTCATGAGAATACTACATTCTGGCCAAGTGTACCCATAACTGGTAGAAAACTTAACGGCCAAGCACATACTTTTACTCCACAGGCCACCGTTTTCGTTATCCATGGTAAAATAATAGCACTGAGAACCAAATGTGGCTATTCGCGGCGAAAATTTGTTGCATATACAAGAGACCCCAGTGTGGGGTCTCACGGCCTCCACTGAAAATATTTCTGTGTCCCCACGCTGGGTACACATGGCAGTTAAAGTGTTAAGAAAATAAAAAAAAATTAAGTTTAATACTTTAATTTAAAAATTTACGCTAATTTTAAAAATTGAATAAAAATGGTGATTCCATAAAATACCAACTTTATGTAATATCTCAAAAACCAAAAGCAAGCGACAGGTTAAATTCAGTTTGACAGTTGAATTCATGATAAAAATACTCTGCCAATATATGGGCCCCTAAGCTCACACTAGGTACTATAGTTATAGTGTACGTGTGAGCTAATATAACTAAAAACTGAAATATATTTTATTCAACTCCAGACTAAATTACCTTTTGTTTGATACCACACAAGCCATGTTTTGACTTAAACTCAAATTTTTGAAATCTACCCCCACTCTTAAAAAAAAAACAAAAAACTAAAATGTATTTTGTTAAACTCCGGACTCAATTACCTTTCGTTTGATATCACACGCGCCATATTTTCACTTAATTTCTAATTTTTAAAATATACCCCTACCCTTTTTTTAAATAAATTAAAATGTATTTTGTTTAACTGCAGACTCAATTACCTTTCGTTTGATATCACACACGCCATATTTTCACATAAACTCTAATTTTTGAAATCTACCCCCACCCTTTTATTTGGTTTGTGTTCGGTGGATTTTGTTCATTTTTAAATGGGACCATCTCGACCCAAGACCCAGCCTAGGTACCAAATTTCATTAAAATCGGCCAAGCGGTTTTTGAGTTATGCGCGTTGGTCGTTACAGACAGACTTACAGACAAACAGACATACAGACAGACAGACAGACGGCGCAACAAAAAAGTTTCAAAATCATCTGAAACGCAAAGATATAAAAAATTTTTTGAAATCGGAGCAACTTTTTTTTTCTCGAAAAAATTAGGATCACCATAGCTCACACTACTATAGTATAGTATATGTGTGAGCTAAAATCAATCAAGAGAACTTCTCTAGAAATTTAAGTGTTGCAAAGTGGAAACTGTTTTTCTTTATTTTCTCTGGAAGATTATATTCCCCAAAAGTGCTCAGTTTGGATCACGCTCTATTTAACTTTATTATGTTTAATGTTCTGAGATCATTACTTTTATCCCCATTATTTGTTGCTAAAATTTTAAAAATATATATATTTTTTTAAACTAACTTTATCAAAGAGCATAAATAGAAAGATACATTACATAAACAAATACGTAAAGGCTTTTACGTCTTACAACACATACACAAAACCATGGTTTTACTAAACAAAAATGCCGCATGTGGGAACATGCAGCTCTGGTAGGGTAAAACCATTATCAATTACTGTTTATTACCTAGCATCAAAGCCGCATGTCATCAAATGCGGCCTTTTTAGACGGGTAAGTCCTATAAAAATTGGTAACATGTGGCTTTTTTGCTTACCAGAAACACACATACGGCTTTTTTGTCAAAGAAAAAAATTAACGCCGTCCAAAACTCCTAATTTTCGAAACTAATTTTCTTTATGAAAATGTTGTATTTTGTATGTTAATAGCTCAATGTGTCAAAAAATCGACATGCAGCTTTCGTCTTAGTGGCGGCAGGGCAGGGGTGGCCAACCTGCGGCACACGCCTGACTCTTTACAGTGGCACGCCAGGTTTTACACAAATAAAAAAAATTACGATATGATTAAACTAAACAACTAAAACTCACATATACCAAACAGGCAAAATAAAGCAAAAGATCTCAAATATATCTTATTGAGAACCAACATATGCAAAATTTTATAAACCGTCAAAATATGACCAGATTTTTATAAAAGTCTTGTGCAACTTATGAAAAAATAAATTTATTGAATGAGTGAAAAATTAAAAAAAAATATTGAACTTTTCATTAACCTGTTTGCAATTTGTTTTCAGGAAATCAATGAATGTGCTGTTAAAATATAAACTAAGTTAATTCATTTGCGACTTACCTGTAAAAAATCCTCATGTACAAAAATATTTTTTTACTTTGGTTTTTAAAATTTTTGGAACTAATCGTCGATTTTCGTATGGCTGCAAAATGAGTAATTGCTCTCTTAAAATCTTTGGTTGCTTTCCAAAGGGAATAGTCGGTGTTTTTGCCATCTGTAAGTTTATTTCAAAAACCTGTTAAGAAAATAAAGAAAGATTTTCTGGGCTAACTCTTAAAATTTTAAATTAATAACATGTTTTTGAAAATTCTTTACATTTTCTAATAACTTATATTTTTTTGTAGAGTGGTGAAAAATTCAACATCCCTTCGAGCTTCAGCGTAATGAGCGAGATCGGCGAAGCAACGATGGCCATGTTGGATTCCAAAGTAATAGCCGTGTTGAACAAATATCCCGAATATATCGATTATATTCATTTCTCCGACCAGTGGTCTGGTCCTAAACCTCAAGATGACCAATCGCAGGCGCTGAAGTTACCCGATACTGAGAAGGTTAGTGCGGCGTTGTAACTAGGGGGTAGCTGAAGGGTCGTCGCAATGGATAAGTAGTTAATGGGGTAATTCCAGATTTTTTAAAGACGTGGATTCACATTATAGATAAAAAATATTAGACTGGTATTTTTCCTTGCTATATATATCTTATCTTTTTCGTCAAGTGGCATTACAACTCCAGGTGGGTTGTCTTGTCTATCCGCCTTTTTCGTGGCTGTCTCTTGCTCTTCTTCCTGCAGGAGCTTAGCTGTTCCAATTCATGATTCATCCGTATTTAAAGTTTTACGCTGCACTTTTTTCCCACAAACTTCTCTAAATTAAAAACGTCAAATTTGGGATTTTTACACCTGATAAATTTACAAAAATGCTGCATGTCGGATAATTTGAACTATATAAAATATAATATGGTTTGTTCATTAATGACATCACACGCCGGGCGTTTGGAAATGGTACAGGATAAAGGTGGTCGATTCAAATTGAAGATTAATTTTAGGCGTAAGAAAACTCACACCAAGCATAAGAATCAGTTTTTTTTTTATTTTTTTTTTATTTGTCAAACACACTGTGTTTATTGTATTACAATCTAGTCAGTAAGACTAATTAGCTATTTTATTTTAACCTAATTTACTAGAAAAATCAGATTTAAACTTAGGGTTCACTCAACAGTTCTCCCCGCTTTGTTTAGCTGTAACTCACAATTGTGTTGTGTTTATAGCATTATTTTGTTTTATGTGTAATTCACTTAGTTTACTAGCTCAAACGGCTTCACTCCTTTTAGTCTTCGAACTAGCATAGTATTGTCTAGAAGCTGAATTGCTTCCACATTCACATGCCGATGGAGTCTATCTTCATTGCTTTTTGCGTACTTTTTTATAGTCTCTGCTACAGTTTCGATTTTTAGATCTCGATGAAGGTCACTATTTCGAACGTTCCAAGGTGCACTCACAATGTTTCTTAATACTTTATTTTGAAATCTCTGTACAACTAGAATGTTACTCTCTTTAGCACAACCCCATAGTTGAATACCATATGTCCATACTGGTTTCAGTATTTGTCTATAAAGCAGTAACTTATTATGAATTGTTAAATTGGACTTCCTTCCAATTAGCCAGTTCATTTTTCTATACCTTATCTAGTGAAGAATCAGTGACGCCTCCTTAATAAGTACTGCAGAGGCGCCTATGATGTTTATATATTTTTTATTATTCCCACTCAATTCATGCAGACCGAAATGTACCGTATACACGCATATTATATGTCTTCCTATGCAAGCAAATTATTTTACTTTTCAACGGGTGTAATATTTTGCTCCCGTCAATTTACGACAGTATTCAGTATGCTGCCTGGCCGCTAAACAAAGCTAAAGCGCAAAATTTTCCTACTCTAAAATGGTTTCAGAACCAAGCAGCGACACGGATGACGTTAAGCAGCGGAGCTGCACAAATTGTCAACTTGTGTTTATTAGAAAGCAGGAGCAGTGTACGAAAGAGATAGTTGCCGTTTTTTAATCGCAGACTACACGAGCCGACTAGTAACTACGTTTTTATATAAAACGGGATACGTTTTGAATATGACTTTTCGGTTTTTGTAAAGGGATTTGAACACGTTTTCAACGTTTCGACGTCAATCAGTGTTATTCAAAAACAAATTTAATGCGTATGCTTTGCAGCAGCTCCATGATTTCGGATCACGCCGCTGGTTAAGAACACAACTTATTTTTTTGTTGTAATAATAATACTCATAAATAGTATTAAAAGTAATGTGTACAGCAGAAACTATACGATCGAATTCTGAACAAATCCGTTAAAAGTTTTTAAAAACGTGGAGTAAAAAATAATAATAGTTATGTGATAAAATTCTTAAGCATATACAGCTTACTGTGGTGTTATTTTTAATGTAAAATGACTTAATTTTGTATGTAAATAACAGATTTTCTAATCTCTATGTGATCGATTTAATAGTGGGTGATTTAGAACTACTGATCTCAGGTAACCTCGGGTCACTTAAGATAAAAACATTAACAGTTTTTGCATTTGTTTAAATACTTTTCCAATTTTATCATATATCGTGAACTTTTTTTTTAACATACTGATATCTTACATTATTTATTTATTATTATATACTGGGTGCTTTCTTTTCTGCTTGTTTTTTAAACAGAAGGTGTCAATTACATCGGAAAAATGGCAGGAATTTGCTCCAAATGTGAACAAGTCTGTAGTTTTAAATTGTCTAGGAATAAGTCTGTACGAAATGAAGATGAGCGTGAGGAGGAACTTTTCGGATATGCATGTGATCACTGTAAAATTGTGTTATGTCGTAGATGTGCAAATTGGAATACCACAGAGGCCAGATTTTTGGAATGCTTGTCCAGAAGTATTAAGTATTTTTGCAACCTATGTATAGATAAGTTAATTGCTGCAGTTGATGATGAGAGAGTACAATCCATATATCAACAAAATAATGAACTTAAAGAAATAATAAGTAGGCAGGAATGTGAAAATGAGCAGAATGTTCTAACTTTAAAGCAAATAGTGACTGATTTGGACAAAAAAATTTCTGAAAAAGATATATTCATTAAGAGACTACAGAGAAATACTACTGACTTTGAAGATGATGTTACTTACAGATAAAATAAAAACGCTAGAGAAGATTATTAAAGAGACTTCGACGGAAAAAAATAAATATTGGGCTGAACTGCAAAAAAAAGAGATACAGACAAACCAGGTTGAGAGTGTGGAGGAAAAAATAAAAAACTTAAAGATGCAAATACAAGAATGTGAGGAAAGAAACAGGAGTATGATGACAACAATACAGAACCTAAATACAGAAAATGATTGGCTATATGGTGAGGTTAGAAAATTACAAATGCAGCTGAATTTGAAAGTAGTTGCAATTGATTGCGAGAATCAGTGCCCTAATAGAAACATTGATGCTGACTTAGAACTGGCGGAGTTTGATGGTTTGCAGGATGAATTGCGGAATGACGTGGAATCAGTACAGGAATCAAGAATAGCAGCAGGTGAAGGTGTTTCGCAAAATAATGAGTTGAACCTAGGTGATGGTGACAATCATAATAAGAGCGTGAGAAGTGAAAGTGAACTCGTACAAAATAGGGTTAATGGTAATAGTAATAGAAGTTGTAAAACTAATAGGATAATAATACTAACTAATCATTTTGGTAAACATATTTTTGAACATTTAGAAAGAGTTTTGGGCGCTCTTTTTTCGATTCAGGTAATATGTAAGCCATTCGCTAAGTTAAGAGATATTGTTGCTGATGCTGATTGTCATGTTAAAGACTTAACATTTTCAGATTATGTTGTTTTGATTGCGGGTTGTAATGATAATGATGTTAAATTTAGAGATTTTGTACTGTTGTCAAACAAGTGCTTCAGTACCAATTTGCTTTTATGTACGATTCCAGAAAGAAAAAATATTAGGGCTAGTACATTGACCTATATTAATCAAAAAATTAGATTTGTGGCTCAAAGATTAAAAAAATACTCTTCTTCAATAGATTTATTAGATGACTTTGATAGTTACGATTCAAGGGATTTTACAAAACAAGGGCACTATCTTAATCGATGGGGCCTTAATTACTTTGCACAAAAAATTAAAAAAGCAATAGCAGACTTTGGCTTAAAAAGAAACACTAATTTACAATTTATAGATCTTCAAAATGTGGTAACAAGTGAAAGTGGTAGGATGGTGGAAGTGGGTGATGGCACAGCTAGACCAGCCGGGTGTGAATCTTTTTTAGAAATAAGATCGGAAATTATAGAAATAATGTAACACGATGTCAAAATCAGCAGACTTTAAATAGAACTTGTGATATCTGATACCTTAACTCCAGCAGCACTGTCGCCAACTTTGATCAAATTCATTCTTTGGTACAAGAATTGCAACCTAAACTTATATTTTTGGCAGAGACACATTTGACTGGAGATATACTTGACAGTGAGGTTGTAATATGTGGGTATGAGCTTGTAAGATTGGATAGTGTAAGTCGGTTTACTGGTGGAGTTCAAATATATGTGAGAAACTACATAAAAATATTAGGTATTGACAGATTTTTTTTAGATAAAAAATAGTGGATATTAGGTATTAAATTAGAAGTGGTAAATTCTTGTATGTAGTATGTCTGTACAGGTCACGAAGTGGTAGTGAGAGAGATTTCTTAGATTTTTTTGAGAGCTGGATAAATGATTGTGTTTGTGATAATAACATGCCAACTTTAATAGTAGGCGACTTTAACATAAATATGTTAAAACAAGAACAAACATATCAAAGGCGATTACGTAGTATTTCAAGTGATGCAGGATTGAAACAAGTAATTAATGAAATTACTAGACCAAATCTCCATGATGGCACTTGTATAGATTTAATATTTACAAATTACCTAGATTTGTCTACTGAAGTAAGACACGTTCCCAGGATAGGAGATCACTACTACATATGTGTCAATGCTTCGATAATGCACGCAAAAAGCAGTGTTCCTTTTTGCATCAAAACTAGGGGAAAAATTTTAAATTATCATTTAATAAGACAAAAATTAGAGAATATCAATTGGCCTTTCACTCAGAGTGATATACATGAAAGGTGCTTATTTTTTACTTCAGCTGTTTATCAAGCTCTAGATAGTGTAGCACCATTAAAAGAGGTCAAAATACTACCACGGTATAAGCCCTGGTGGAACGAAAATGTAAAGAGGGCGGCTGAACAAAGAGATGCTAGCTATAAAAACTATAAACTGATGAAAACGGAAGAGGCACATACACTCTATAGGGAAAAGAGAATTCAAGTGGTAAAAATAATTAAACAGGAAAAAATAAGATATTATGAACAAAAAGTTGATGGGTGTAAAAAAGATTCAAAGATGATGTGGAAAACTTTAAAGGAAATTTTACCAAAAGAGAAACAAAATAAAATAAAAGTAGTAGTAGAAATAGATGGAGAAATAATATCAAGTAGTGATGAATTACCAAACAAGCTAAATCATTTCTACATTAATAGTATAGACAGTATCATCAGCGACATTCCATCCAACTTGGTAAATGACATATTATTAAATTTTCCAAATCAAGCTAGTTTTAGTTCTTTTAAATTAGTTGATAAGGATGCATTGTGCAAAATTGTAATGTCACTAAAAAACAAAAACAGTCCTGATGATCTAAGTGTTGAGTTAATTAAAAACATATATCGAACAATTGAAGCACCACTAATCAACTTGATTAATAGTTCGTTGGAGCAGGGTGTTTTCCGAGATCCCTTAAAACTTTTTACAGTAATACCAATTCAGAAAAAGCCAGACTCAACTGAAGCATCCAACTTTCGTCCAATTAATACCCTTCCTGCAATAGAGAACATTCTTGAAAAAGTAGTTTATGCACAACTATTGGAATATGTGAATGCAAATGACATTATTACTGAAAGACAATCTGGCTTTAGAAACGAGCATAGCTGTGAAACTGCCATACAATATGTTATAGATGAAATAAAGATCAAATATGATGAAGGATATAACATACTCGCTGTATTCCTGGACTTACAGAGAGCTTTTGAAACTGTGGATAGAAGTAGATTAATTAAGAAACTTAAAGATATTGGCATTTCAGGTCAAGTGCTTGAATGGTTCAAAAGTTATCTGACAGATCGTAACAACAAACAAAGGTTAATGGGGTAAAATCAACAGGTCTGGCTAATGAACATGGTGTACCACAGGGTAGTGTGTTGGGTCCACTATTGTTCATTATCTATGTTAATGATTTACCTGACATAATACAATTAGATGATATGGATCTGCACAATTTTGCTGGCGATGGTTTTATTTACGTTTTCTCTAGGGATCTGGATTTGCTTGTTCAAAATGCTAATCTGGTCTTGGAAAAAGTAAACCAATATGCATCTACTAATCTACTAAAAATTAATATTAATAAGACTAAATATATGCTCTTTACCACATTTAATAATAGAAGGCTTTTTATTGGAAATAACTATTCAGTAAAAATAGGCGACAAATGCTTAGAGGAAGTTGAAAAGATGAAATATTTGGGTGTCATTCTTAACAATAAATTAACACTTAAAGATCACTGCAACTCTCTGGTTTCGAAAATAAGTTTTAAAGTAAATTATCTGAGACGTTGTTCACTGTCATTATCGGTTTGGTCTAGACTGGTGGTGTTTAATACTATAATACTCCCCCATTTCAACTATTGCTCTACTATTACTTATCTAATGAACCAAAATGAAATCCAGCGGTTGCAAAAACTACAGAACAGGTGTATGAGAATTATTCTCTCCTGCAATAAATACACCCCAATTAAAGTCATGCAAAGGGCATTACAATGGCTTCCGGTGGCTGAGTATGTTAGGTTTAATGTACTGGTTTTTATATTCAAGATTAAAATTGGCCATGCTCCGCCATATCTCTTGAGAAAAATGACATATAACCATCAAATACATAATCACAATACAAGGCGGCAGAATGATTTTTATATTCAGCATCGAAACAGCACAATGGCCACAAGGTCTGTTTTTTTCCAGGGCATGAATGACTTTAATAAGTTACCAGATGATATTAAACAATGTACAACATTAAATAGCTTCAAAACAAAGTTAAAAATTAATTTATTAGGTGAAATTGGTATTGTTCATGAAGAATAATTTTTTTTATCTCTTTCTCTCTGGTTAGAATATAGCGATACACATAGAAAGTGAAAACATATTATATATATTATATCTACCTACCAAATATTAATAATATTATCACATAGTTAGTGTTTACCCGTTTTTGTCATATATTAAATTTATGAATGTTTGTATTTACATTTTTTTTTAGAATAGTAAGTTTTGTACTGTTTGACTTATTGATTGTGAACTTTGTACTATTTGATTTATTGATTAGCTTTTGCTAAATAAAGAAATAAATAATAAATAAAAAAATAAAATAAATTACAAAGATGTCCTGAACGACTATTGACGAGAAATAGTGGGTTATTCCGCCGGCTTTAATTCAAATTCAACTCCGACAATTCGAAATCCTAACACTAAAAGAGTTTTTTCTGGTTTATTGCCGTTAGGTCCGTTTTACGTTGCTTTTTATTAATTTCACTTGGCTCATAATTAAAATGATTTGTGGATATGTGGTGTATAATAATGCACTGTAAATTTTAAACTAAACATATTTAAAGACACTAAATAGATAGAGCGAACAAAAGTAAAAGTAAATATGCGTAGCCGAGAATGCATTGAGAGTTCTCTAACAACTTGGTCGATTGAGGCAACGACCTATCTTATTCGCAATTTTACCCTTGAAACAGACTACGACCTGAATTACGCAGGTTCGGTTTAATTTTTTTCTAATTATAAGATTTTTGAAGCTTTTAAGCCATAGATTTCTTAGAATGTGAAGAGAAATCTGAACACCAGTCTTTAGCTGTTAAATTCATTTTTATTGTTGGAAATATAGTCTTCTGGATTTCTTTTGCTACTTGAACTTGGTAATGTTTCGCCAATCATTCTTTTTGGCTTTTTGGTTGCCGTCTTCAACGTTTGTTCACACAAGGCAGAAGACTTGTACCAGATTTGGCCAGGCCAGGTCAAAACCCCAAAAGATCACTATAGCTTGTTCAAGTTCAATACCCTCAGAACTAGCGTTCCTGTGCGGCACTAACAATAAATAGAAGTTTTAAAAAATGTATACCTATGTGTTTAATAGCCTAATTGGTAAGGTGTTGGTACGTATACAGGGCCGTATCTGGGGGGATCAATCCTTGCCCGAATTAGTCGAAAAGTGTGTTAAACGAAATTTCTCAACAACACAAATAGGGCAAAAAAATTGCACACTACGCAACCTTTTATTGAAATTTTTTAATCCTTCCTCGAAATTTTTTTGGGTACAACCCTGCGCGTATAGCCAAAGGTTCTGGGTTCGACTCCCGACAAAGCTTTTTCGTGGGTTATGGGATGGCACAAAAGCCAAATTTTTCTTTAGGACGTTTCGTCTCTTTCTGTGTGACCCCGTATTAGCTGGCTTTTGACAAAGTGTCTAACGCAAGTGTATTAACTATTTGATTTACCCACTTTTTTAAAATATTTGTTTACATTTTTATAACAAAATTATTACATTAAAATGTGTTTTTACAGGATTGATAAAGTTCCAATAAAGGGATGAACCGCCCTAAAGAGAAATTTGTCTTATGAGCCGAACCCACGAAAAATATTTTTTTGCTATTTTTTCGTTGTTTAATTTTAGCCCATCCCTAGTTTGGAATTGTTGTTTATGGTTTTGATTTACATTGTTATATTTTAGTATTTAAAAAATTGGCATTTATTGTCGTCATTTTGGCTGGTAATGAAATTTTTTTATAGGTGTTGATGTTTGGCTTTAATGTGCCTCTAAAAGGAATGCCCTTGGAAGAAGCCATGACAAGATTAAAACCCTTGATGTCACTGGTTTTCTATTGCATGGATAAGGTGAAACGTTACAGACTATCCAAAGAAGGTAATTAAACAGTGACTCGAATCAGCGAATCTAAACCACATAGTGTAAAGACAAGTTGTCGTTTACACTGTACTATACATTTTAAATGATTGTATAAAGAATCTTTTGATTTATATTAATTTAGGTTGTCAGTGGAAGCAACTAGTACTACTCGTATAAAATCAAAAATTACAACTTTGCCGAAGCAAAAGCTTCAAAGAGTTAAAATTAAAATCAAGTCAAATTTTATTTGCTAAATAAGTTAGTTTGCTTAATCCTCGATATCTCTCTAATATGAATTCTCCGATTTCTTATAAGATATTATTTTGATTAGGTAAGAATAAATCTGATAAAAATCGGCAAAAAGTCGAAGAAGCTTTCTTGAAATCCACTCATCAAGCACGTACCGAGGCAGCAGCCGCCAAAAGAGAAGAAAGAAGACGCCAAGAAAGAGAAAAAGTAAGATTTACAACTATTTATATTTTAAAGTTTGCATTTTCTTGGCAACACACAATACCAGTATTTACCAGGTCAGTTTGTTGGGTTAGAAGGCTAAAAATATAATTGCCTGCCTATCTATTAGTATTTTTGTTCATTTAGAGCAAAAGCCCTAGGAAAAAGTGGTTCAGGTTAAACCAAAAAATATTTTTTTTATACATATTACAAAAGTACATTGTCTAAATATGTATTCCTCTTACTGTTTTCATGTTTACCCCTTCTATAAGGTAGGTTAAAACCACACAAATTATTTAAGAAGGCAGCATGAAACATCCAACATTTTTGAGTTGTTGACTTACTTAGATTATATACTCTACTTTCGTTATAAAGAAAAAGCAAATCAGGTTAAAGTTTGTAAACAGGATAAATTCAAAAAATATTAAATAGGTAATTAATTTTTTTTTAGTGCACATCAATTCCTACAAAACGGAGCGTAAAAAACTGACATTTATTTTTGCCTTTCTTATTACCATAATACTAGTAAATCTAGTTTATTGTCTACTAGTAGGTACTGTATTTTAATTTAGTTTTGACCCCATGTTTTTTTCTTATTTGATCATTTTATTGGCCTTAGATCAAATTATCTTGAACCAGTTACAGACATCATTCCTACTATGGCTAAGTCACAAGTTCTTAGAAGGAACTTCTTGATATAGTGACCTTAACTATGGTACGTTTCCGCAGCCCACGAGAAAGACCGACCCGGGCGTGGAAATATCACGTGGCCGTAGGAGTCCCACAAAAAAACGCCGCACGACCCGCTGTCATTATAAAACATGTGTGTGTTCAGTTTTGGTAGACAATAGACAATAGATTTATTCAGCCAAAATATATACAAAAGTAAATTTGGATCGTCAAGTTTTCGATAATTTTACTGCTATACACAGCAACATCATACTTCGTCACACTTAAATGTTTTACAATAGCAAAATATGTTATATATATTATTCGTTACATTTAATATGTATATTGTGTTTTTCGCCATTATTCACGGTAAAAAATTTTGTATTCACAGTAAAAAACTTTGTCTGCAATGAAAACACGTTCTTTTCTTGAATATATTGTTTTACCTTAAAACAATTTGTTTTGAATTAAAATATTTCTTTTTAGTTCAACGCAGCGTTTAATCCCGAAATGAGACTTTATTTTTCTTGTGCAATTGTTTTGATTTAGTATACTCCATTTTGTAACAAAGCGAATTTTCTTCACATAAGTAATATTTTGCTTCCAAAGAAAACGGTGCCTTAGATTAATTCAGTTCCAATAATAAAACAATTTCTGTTTCACATTAAAATAAAAGGCAAAACATTTTTTGTGTTATCAAGAAAATATTATGGTGAATAGGAAAGCACAAATTATTTTACTTTAAAGCAATTCGCTTTGATCTAAGACAATTTTTTTTTTACCGTGTTGTTAGTTCTAATCATTTAAAATGAATCTAGGTAATAACTAAAAGACATTGATACAAAGAATTGTAAAAGTGACACTATACATTAAATATGACAAGACTGAGATTTGAACAATTACAAAATATATATTAGAAATAACTAAAATAAATGGGTAATTTATTTTAAAGCAAATTTTGTACTGCGCTAATACTACTAAATTAAAGCTAAAAACTGTTAAAAGAGCTTTTTTTGTCTGGTAAAATAAAATTTAAAATATTAAAATTTTTTTATAACTCAAGTAAAAAAGTTAAATTTACAGCAGTAAAATAAAATAAAACACTAACATAAAATTTGCACAAACAACCATAAAAACAAAAATATAAACATGACTAAAAAATTAACTATTACACCACAAATTCATTATAATTTAAAAACTCACTTACACTATAAGGTTCTATATTGCAAATTAATTTGAAGCACTCTTTTTTATAAAGTTGGTAGCTTTGGATACCTTTTAGCCTGTTGGGAAGTGTATTAAAAACTTGATAGCCGCATACTGTGGACTCCTTTCAGTAACAGTTAATCTATGTTTTGGGTATATATACATGTTTTCTTTATTTCTGGTATCAAACTTTCTAGTGCATTCATATTTGCTAAAAAGAAGTGAGTTTTTCTTTAAGTACATCAGGCACTCCAAGATATAGACACCTACAACAGTTAATAGGTTGTTATCCCTAAAATGACCTCTACAAGATGCGTAAGGTTGAATTCCTACCAATAATCGAGCAACCCGTTTTTGTATTATAAATACATCATTTATATGACTGCTATGTTCCCAGAGCAGTATGCAATATTTTAATTGTGAGTAAAATATGCCGTAGTAGATAGAGTTTAGAGAGTTGTGACGCCTCAAAGTTCTACACAATACTCTAATCGCATAGCATGCCCCGGAGAGTTTTTTGCATAATTCCCTTATATGTGCAAAGAAATTTAGATCCTTATCAAGAGTCACCCCCAATACCTTGGCGTTATTTTCAAAATTTAATTTCTCACCTTCAAAGGTAATGTTTTTAGGAACATAAATGTCAATATTAGAGACAACAACTGCCTTTGTCTTTTCTGTGTTCATAATCAGCTGGTTGTGAAAACAGTAATCAGAGACTCTATCAAGTACTTCGATACATTTTTCATTGATATTTTCACCACGATAAATTGGTATTATTGCATTGGCATCATCTGCATAATTAGCCAAAAAATTGGGATCTTTAATAATATCTTGTAAGTCATTTAAATAGATAATGAAAAGCAGGGGACCAAGAATACTTCCCTGTGGAACTCCCGTTTTTATAAAGTTTACATTAGATGAAATTTTATGTTTGTTGTTGTTAATTGTAACTTGTTGTGGTCTTTCCTTTAAATATGAGTGTAATAATTCCAAAGCTTTACCCCTAACCCCGTAAGCCTCCAACTTGCGTAACAGAATTTTATGATTGATCGTATCAAAGGCTTTTGATAAATCTAGAAAAAGTCCACAGGCCGCTCCCCTAGCTTCAAGGGTGGAGATAATTGATTTGCTAAGTGCTAAAAGGGCCGACTCTGTAGACTTCTTGGGAAGAAAACCATGCTGAAAATCATTAAATAGTTTATTTGTTACGAAAAAGTTTAATAGTCTTTTATGTATTAATAACTCATAAAGCTTGGCAAAAGAAGATAATATACTTATCGGTCTGTAATTTGACATGCATTCAGAATCTCCTTTTTTATATACTGGAACAACATTCGCTATTTTTAATTTAGATGGGAAAAATCCTGAAATTAGGCTTATATTAAAAATATAAACAAGCGGTTCGACTATATACTCCAAACATTTTTTTTAGCAAATTTGAGGGAACTTCATCATGACCCGCCGAATTTTTGTTTTTTAATTTTTTTCCTACATTCAACAACTCAAATTTATCAGTTGGAAAGAAAAAACAGGACTTTTCATGGATTTTAAAATTAGGTAACAAGTTGGTGTTTGGTTCAAGTGAAATGTTGTTTTTTATGAGAAGATTTGGAGCTGCTTCTATAAGATATGTATTAAATTCGTTAGCCAGCTCTTGGGGGCCTTTGTTTGTAGGTAGAGTATTGGAAAATTTTTTAGAATTGGTTAATTCTTTGACAGTTTGCCACGTAGCTTTAGCTTTGTTGTCGCTTGCCTCAATTTTTGACAAGAAAAAATCACCTCTGGCTTTTATTATTGCAGAATCGTATTGCTTTTTATAATTTTTATATATTTCATTGTAGTTTTTATCTTTTTGTGACATTATTTGTAAAGCCACTAATTGATCCTTTTGTTGTAAAATGTCAGTAGTAAGCCATGGTGTTTTTTTCTTGCGTTTTTTGTTTTTTTCTTTTATTAATTTTTTTGGAAAACAGGAGTCAAATACCATCATGAAAATACTCATGAAAGTCTCCCACAAAATGTCAATATCCCTCGTATCCGCTGAGAATAATTCTGACCAGTCAGTAACTTGAATTGTTTCGCAAAAATGTAATATGTTTTTTTCAGTAAAATTTCTAGCATATCTTGGAAAATTTGGTTTTTCTTCATCTTTGTAGTCTATAGAAACAATTTGTGCAGTATGGTCGGATTTACCAGTGTTAAACACCTTAGTCTTGTACGGAAATTTAGTTATGTTAAAAATTATATTGTCTAGACAAGATTGAATGTTTTCTGTTATTCTAGTTGGCTGACTTATTGAAGGAAACAAGTTAAAAGAATTTATGATATTTACAAAGTCATTTGAATCCTTGTAATCATTTTCAAGGTGAATATTGAAATCACCTGCTAAAAATATTTCTTTATTTTCCATATCAATTTTGTTTAATATGTTTTCCAAAATTGCCATAAAGTTTTCTATTTTATAAATGTTTTTATTAGATCTATAAATACTTAATGCTACACAACCTTTTTTACCAATAAAGAACTCGCCTGCTGCACATTCAAATGTGCCCACTTCGGAGAGTTTCACTATATCTTCTCTTTGGTTACATTTAATGTCATTTCTTGCATAGATAGCTGTGCCTCCATGTTCTTTTGCTTGTCTACAAAATGCTGAAATCAAATTATATCCATAAATTGCTTTCGATGCTATCGATTCCTGAGTTTGCCAATGTTCGGTAATGCAGACAATCTCGGGGTATTCTTCTTGTTTTAACATCGCTTCCAAATTTTCCAAACTATTTCCTAACGATTGAATATTGTGGTGTAATATTTTGCACTTGTTAGTATTTTTTAGATTAGCTGGGCCTCCAATGTTTCCATTTGTGTCAATTGTGGGTATAAAAAATTACCGGTTTTGGTGGAAGTGCTAATTACTTTAGTGTCTAGAGCCCTTTGTTGTTGGTTATTATTTACAGTTTCTTGAAAGTTTTGAGATACAGTTAGATTATCTGGCACGTTATTTTGCAGCAATGAATCATTGATGAAAAATTTTGCAATATGGTTTGCCACAGCTTTGCACAGATACCATTTTCCTATTTTCGTAACTGTTCTTTTGTCACTGTAGTAATTTGTTGTTCTTAAAATACTGTTGGAGTCCAATACACAATTATTGTTTATCTTTTTCATATGTAGGCTTTGGAAAAGTCTTACGTTTCTAGAATATATTTCTTAGTTTTGACTTCTACTATCATATCGATATGGTTCCGTAAGAATTAAGCCATTTGTGTGTTGGCACTTTTGGATAAAAGTGTCAATCAATGAAGGATCTGAATTATTTGGCCACAGAATTATCACATCGTTTTTTGAGAAATATTTAGAACCGTGTATTGCAGTATGTTTGTTTACGTCGATTTTTTTTTTAATTCGGGCACGAATTTTATGTGAATTTTATCAAAGTTATTAAAATAACGCAGCCCACGAAAAAGACTGTAGTGGGCTGCGTTAAAATAATTAATGGCTAATTAGTAAATTATAAAGAAAATACCTATAAGATAAACAATGCCGCGAACGTGTAATTAGTGTTGTTCCTTGTCGGTCCAACTATAAAACTGAAACCTAATATGTTGCAAACGGGAAAGAAGTGGTAAAAGATAAGATCTTGGATAAGATTGATCAAGTAATAGACATCCTTAGTGACATTTTCGATAGTGAGAGTGAAAAATGTGTTCAGTTGTCATTTCTTATTGAACAATTAGGTCTCTTGAAAAGGTAACCTGAGAATCGAAGATATGGTGGATACACTTTAATGTTGGCTTCATCTTTGTTTATCCAGTTATCCAGTGCATACACGTCAATTTACAATTCTAAGGTAATATGTCTTCCGCACCCTCGCAATATTAAAAAACTGATTTGTAAAATATTGTTAACAGATAGTAATCTCTCTGGTAGTGTGAAATATTTAAAAAGTAAGATACATCTTTTAAAAGAACATGAGTTGGTAGTTAACTTACACTTTATTGAAATAGATATTAAACTTTGTGCTGGGTAATTTTTCAAAAAATTATTGATGACCACTACATTCAGTTCATTGAATGGGAAAACCATCTCACTTATTCACAAAATCATTTGTTTCTTTTTAATAAATTATTGTGAAATGTTTTATATTGAAAATTTTTCTTCAGATAACTCTAGCGAGTGTTTTTGTGGAGAAAAACTATTGTCAAAGCTTGAAAAAATTAGTTTAAGGGCATGTAAAGTTTTTTTTAATAATTTTATTAAAAAGCACAATGATTTAGTGTATGCTAATAAATCTTTGAATAAGAACTCAAAGATGATGACGGTCAAAGAAAAATTAAAAAACTAAAAGCTTAGGTTTGATATGTCCAATTTTAAAAGACTTGTATAGATTTGAAGTTACTAACGATATTATGTACCTAATATATGTACCTGAAGATATTAGAGTGCAAATTTTGTATAATTTTTTATTTTATAGATTCAGTTCTTTTATCCATAATAAACACATATATCAGCAAAATATTTTTTTCAATTTTTGCCTATAAAAGAACAAAAATTTTTTGTTAATTTATTTAAATTGTGTAAAAACATATAATATATTAAGCAATACAATAAGAATCCTGGGACTCCTATGATCACGTGTCTGCCGACTTGCTTATAACGCGCCATGGCCGGTCTTTATCGTTGGCTGCGGTACGTTTCTATAACTCAAGAGAAACATGTACAGTTTTTATCATTTATATAAAAAATACTGATAATTAGTAAGTAAAACCATCAAAAATGTAACCAATGCCTACGTATTGAAATAAAGATACGCTTTCATTTTAAAAAAAAGTCACTTTAATACAGAAATGTTTCATAAACCGGTCAAACACATCAACCAAAACGTTTTTTCTTCTTTAATCAACAAACAAAAATATTAAAAATTTGCATTCCTTGCCTTAAAACACATATTTACCCACTGTAACGCAAATGCTTTGGCTATAAGAATAACTTGGCCATTGGCAACCCAGCTGATTTTCGAACTATGAATCACTTCTTTTAAATTGTTTATGTAGCGCAAGAATTTTGAACTGTTTCAACGTGCCATGTGTTTCAATACATTTTCCCCTATATAAAAAATAATAATTAAAAAAATCTTATATTATATGTTTTTATAGATTTTGTCTGAAGAAGATCCTGAAAAGCAGAGAAGATTGGAAATCAAAGAGGAAAAACGTCAAGCTAAAAAGCGGGCGCCAAAAATGAAGCAACTTAAGGTCAAAGCCCTGTAACCTCAGACTGGTATGATCTCGATTTTATTTACAGTTAAATCCTTTAATTCAATTATTAGGTATGTTTAGTTAGTGACTTGTAAGTAAAAACATATTTAAGTTGTACGTGCCTAAACTTAAATGTTTCAAGTACACAAAGTCTGTTCTAAAAGTAGCCGATCTGCGTTTATAATAAAATCGTAGCATTTTTCACCGCAATCTCTGTTCTACTGAACTGAACCGGTTCTTCTCTTGGGCATAAGCTCCTCTTACATTCTCCCCAGATAGCGACTTATTAAATGGCTTAGCCTCAATAAAAATTTTTAAAAAATTTAAAAGGAAGGAATAATCCTGCTACATAATTTTAATTTAAAATAAAGAGGTATTGCAGCTGAATTAAATAATTTGCGCATGGCCTAGTCTAATAAATCCAATCGATATAGGTACGATAGGCAACCCAAACCATCGCTGATATGCTACTGGGCCGCATTCTTATTTATATAGGTAGAGTTTTTAGTACAGTAAACTTCGTAAAAATGTTGTCCACTAAAACGAAGAGACGAACAACTCATGTTAACCTCTCTTGCTAGCATAATTCAGTTTTGCATCTAAATCTGATTTCTAGAGGTAGTTTTTGGTCGTGCCAAATAGCCTTTTTGATACCTGTTTTTGTTGATGTCGACAGTTGGGTTATTTTTCGTTTGGTGCGCAAGACCATTAAAATCGAGACAGAGAGAGAGAGTGAGAGAGGAGTTAGCTGATAGGTGAAGATGAGGAAATATTTGTTTTGTCTGAAGGAAACACTTAATTTGTAGTTTTAATTATTAGGTTTTTGATCCAATGTAAGTCTTTCTATGAATTGTTTTTAAATTTTGCTTGTCATAAACAAGTAATTTAGATTGGAATAACCCGTCTCGGCTGAATAAAGCTATGTACAAAAATTCAGTCTACTAATCATCATTTTAAAAATAGAACAGTGTTTTGTGAAATTTAAAGGCAACCCAAGTAACATTATTACCACTCAAGGTTTTATTAATTTGGTTCCAAGGTTATTTAGAGGGTGCTGTTATGGCTTTTAGGATCAATTTGGCTACAAAAAGGTAATTTATATTGCCAATTACCTAAAGAGGTGTTATACAACCAAAAAGTGATCTTCTGTTCCTTTTAGATACTTTTGGTTTTATTGATTTCTGATTTATAAAGATGGTCTTATAAAATCATTTTACCTAAAGTTTTTAAAAAGAAATAAATAAAAACTTTGGTCTTTTAGTTTTTTTTATTACTTTAGGTCATAACAAAAGTGTTTTATAATAGAGCTAAAAGGTTACCTTATATCCTATTGTTTTTGTAGTTACCAGTAGTTTAATAGTAAATATGATTATATAGGCGGCCATATAGAACCTAGTTTCCTTAAGGTTTTTAAGAGTGGTAAATATAAACTTTAAACTTTTGGTTTTTGCCATTACTTTTAGGCATTTTAAACAGGTTTTATTGGAAGGCTTAAAGGTAAACTTAATTCTTTTGTATTTTTGGTTACCCATAGCTGCATATTAAATATTATTTAAATAGGCGGTCATATAAAACTTTGTTTCCTTAAGGGTTCTAACAGAAGTAAATAAATACTTTCGTATTTTAGTTTTTACTAGTACTAGTACAGATTGGTACCTACCTATTGCAAGATTGATTATTTATTATCCTCCTGGGTAGGGCACCCAAGCCTAGATAAGGCCTGTTTAAACGGCCAATATAAGAGGTTTCCCTCCAACCTGCAGGCACAACGGTATCATTGCACTGGCCCTCCTGATTGTGTGCAAATTGCACGATAAAAAATATTTAAATTTAACACAACAGTTTAAAAAACAAATACAAAAAATTTAAGTGAGGTTATGTTCACTATGTTAACCTTCTCTTTTTTATTGGTTTCATAAGCGCACTCAAAAATCCTTGTTGCGACAGAGTAACAAATAAAACCAAGTGACCACTATAAAACGATAATGGCGTATATAGAATTATTTTAAAAATATTGTAAACAGAAAATATTTATCTAGTCGTTTTAGCAGTGTTTTTTAACAATAATTTTACTTTAATTTTGATTTATGTAAACCAAACAGACTTTTTTAATTGTGAATAGTGTAAATTATTTTTTTTATTTTAAATATTTGTTATTTAGTTATCAAAAAACTATTAAAAAGCATTTGTGAGCTGGCGCGCTTGTTTTGAGAGCTTTTCAGATACGATTTTATCAGAAAAATAAGTCTGGCAGGCAATTTGATGATCCACAAAACGACAAACTCCTCATATATAGGTATATTTTTATGTGATATAATAATTTTGGGACTCTGACATTTTTGGCACTTTTATGACCTAAATTTATTTATATAGCCATTGTGAATCTAAAATATCGCTAAAGCTTTTATAGGAAAAATTCTTTACTCTAAAGGTATTATGGTATTCAACAGAATTGCTAGGATACCAAATTACCAAATCTAGTTTTATAACAGGATAGAGGACGTTTCTGAGTTGCTTTTAGAACCTGGCATAATAGCTTTAGGCTCTAAAAGGTTCTATACTGGTGGAACCGCTAGAGGGCGAAGCTAGCGTTTATTTCTTATGGTTTTATAATGAGTTTAATACATAGGTTGCCACCACCAATTGGGGAGTCCCATTTAGGAGGTCTAAGGGGTATATAAGCGTAATAGGAACGTGCTAGCGACCAAACATTGAAACTAATGGTTTTAAGGAAAGGCGCTGGAAACCTTTTAGCTTCTGCTATAAATAAAGAAATGTTACTTGGGAACTTCACTTAAATGCAACAAAAAAAAATATATTTTTTATTGTCCCGTTACGGATAATAGGAAATATTTCCATTCTGACCGAATTGTTTATGACAAGCAAAATTTAAAACAATACATAGAAAGACTTACATTTGCCCACAAACTTAAGTTTTAAAACTGCAAATAAAGTATTTTTTCAGACAAAAAAAAACGTATCTAAAAAGGTTCGCTTGTCAAAAATATTTAAAAAAAAGCACTAAAACTAAAACATTTTCAGTTAATTACATGTGGCGTTCAAATCTCAAGAGTGTCAAATGCCGTTAGTCGCCAGCCGTTTTGGGCACGTCCAAAAACTACCTTTTGTTTGTTATTTTACTAGACATCTTTTTGACGTTTCTATTATTTTTGGTTAGGAAATACTACAAGATTTGACAACAAAACGAAACCATTTTACTTACCACATAAGTAGGTAGCTAGGGCACGCAGAGGCGTAGCTAGCGAGTTGAAATATTCATGGGAGTCTGCGTCATGTATATTTTTATATTTTCAGTTTGCTTTTAATTTTTGAATTGACAGTGTTATTACGTAGCTATCGAATTTAATTAAAAAGTAGTGGATGTCGGTACAAATATTTGCCGGGAAAGTCCAATCGTCTTAACTATTATTGATTTACTGTGGACGTTGCGGCAAATTGAACACTTCAGATGTTGACAAAAATTAATTATAATTGTTTTATGCAAACCTATAAGTACCAATAATTTTTTATTTGAAACAAACTTTCCTAACATTTATTAAAAATAGTTGCTTACTTCTGGTATAAAATAACTGTGAAAACTGGATCGAGGGCCTCCAGTTTAACATGGCCTGAAAATAAAAATTGAAACAGAAAACAATAAAATTCTGCTGTAATTTTTATTTTATCAGTCCAGGTCAATGTCCCAGGCAAATATCTCAAAAACTAATCAATAGATTTTTTACACGGTTGTAAAGATATTCCAAAGACCTTTAAAACAAGGTATCATAGACCCACTTTCAAGTTTACCCCGCGAAGGCGTGCGTGCCACAAAAATTTGAAGACTGCCAGAACGTACGATAAATACCCGAAAAAGCCTCTATTAACTTTAAAAATTAACAGCCTTTATAAGTCACTGAATGCGGCAGCCGGTTCGTAAGGAGTCACTGATTATGCTCGTATGTTACAGACGTCACTCATAAGTTCTGGCGCGAAGCTATGAACGTAAGTCGATTGCTTTTGGGACAGAACCGGTATAATAAACTTTTCATTGTGCTAATTTTGCAGAGCTTATACAGCAAAATAAAAGAAAATGAAGGCTGAATATAGCTGCTTATTCATTTGTCAACATTTTAATAGCTCGAGTGAATTAATAAAACAAATTAATTTAGCAAATAGCTTCATTTATAGTAATAATATAAAAAACAATATATTTTTTGTGTCAAATATCAAAAGTTTAAAACAATCACTTGTTGGGACTAAGTACCTTAGAACTTTTTACCTGCTACTGTACAATATATTGATATTGTAGAATTCTATATCGATTTTTCGCAATAAATTATTAGGCTCCTCTCAAACAATTGCTATTGTGTTTAACACGAAACCAGTTTTGAAATAATAAAAAAAACAGAATGTTAATCTCCTTTGTTAATACAATCTTGTTTTTGTTTTAATGTAATGAAAAACATATACACTTGTTTAAAAAATATATATTTATTTAAAACATAAAATCCATAATTGCATTTCCTTATTGGTGAATCTTACACATTCAAGAAAGGCCAAACTAAATAACATGGAAGAAATAGACCTACGAGTTTCTTTTTTGCGTTTTTGAAAATTGCTGTAAACTAAATTATCCTAATTATACTTAATTTTAAATTGACTAGTCACATATATACTAATATCACAGTGTAGGTAACTTACAGTGGATTCAATCTAGCAAAATCCTTGGTTTGCTGGAGTTTTATGGCTTTTTTTCGTTAATCCGGTCTCCCGCTGTGCAAGCGGTTTACGAGGGTTAATCGTGTGGTAGTGAAAACTTTAAGACGTTTTAATCCATACGGGGCCTTTACGACAAGTCGCTGGAGTTTTCGACAGTACTTTTAAGTTAAGTATTTATGATAAGATTTCTAATGGATTTATATAAAAAAAGTAATTTTTAAAACCGGTAATTTTCATAATATGTTTTTAAACCTTATGTATGTAGTTTATATAATTTCTCAAAAGCGTAAATTTCTCATGCTCGTTAAAAAGAGCTACGCTAATCAAATTAATTTTGGGAAATAGTCCATATTATGGTGAAGTCATTGAATAGGAATCAAGGTTAACAGGTTATTGTCTTTCTCCACTAATTTTTAATTTGTTTTAAACAAATAGTCCCGCTAGCCATGTTTCGTAAGTAGTAACTTACATCTTCAGGGGACATTACTAAACTAAATTAGCACAACAGTGTAAAAACGGATTAAAAAACTTTGTCTAGCTACTATGACTTAACCGACAAGACATCTTCGCAATTCGCCAGTTCCTATCAAGGGGTGTTGGGCGTGTTGCGGGTAAAAAAGGCTAATAATAGGAGTGACCACACTGTAAGATACCTACACTGTGCTAATATAGACTATCTATTTATTTAGCCTTCTTCGATCCAGCTTTGGACATAGGCCTCCCCCAATATCTTCCACTTTTTTCTGTCTGTCCCCGTGTTCATCCATCTGGTTCCCGCATGTTTCTTGAAAACGACCGCGCATCTCATTTAGGGTCTTCCCCTACTTCTTTTATTTTCCCAAGGTCTCCAGTTTAAAATACATTTGTTCCATCGATCGTGTTTCTCTCTGATATTATGACCGGCAAATTTCCATTTTAATTTTGCTACTTCTCTAAGATCCCTTACTTTTGTTTTATTTTTATTCATTCATTCCTTTTTCTATCTGTTAGCTTTACATGTAACATTTGCCTTTCCAGGTTTAGGATCCAAAGGTAAGTACAGGAAGGATACATAGGTATTACACTTTTGTTTTGAGGTACTGAGGATATTTTTTATATATTAATATGTAGCTTAATTTACCGAATGCTGCCCAGACCAATATTACTCGTCTCTTGATTTTAGCTGTTTGGTTTTCTTTTTTTAGTTTAATAATTTGTCCCAGGTATACATATTCCTCTACTTGTTCTATTTTATCTTGGTTTATTCTGATCGAGATATCTTCCTCTGTTTTTGAGATGAGATGAGCGGACGATTTTAAGAAACATGTGGGAACTAGATGGATGAACACGGCGACAGAATGAGAAGAGTGGAAGACATTGAAGGAGGCCTATGTTCAAAGAAGGCTAAATAGATAGATTTTTTCATGCAAAGACCTTTAAAAAAGTCCTGAGATTTTCGGAACTACAACTTGGAATAATCCGTTATGTTCCTCTATTTATTCAACCGAAAACAAGAAAGAAGGTAGAAATTTAATCCGGTAGTATTAAATGTGGGTAAAACTGTTACTAAATTAAAACATTAGAATTGTTTTCCACAGGGATATAAATTGGTAAAATATTGGTTTGCTTTTATAGAAAATCAAAATAAAAATCCGATTGGAATAAGTCCACCGGAACTTCATTTACTATTAGATAGTTTTTGGTCACGCCAAATTTGGGCCCGATAACTTCACCGATAACGATAACTTTAACAATATTTGACAGTTCGAAATAGCATTTTTGGTAACGGTTTTAGTAGACGCCGACGGTGTGGTTATTTGTCGTTAGGTGTGTAAGACTATTAAAATCAAGATATTCAATAGAGGAAGATGGGGGAATATTTTTTTGTTTAAAGAATAACTTTATTTGCAGTTTTAATAGTTTGTGGTTTTTCTTGTGTTAAACAAGTAGCTTAGAATGAAAAGTTTCGTATTACCCCTTCGTTTTGACTATCGTGGGTTAATAGGAGACATCGTAATGGAACAATAGAATTAGATTTTTTTTGTTGCATATTGAGTTGAGTAGTAATGTTACCTTCCAATTTGACTAAAGTGACTTACGTGAAGCTGTAGAAATAGTCCACAGTATTTTTTTTAGTCTTTATTTTAAGTGACGACTAACAGGCTGCTCGTACATAGCTTTATTCGGCCGAGACGCCTAACTTCTTTCTCTGTGAAAATTTTTGAAGGTAATTCCTAATAGAATGCGCGTGTGGAGAAATCTTTTGAGCTATGGACTCACTTAACCAAGCATATGATTTTGGGGACAGTGTTTGCATTTACTTTTAAACACATTTTTTTAGGCAATAGAAAAAAAACAGGTATTAACTCTCAAATTATCTCAAAATTATAAATTACGAGATAAAAAAAGTTCCATTAAAGAATTAGTAACCGGCAATTTTTTTTTAGCCTAAAAAATGTGTTTTAATGTTAATGGCAATATTGTTCTATAATTCATATGCTTGATTTAGTCAGTCCGATGTACAAAGCATGTCTACGCCTGCGCACTCTGTTAGGAATCACTTTCAAGTATTTTTGCAGGGGAAAAAGTTAGGCGTCTCGGCCAAACAAAGCTATGTACGAAAATCTTGCCTGTTAGTAGTCACTTGAAAAATAGACCGGTGTACTGTCGACTATTTGCGTTAGATGCCATTTAATATTTTTGCAACTTGCCATTTCTAAAGCTTTACATGGGTAACTTTTTTCACATTTGAAGGCAACTTAACTTAGTACTCAAATCAATCTGTAATTAAAAATAATATATTTCTTATTGTCATATTACGATGTTTTTTATTATCCCACGATAGTCAAAACGAAAGGGTAATAAGAAACATTTCGATTCTGAACTACTTGTTTATGACAAGCAAAATTTAAAACAATACATAATACAATATTAAAACTGAAAATAAAGTGTTTCCTGCAGACAAAAACTTAACTGAAATGGTTTGCTTGTCAAAAATATGTTTAAAAAAGAGCACAAAAGTGATAAAAGTTTATTAATATTGTAGTAGAAGACTCAAATGACAAAAGACAAAATGCAAGAGTAGCAAAAAAATATTTCCTATTACCCCTGTTTCTTATTCCCCCATCTTCCCCTATTTCAAATAAATGGGTTCCGCCTTTGAGTATATGACCCATTTAATTTACTCAATGGTTCCGCTCAACATTGCAGTTAACGACATGTGACGTTCAAATGTAAACAGTATCGAATTACGTTAGTCGGGGGTCGTTTTTGGCACGACCAAAAACTCTATTTACTCCTCCCTATCATGCGATTGTCAACCTAAAGTTATCATAAAAGTCCTAATATTTATAAAACAGCCTGACTTGATTGTACAGATTGGATTAATTTTTTAACTATACCACAAACCAGGGTTTAAGTTCAAGTCTATAAACTTAGTACTAACTAAAATTATTATATTAAGTGCCACAATCTATTTGCTTTTCTGTAGCATACTTGTGCCTTTTTTTAGCTGAAACTAGCTATTCCAACTAAATTATTTACGTCTCTCCTAATTTCATTTTCTAGTTTGTATAAATATTTAGGTAACAATTAAATTTTGATGAAAATAATGGCAGTTGATTTTATTGGAAATATGATTATTTATAGTTAAATAAATCGAATGAAGAAAGGAAAAGTTAAATACGGTAGAATGTATGATAAAGGAAAAAAAAATAGAAAGTTTGGAATACCTCGATAATCTGATAATAAAATAAATAACTAATAATAATTGGTACGATGATTTTATGTTTTATGCAAATTATTTACAAAACTTACTTAGCTAACCTAAATGCCTAATAATGCGTTTCCACTTTATCTATATTTTAAATCTAAAACTGAATATTTTGCAATAAAACTGGCTCTGAATACTTTGTAATTTGGTTTGTAAAATGGAATGCAAACTTTTAGGCAACTTTGGTAATTGATTTAATAACACAGTTTTTAAAAATACATTGTGAGATAAGTCCACAAAAGATATCACCATGGTACGAGCCAAATGTAAATGCCTAATTTATATTGGTTTTTTCTATATTTTGAAGGATAAATATATTTTTTAACTAAACTAACTTTTAATACTTCCTTATTTCATTTTCGACGTCTAAAACGGGATACAAAAATTTAGGCGACTTTGGTGACTGATTTAATAACTTTTGATTTAGGTTGATCACAGTTTTTGCAAATAAATTGTCGGATAAGTCCACGAAATCAGATATAACTATGTTGAATCTGCCGGATTTACCTGGAGTTTGTTTCGATATCCAACCCGATCTTTCTTCTTCAAATTCCACGGCACACTTTTGTTTGAGTGTATCTGAGAAAAACAAGAAAAAATTAAAAAAGCGAACAACGGGGTTGTTTACTGCGCGGCCGAACAGTTTTTTTACGGTCGGGCAGCCATCGCGGCAAGTAGCGTCGGAAAAATATTTTTGCGAATTCCAAGCGAATTTTACCTCTGTCTATCTGTAACACATAGTTTATTGTATCGGTAAACCCTAGTGGCCCCAAAAAAAAAACAGATCATAATCTTTGGTACTCTTGTACCGACAAGCCTCCAAACCTCATCATATTTGAAGGCAAGGATAATAGAAACATAGGAAATATACATCCAATTGTGTTAGGAAAAAAGCTTCGTAGAAACAATGTAAAAGGCATTAAGAGGATCAATAAGAAAACGTTGCCATCGAATTCGAATACTCTAACGCGGCAAACGATTTCTTGTGCGATGATATAATCAATCAAGCAAGTCTTTATGATTATAATAAAGTATATGCTAACAAGTAAGGGGACCACCCAGGATATTCAATTCAATATTCAATTCAATTCAATATATATTTATTTACAGTTCTCATTTACATGAATCTAAGTTGATTTTTTCCCGTTGACCGCAAATAAATATATTTTCTATGCATTCTAAAGTACGGGGTACTTGTTTGCATATACCAGAGGAGATTTCGGATCAGGAAATAGTCGACAATTTAGTCTCCAAATACCCAGTTATTAAAGAATATGTCTTTCACCGATGGTTAGTCACTTAGATTGAAGCAAGCTAAGTGTTATATGATCATATTTTCTGACATTAAAAAAGTATCTTAAGCACGAATTCTGTAGCGTTTATTATTGTAATGCAATAGTTAAAGTTGGATAATACTAAATAATTTGTTAAACATAATTTTACTTGGTGATTGAACATTTCCTTATACATATAGCAATTTTAATTTATAAACCGATTTTTTGATAAGTCATGAAACATGACTTTCAGATATCAGATTCATGTCAAAGATGAGTCCAAGATTCCTGCAACTACTCACAGCAGAACACTATTTCTTTTTAAACGGGCACGGCAAATTTTTTGTTTTTACTACTAATTTACGGATAATTAACGGCATATAATTTTTTTTTAATTTCCAAAGTTGTTCTGCTTGAATGTCATACAATGAAATATTAGAGAGATGTACGCAAACTCCAATTTTTTAAGGATTTCGATAAACGATCAGAACCCAGATGTGTTACTAATCAAAAAATATACTCCTTGCCAAATTATACAGGCATTAGAAAAGATAAGCCAACAGGTCATAATGGCATTGCGTTTTTCATTCGACGAAATGTTCCATATTGTAAAGTTCACACAAAATGTGCAAATTGATGGCATTTTAGGAGAGTGTCCCCGATGTCTCAGATACGTTTTGGCAAACGTCTTAAAAAGTTTTTAAAACATCTTAAAAAAGTTCCATGGGGACGTTTTAAAAATGTATAAAAGACCCACAAAACCGTTCCTGAGGCGTTTCAGGGACTTTTTCGGACATTGAGGTTCCTAAACGTACATTTTTAAAACGCCCCCTAGGTCGAAAATAGACGTTTTTGAAACGTACCTGTTTTACTATTGATTTTCAAACGCGCAGTTTCGTTAGAGAGCATTTAAGTTTGTTTATATTTAAAAAAGCCATCTTGTATATTACAGAAGAAACCTTTTTACGTAACAAATTAATTGATTTCGGTTGTAGGTAAAGGACGTTATGTAACGCGACAGGGAACATCCCTTTCCCCACCCCCTGTAACGCTCCATAACTCGACGTCTGACCCCCTTCCCCCTTCGTGCGTTACGTATTTTAAGGACAGGCCCTATGGGTTATAAAACAGCCCTTTAGGACATGGCAATATGCACTGATGACAGCGGCGAGGTTCAACAACCACCATTTTAGCCATTAACATATCTATTGTCTTCCTTAAATCCAAGAGATTTTTTTAAATAAGTGCTGGTCATTTACGTTATTAATTACTAAATTTACCAAACTTGACAATGTAACATTTTTGTATAAGTCAGCCCCTGATGTAATTATCACTTAAGAAATTGTGTAAAGTACAACTTTAGAAGCTACGTTAATTTATTGATTGATGATGTAAATCGCCTTTTACTGAAAACATTTCTACTTACTGAGTAAATTCCAAAACACAAAGGAAGTACTGGGCGTCAAAATGCACTGACTTACAAATCCAACAGATGTATTTCTGGATTTAAGGCCGTTGTCTAAGGCAGTAAACAGTATAGTCGGCGCGTCTGTGTCGGCCCAAGGGTTGGGAAAGCTAGCCGAGGGCCAAAGTAAAGGTTGGCCGAAACGGGCTGCGTCAGACCTGTAGATAACTATTACCTAAAAAAAAAACTTAAATTATAGCCATTCTTTGATATTATTCGTTATGATCAAAGCTACAAAGGCGGAGTTCGCACCGTGGGGAACCACTGTTTTTTACTCTAACAAATAGTTTTAACAATCCCAAATGACTAAAAACCGTTTTTTTTTAATTTTGTTTCCACTTTTATAGGACGTTGGAGTGTATGGGCATTTTTCACATAAAATGTCATGTGCAAGGTTGCATCTCATAAAGTCTTTATTTTATCGGTTAATTCAAAAAGCATAATTTAGAAGAAACCTGTTATGAAAAGAACTTTAAATATTTTAGTTTTCATCTCGAAAACGTAATTTCAAATTTCAACATTAGGCTGAATTTTCACAGCACTGAAAATTCAAGTTCAATAATAGGTGCCTTTTTGTAAAACTAAAGTTCAAGACAGTAAACCACCAAAAGTCCAACACACTGAAAAATATAATCAGCGCAGTTGACATGTTTTACCTTGCTCCGATAGTGAATTCTTTTAAGAATGTTAGTATGCGCCAATCGGGTTCTACCAAAACTGTTTTGGTCCTGTCAAAAAATTGTTCCAGTGGAGTTTTAATTAAATACGACTGTGTACTAATGCAACACGAGTTGCTCGATTAAATAAAAATACTCTGCCAATATATGGGCCCCTAAGCTCACACTAGGTACTATAGTTATAGTGTACGTGTGAGCTAATATAACTAAAAACTGAAATATATTTTATTCAACTCCACACTAAATTACCTTTTGTTTGATACCACACAAGCCATGTTTTGACTTAAACTCAAATTTTTGGAATCCACCCCACTCTTTAAAAAAAACAAAAACTAAAATGTATTTTGTTAAACTCCGGACTCAATTAGCTTTCGTTTGATATCACACACGCCATATTTTCACTTAAACTCTAATTTTTGAAATATACCCCCACCCTTTTTTTAAAATAAATTAAAATGTATTTTGTTTAACTCCAGACTCAATTACCTTTCGTTTGATATCACACACGCCATATTTTCACATAAACTCTAATTTTTGAAATCTATCCCCACCCTTTTAGTTGGTTTGTGTTCGGTGGATTTTGTTCATTTTTAAATGGTACCATCTCGACCCAAGACCCAACCCAGGTACCAAATTTCATTAAAATCGGCCAAGCGGTTTTTCAGTTATGCGCGTTGGTCGTTACAGACAGACATACAGACCGACAGACATACAGACAGACGGCGCAACAAAAAAGTTTCAAAATCATCTGAAACGCAAAGATATATAAATTTTTTTTAAATCGGAGCAACTTTTTTTTTCTCGAAAAAATTAGGATCACCATAGCTCACAATACTATAGTATAGTATATGTGTGAGCTAAAAGTTTCAAAATCATCTGAAACGCAAAGATATATAAAAATTTTTGAAATCGGAACAACTTTTTTTTTCTCGAAAAAATTAGGATCACCATAGCTCACACTACTATAGTATAGTATATGTGTAAGCTAAAAGTTGCACTAGTTTTCCCAAAAGAATACCAAAATTGTCCCTATTAGAAGAAATAATTACGCGAGTTTTATTCCAATGTTGTCACGACATGTAAATATTTTAACGATTTTTATATACTGCGTGGACCAAAAAAAACCGGACAATTTTTTTTTCAATATAACTTTTGAACTATACAATCGATTGTAAAGAAACAAACAGCACTTGGCAGAGAATTAATTAGAGTTTTGACCAAATATATTTTTTTGTTCGACATCTCAAATTAAAATGTACCCTTCTCGTTTAGTCTTGTGTTGCGAACATGTTTTAATTATTTTTTTAAATTAGTAAAAAAGCTGCATTCTTGTCACGCATAACAAAGTACGAATCAGCAAAATCGCTCCCGTGGTTTTAAAAAAATGTTTCAACCATTGTTTTGCATATTATACGATTGCCTTGCCAATCATGTCTGCATTTATTTCATTAAATTCATTACTACTGAACCGATTTTAATGAAATATAAATATAATAAAGTGAGAATTTGATTGCTTTATAAATATCATGATCATACTTAATTCTTCAAAATAGTGTGTTTATTCTTATTTTCCGAATATGGTTTTTTTTTATTCTATAGAAAAGTACGACTTGCTACAAATTAGTAAAATCGGTGCGGTGGTTTTCAAAAAATCTGTTTATGTTTTAACCATTGTCTTACAGATTATATGCATTGCCAATCCTGTCTGCATTAATTTCCTTATAAATTCGTTATTACTAAACCGGTTTTGGTTGGCACTTGTTAGGTAAATGACTATTATTACAAACTATCCGATGAATCGGGTTGTAACCCCGTGATTTTGTTTGGTAGGTCATGGCCAGTGGCCCTCATAAAAACTTTTTGCAAATAGAAAAATGTATCTAAATATTTACTTATAAGCCTTCAACTTATATTAAACATTTTATTTGTTTAAAATAACTTAAATTTTCTCAATTGAATTGACTCGTCCCCGTTATGTGGGGTTGGCGCTTCAGTCAGGATTGTTGGCTCTTGTCTGATTTGGTGTCCTTCAGCAAATATATAATTGACCACGCTTTTATAAATCCTAATAGATCTCGTCTATAAAAAACGAACTAAACATTTTTTCTGTTCATATAAAAGATTTTTTTTAAATTGTCAAACGTATCTTTGAGTTTTGATTTTCTTTTGTATATTTCCAAAATATACCAAAATCGAAAGAATTTCGCTACAGATAATTTCGATACTGAAATGCCAAACATTGTTTTGAAATATTTGTTGTGTTTTAGTCATAACTTTTTTTAATAAGGTGAATTAGTAAAGTTTGACGCATTGCGCTTTCTCATTTTTTTATTTCTATTAGGATAAAGATTCGGCCAAAAAATGGAATATCAGTGTTGTCAGATGGTAGGTTTTCGGGCGAAGTTTGCCCCCTTAAGCCACATAAATAACCGTTTAAACTGAAACATAAACACTACTAAGAGGTGTCTACATATCTACCATCAATTCATAGAAATAGAAAAACTCAATATCTTAATTTTGTAAGGAAATTTGAATTAATGAAATCTTTAAGAAAGGCGAGTGTCCTAATAGTTTCCAAACTTCAGTCGTTAAACGTCTTTTTAAAAGTAGCAACCATATTAAAAAATATTGAGGAATAAACTAGTAATTTTTTTATAGAAACTTATATTAGAAAAACAATTGGGATTCAGAAAAAATAAAAACAAAACTCTAATGGCGGAACTTCACTTGGCTTAGCGTATTTGTATATTTGCTTTATTTGGCCAAATAGCGCTAACAGCAAACACGTTTTCGTCGACTTGTCGGTTTTTAATTAACATCAAAAGAGTCAATTAAGCCAAATATTTGCGTTTACCGGTTACATATATTGTATTGATAGTGAAAAGTGATTTTTGTTGACAAAATGGACTGCACAAACGCAAATGAAGAAATCCGTTCTTGTGTAGATAGATAGAGACAGATAGATCTTTATTACCATAATATTCATACAAATGTACAGATACATGGAGTCGTCATACACTTAATAATTTAAAAAACCTTAAACATTATAGTTTAAAAAATATTTTTATGTTAAAAATTGTATAGGTATAGTATTAATTTAAAGTTTTTGTAGAAACACTTATCGTTTATAAAAATGTTACAATTTTTAATGCTAAACATTTTAATATAGATATATAGTTCAGCATAAGAGTGGAAATTAAAAAATTAAAAATACAATGTTTAAAAGGACAAACATAAATTATGAACATTAATACAAATCACAAATTCACACATATATTTTAATATGCATATTACATATATAAAGTCAATTTTTGTTTTTCATGTTGAGCCATCATAAGTTAAAATTTAAATATTTACCTATTGTATAAGGTTCAATTTGGCATATTATTTTGAAACATTCTGTCTTGAATTTTTAAAAATTATGTATGTCTTATATTAGCTTTGGAAGTTTATTGTAAAACTTGAGAGCCGAGTAGATCGGGCCCTTTTCCGTTGAAAGTCTGTGTACTGGATAGAGAAGTAAATCGTTATGGTTTCTCGTTTGGTACGAATGGTTTGGCCTAAATGACTCAAACAGACTGTGATTCTGTCTTAAATATAAGATACATTCAAAAATATAAATGCCAGGTACTGTTAAATAATTATTATCTTTGAAAGTTTGACCGCAGCTTGTTAGCGTTGTCAGTCCAAACATGATTCTTTTTACTCTTTTTTGCATTTTAAACACACTATCCATACTACTACTGGCATCTCATAAAAGTACTCCGTATTTGATATTTGAGTAAAAAATTCCATAATTTTGATTTTAAGGACACATGGTTTTAAAATGATTTGACGAGCACTCGAATCGCATAGCAGGATCGTCCTAATTTTCTACAAAGATTCTCAATGTGAGCTGCATAATTCAAATTACTATCTATAGTAAGCCCAAGTACGTTAGCAAAATTAACAGCTTTAATTTGCTGTGAATTTTAAGTTATTTTATCTGGCACAGTAACATCAATATTCGAAAATGTAATTAGCTGCGTTTTCTTAGCATTGAATAAGTTGATTTTTTGATGTCCATTGTTCAGTCTAGATAGTATGTTATGAATTTTTAAACTAAAGTCTTCAGTGTATGGATGGCATGTTTGGAATATTTGCGCATACACTAAATATTTGGCCAAATACAGCGAAACCGCTAACGAATACGCTACGCCAAGTGAAGTCCGCCATAACAGAAAATTTATACGAAAGCCTAGAAAAATTTACGCCCGCCTTGTGTATACTCCTAGATCTCACCAAGCCTTTTGACATTGTTAGGGCCTGTCCTTAAATTACGTAACGCTCTAGGGGGGTAGGGGGGTGGGGGTTTGGCCTTGCGTTACACTCAATATTTTTTAATGTGTTTTTTCTTGAAAATGCGTTACGAGAGGGGGAGGGGGGTCAAAAATCCTAAATTTTCTCTCACAGCTTAATGAAAAATTATTTAGTCAATCGCAAGCAACAGGTAATAGTCGAACATCAAGTGAGTAATTTTAAAATTGTAAAATGTGGTGCTCTACAGGGAAATGTTCTCGGCCCTATTTTGTTCATAGTTTATATTAGCAATATTCTGTCAGTGAACATCCATGGAGTAATGTGTTGCTAATGACGGAGCTATTTTCGTGGTAGGTCTTGGTAAGAGGTCAAAACCATAGCAGAATAATCCTTAAAGATTATAGCAGATTTTATTATGCACAACAAAATCGTTGCCCCAATTTACAATGCTTTCTATAGAAAATGATGACAACTCAAAATAGGATATAGAATCAGTCGAAAAAATCAAAAATCTAGAAGTCTGGATAGACAGGCACTTACGATGAGACCACCACACAAATAGTGGCATCAATAACTTATACTGTACAAGTTGAGGTATTTGCAAAAATTTTAAACAAAAAACAAAAAAAAATCATAAAAAAACACCCAACTACTAAATCTACTTGTAAGTATACTCGTCGCAGTTGGGTACAAAATTACCCATGAAAATACAAAACTGTATAATTCGGTAAGTGCGCTTTGGGAATCAAAATTAAAAGTTGAAGCATACCTATCAATTTTGTACCCAACTGCGACTAGTAGGTACTATAGCATTTGGGTGTTTTTTTATTTAATTTTTTTGTATAATCTGAAAGTTCAAGACTTTATCAGGCCCTACGAAGAAAAACAATTGAACAAAATATAATGATGGGCAAACTAAAATTTGAAATATGTTTTTTATTAATTAATTTTCATTCATTCAAAGAAAGATTACAACAAAACGCAGTGTATTATTAAACCTCGACCAGGGGTGATATCTTGAGCAATTATTTACCTGATATCTAAATTGACTAGTCATATACTCCAAAGTGAGTAAATCCATGTGTTCAGAGTAAGGCAACAATTTGGTTCCAAAAGTGTTCTCTATCATTTGCATCAACTTTTCGTGAGTTTCCAGTTTAAAAGCGTAAAAATGTTGACAGTCCAAAATTATTACCTATAAAAGGAAAAAAATACTTAGTTAAGGTTGGGTGATTACGTTGTTAAACCAACAATGTTTTTTGGTTGAGTAAGGCCCATCACACACAAAAATGCATAGCGCATAGCATGGCGCATAGTGGTGCATAGCATAGCATGGCCGGTCTTATGGAAATGTCCATCACACACGAATATTGCATAAGGGCGTTATGCAAGTCCCTTAGCCTAAGTTTTCTGGTTTTGGAGGTGTTTTTGTCCGGTTTGCTTTTATGAAATTTGGTTTGTTTTTTGTGCACTCTGTGATTTTTTTGAGATGGATATAACGATGAAATTCTGTCTATGCAGAGAATTTAATATACACACCACTAGACTACCAAAGTATATAAAAACTTCCTTAAAACAAACAATAAAAATACTAGGATACAAATATATTTATTATTAGGTTGTCGTCGTGTCTCTGCTGTGTTGATCACGTGATTTATTTCGATACATTCTATTGGCTGACCATAAGAAAACATGAATTATCCATAAAAAGTTCAACCTTGTGGAAATTCCTATGCAAAACCAATATGGCGTCTTCTGGGCGGTAGCTGATTGGTCGGAGCTTATGCTATGCCGTGTTATGCGCTGTGCGACACAAATGGAAGCCTAAATTAAAACTGCAGAGTTTTTCAAACTATTTAGGATGGTATGTGCTTCCATTACCATCCTGAATAACTTTGCAGTTAACGTGGGTACAAAATGTCTTGTAGGCATAGGTGTAAATTATACCCTGCGCATAGGCCATGAAAAAAATAATTTATTCTTGCGGTCTTGCGCTTTGGAAAAAGGGGAAACCCCTACTTGAACGTAATCTACATCTAGTTAAGCTGGTTTTTTGATTAAACTTAACTTTTAAATTTCCGGGCTAATATTTAAAAAAGTTTAGGAAAGTTTATAAAATCGTCAAAGACGCGAAAATGCTTGAGATATACAGGGTATATATTTTGTTACAGAGAGTTAACATTTTGCGGTGCTGTTTTAAAAAAATTTCATTTCCTTGCATAGCAGAAGCACCGACCGAGGATGTTCACAGGCTCGAGCGTTGAATTTGCAGGACTTCCTCTTTTTTTTAATGCAAGTCACGAGCCGCCACTAGCTCAACTAAAAAAAAAAATATGTTTTTATTTGAAAAAACTCGAAAACACAATGCTTGTATGGTTTTTGATTTGACCATCTTTAAAAAGCGTCAAAAATTCTACTAGTTTGCCAATTTAAGCTTTTTTCTATCTTTAGTAATTACAAAGTTAGCAATGGTGGACACTTAACTTGGAACACCCTGTGTATATGCCAGTACGAATACCTATATCTGTAGCTACCTATTTTGTTTGTAATTTGACCTACAATCTACAGTTAAAATAAGCTTCATAAAAATTTTTAAAACAAAGTTTGCAATAGTGTGAAATTGTCCGGGGTCACCCTGTACATTATTTATAGTACCTATTGGTGTTTTGTGGGTACCTTATAGGTGGTGACCTAAATAAAGGGCTTAAAGTAGGCATTTCAGACCTGTAAACTTAATGTCCAGTCACTGGCGTATATATTAAGGTCACTCATCGTCAAGCAAGCTTTGCTTGCTTGACGATGAGTGACCTTAGTATATATGGGGGGGGGCCGGCCCCCCCCGAATCTAAGATTTTTTTAGATATTTTCGACATATTTCATAAATACAAACATAAAATAGCATAAAATACGCCCTCATGGGGTCTCGCCCCCCCCCCCCCAAAACTGCCTCGGGCCCACCCAACGATTATAAACACACAGGATTGCTTATTTCCATTTAACTAATGTTAGCGTCGCTCAGCGAGACGAACAGTGTCTGCTTACGTCACCAGCGGACCAGTTGCTTTGTTTGTATTCAGAATTCGTGTGATTTTAAGGTGTTTTTGACGTGTGGCTGACTATTTAGTAGGTAAATCTGAGGGCACAGCCGTGCCTCGCCAAGTTCACGCGCCGTACCATCTTTTCTTGAAACATTACTTGACCTATCTAAAACTCTACTTCGGAATGAGCTACGAATCTCAAACTTTGCACAGTCGTAGATCTCCATGGAGGTAACAATCCCTTCATGTTTCGTTTCATGGAACTCCCAAAAGTACTGAAGTAGTTACGAAATTTTAAAAAACGTCGAAATTTTCACTCACTCACTCACTCACTCATGTATAGATCATCAAAATTCTACTGTACTTCCAGACATGCTACAAAGCTGAAATTTGGCAGACTTAAGTCTGCCAAACCCCTGGAAAAAATCAAAAAACCCCAAAATTCTTATTTACTTCCCTCCCCTATAAATGTAAAATTGCGTGTAAAAAAAACCCCAAAGTTTAATTAACTTCCCTCCCCTATAAATGCAAAGTTATGTAAATTAGCATTGTCAACTTCCAGAAACGCTAGAAAGCTGAGCTTTTGAAGAAAACGCTAAGATTTTAATTTACTTTCCTTCCCTATAAATGTAAAGTTATGTAAAATTAACATTGCCTACTTCCAGGAACACTAGAGAGCTGAGCTTTAGAAGGCTGATAAGAACTATGATAAAACCATAGGAAAAGATAAAAAAAATTCAACATTTTTAATAAGGCATTGCAAAAGTTTTGAACAGTATCCCGTATATTTTACTACTTTAAAACTTAAATATTATCCAAATCCTTTAAAAAACCAGTGAAATCATAACAAAAACATTTCATGTAAAAAAAGCCAAGTACGCGAAAGTGGTATTCCGTAAAAAGAATTGAGATAAAAGTAAAGCCAAGTTCTACAATACAAATTTCAAAATGAATGGTTCTTACTAGCTTGGAAATGTTTTTCTAAACTTGGCTATTATTATTAAACCTTTATAAATGTGAATTAAGTGAATTGATATAAAGAAAGCACAATTTTTTGTTGAAATAAAAGCTTTGTGTTCCCTTTTTCAGTGTAGAAATATAAATATATATACTTTTATATTATTATATTTATATAAACTTTTAATTTTTTTTGATTTTTGGAAACTCCTTGCTCATTAAATTATTCACATTAAAGAAAATTGGTAATTATGCTGCAAACGTACTTTTTTTATTAAACTGATTATTGGAAAGTTTATTTTGTAGACAGTTTCTCCAAGTTTAGTTTCAGTTTTTTTCTTAAGTTTTTTTTAGTCTCTTTATAGAAGTTTTCAGAAACATGTTACAGAAGAAGGAATGAAAACGGGCGCTGGGTGGGATGAAAACAACTCATTATACAAACAATGTAAATCATTTGAAAAAAAAACTTATGAAAATCTATTGATTTAAAGCATAAGAAGTTGAAAAACACATCTTATTTGGCTGTTTTCTTCAAAAACTGACTGGTTTTTGATATAATAATATAATACATATTGCAATTTTAGATCTGAAATATCAAATAAATACCTTTTTGTTACTGCATAATATAAGTGTATTTTATTATATCGGCAACAAAAACAATAAATTATACATCTAATGATTTAAATTGATTAAACTTTTTTAAAAAATCCTACTTCTATTCTAAAACTTTCAACTATTTAAAAAACAAACTCCAACATATCGTCTGGTAGGAAAATTCAGCTCAGAGCAAACTCTTGATTTATCAAATCATTTGTTTTGAATAAATGAAATTATTAATTATATTTACTAACACGAATAAAAAATTTGTTTGCAAATAAGCAAGAAAAAAGCGGGAAAAACTTACGATTGCAATGTGTATTATATGAAGCGCGCTGAGCAGAGGTCCACTAGTGACGTAAGCAAGGCGCCGCCTACCGGTAAAAGATTCGAGCAAATAGGCAATCCTGTGTGTTTATAATCGTTGGGGCCCACCCCGAAACTTTTTTCTATATACGCCACTGTCCAGTTATATTTCATTAAATTTAAAAAAAGACTAGTTTAAATTAAGTTTATGTTTTTAAATGAAAATCCGTATTAAACTTTATCTTTCTAGATAGAGATAGAGTAATTGCAAAAAGCTTTTATTTAACTCACAGCTTTGAATTAATTCAAAAAAGAGGTCTTTCCCATAAAATATAATGCATTTTTAAACGACTTCTGTTCAGTCCGGTTTATTTTTGTCCGTGTTTTGCCCGGACTAGCCCCATCTCACTCTGGAATCACTTCGCCTACATTGCGCTTATGCGACGGGCCCACGTACGTCTTAAATATATCTGTACTGGGAAAGGGCCTCTAAAAATAACCTTATATTCACCTTAGGATGAATACCTGTAAGCAGCTACATCATCAAGCAAGGCCAGCAAAAAAAGACAGGCCACCTTTTTTTTACATTGGGTCTTTATGGGCGCATAGAGGTTTATTTGTGATATTTTCAAAATAGCACTACTGATTTTCGCGAAATTTTAGTCAAATATTCCCAGACACTATCACGATTTTCCACCATACTTTTGTAAGGATGAAAGTTGCATTTAGCATTCCTTATTTTGAATTCAAATTGCCCGCCATGCACTGCACGCCTTGACTTAATTATCGACTCTGCTACAGAATAGCGCCCTACAAAATAGCGCTGCTTCAAAATAGCGCTGCCACAAAATAGCACTGCTACAAAATAGCGCTGCTACAAAATGGCGCTTACAAAATACCGCTGCTACAAAATAGCGGGCATCTAAATAGCGCTGCTACAAAATAGCGCGCATCAAAGACGCGCCACGGCAAAATAGCGACATCTAATAAAAACAGCGAAATTAAAAACAGCAACTGTTTGACTAAGGGGTCTCTTCTAACATAATTTTTCAAAAAAAAACTTCCCTGACATCTTTCGCGGTATCCTCGCGGGTGTGAAACAAAACTGAACCGAACCGAACTGAACCGAGTCGAAGTATCGGTTTAGTTTAGTTTGGTTTCACAACCTCTAGGATGCCAGTTCGGTCCGGTTCCGTTCGGTTCGGTTTGGCAAGTCAAAAGACGCTATTTTGTAGCAGCGCTACTTTGAAGCAGCGCCATTTTGATGCGCGCTATTTTGTAGCAGCGTTATTTTGAAAGGCGCTATTTTGAAGCAGCGCTATTTTGATACACGCTATTTTGTAGCAGCGCTTTTTTGTAGCAGCGCTATTTTGAGGCAGCGCCATTTTGATGCACGCGATTTTGTAACAGCGCTATTTTGTAAGGCGCTATTTTTTAGCAGCTCTATTTTGATGCGCGCTATTTTGTTGCAGTGCTATTTTGTTGGCGCCATTTTGATGCACGCTATTTTGTAGCAGCGCTATTTTGTGGCAGCGCCATTTTGTAGCAGCGCCATTTTGTAAGGCGGTATTTTGTAGCAGAGCCTTATTTATTGTCATCTGTGTTTGTCATGGTATTTGTTTATTTGTTTGTTTTGTAAACCTTCTTCGATTTTTTAAAGATTTTTTACAATAAAATTCATTTAAAATCCAAAAATACAAGTGGTGATCTTTTGAAAACAAAATTACACAACAAAAAAGATTTTTGATGTAATTTTTGTAATCACATCTAAATACACAAATAGGTGTAGGTGAGCCGATTACTTTCCACGCAGAAACGAAAAACATTCGCTTCTGCTTCAAATTTAATTTTTGTGTGAGCTAATAAAGCGGCTCTGAAAAATTAAGGTTACTATACACTTAGAAAAACTTGTTTTACAAGAATATAGTAAAAACAAACTCAAAACGGGCTATATTTTAAAAAAATTATATATTCATCCACCATGATTCGAAATTCAATATTCTAAACAGAATCATCTGTGACGTAAAAAAAGTTGTAGATCGTGGCCCGTCCGTTTTAAATTTAAAATCGAAAATTTTTTTGAAATTTAAATAAAGAAAAAAAACCTTAATTTTGATAACGACAATAAATCACCGCATTGACAAATTGTCAGCGTCATTTGAAAGCAGTCGCTTTTAAATTTTATTGAAAGCGTTTGGGTTCAATTGAATCTAATATGGCGGAAGGCTTGTAGCAGTCATTTTCCAATAATGGTTTTAATACAGTTTAAGCCGATCACACACAAAAAAACATAACGCGTAAGAAGTTCAACCTTATGGACTTTTCTTACGTAAATCCAATATGGCCGCTGCTATTCGATCGCTGATTGGTTGAAAGCCCGCTATGCGCCATGCTACGGATTACGTAAATTGTGTGTGTGAAGGCCTTATGACGAGTCGTTAAATACCGAGATGAATTCCATCAAAGGAGCATGCGCCAAAATTAACGTCAAAATGTCTAATTTAAATTATTGGCGCGAATACCGGGATTGGCGCGAGATCAAAGAGCTTAACGTATAATAAAAAATTCAAGGTATAAAATAATGGTCAATTCTAATTTTTAGGTATGATTTTATGTAGGTACCGGGTGGTTTTTTATAACCGGAGCAACTTTATAATTGAAAATAAAGGGCTATAATAAATTGTAGATTTTTTTTGGTTAATTATGATGATGAACTTTAAAAGCCAACATAATTTTTTTCTATCCGGCACCATGTACAGGGTGTCCCAAATTCGATGTTTTTAGGGAGTTTCGGGTATTTCTACACTCAAATTTCAAAAGAAGCTTAAAGGTGAAAATCGCTTTTTGATATAGCAAGCCGTTTTTAAACTACGGGGTGTTTTTAAAAAGTCTGCATTTCGGGAAGGGGTCTATAACTTGTTTATTTATTAAAATTTTTATTTCTGTGAAAACATTCTTTAGACACTTTTTTAAGAGGAATTCAACTGTTAAATTAAATTTCATTTGTCACATTTAGTTTTTGAGATATCACATAAAATTAATTTTTCTTTATGTGATTAGTGGGATTTCTTTATATTTTTGTTTTTTTTTTACCACATATTTTAGTTTGCTTAATGGGTTTAAAATATTTTAATATTATAAAATTATAAAAATAAAAAAATAATAAAGAGGTGATTAAAAAATAAAAATAAAGAAAACAATAAAAAAAATTCAAAATTAAAATATTGAGTGTGATACATCATTTTAAAGGAAATTTTAGAGAGAGTTTTAGAGTTATTCTGTAAGAAAAATAACAACTTTATGCAATATTTTAAAAACCAAAAGAGATAAATAAAAACCGTTTACATCTGTCAATTCTTCAAGAAAAGATCTATAAGAAAGCTATTTACACAAAAGCAAAATGCAGACAAAAACACTCCGTAGCTTAAAAACGGCTTGCTATATCTAAATGTAGTTTTCACCTTTAGGCTTCTCTTAAAATTTGAGCGTCGCAAAGGGGGCTCAGTTTTTTTCTTTCTCCTCAAGTGTAACCTGTGTAAACTTGATAACGGTTAGAGATACTTACTAACCGAAACGTTGTGTTTTAAAATAAATAAAGACAATGGAAGTCCGAAATTTTATTTCTACACAATCATTGTCTACGAGTTTCAAACAAAAACACCCTGTATATTTTTGCATTTTAAGATTCGTCTTTTCTTTTTGATTTCAAAAATATACAATATCTATGTGCTGCAATTAATATTTTTTGAGGTATATGCAGTATTTCTTCTATATGTATTTCACGTTTATTTTGTTTTGCCATGGGAGTATTGACAAATTTAAATGCGCTAAATCTTTTAAAAAAAATGTTTATCGTAGCATAGACCATAGACATACAGTAGAACCCCGATGACAGTGTTTATTCAAATTAAATTGGGCACTAAATAATTTGTCACACAACTTGCACGTCATCGGCATTTTCACAGCACAAAAACGACGAATTTTCAACAAAAAGAACTGGGAATTATTAAAGTTTTGCTGTATAAAACCATACTGAAATATCTCTCAGTTGATTGGTTGGCAGAAGTGACAGATCAACGCTTGCGAACGTTTTGCAATTCATCTCGGTATTTAACGACTCGTGCCTTATGGACTTTTCTTATGCAAAACCAATATGGCCGCTGCTATTCGATCGTTGATTGGTTGAAAGCCCCATGCCACGCGTTATGCACCATGCTACGGAGGTGTGTGTGAAGGCCTTTAGCAGTACAGATATATTTAAGACGTACGTGGACGGGCCCCGTCCATTCGTATTATATTCCCTTGGTGTATGTGGTATAAGATGTATGATCTGAAGTTGGCATAGTCTTTTAGCCAAAGATAAAAAACATAACCCAACTTATTAGTTTAAATTGGATAAGATTTCCTTTTTTTCTAAACAAGATTGATACTGTCTTGGGAAAAAATATGCAGGTATGCATTCCCAACTTTCCTTTTAATTTAATAAGATTTATCTGAGGCGCTATTTACCTAACCAATTTTTTTTTGTGATTGCGAGTGTTTTTTAGAGATGGGCAATATAGCGATCACTGCGATTCAGTCACAGTGAAACAAAAATCACTGGCGCTACCGGTTATCGAAACTCTGTACAAGCAGTTATTCAGTGATTGGTAAAAATTATTACCGGGATATGCGGAACGTCGCGGATCATGATGTCGTGTTGCTGGTCACACCTAAACCCAATATTATGGCAGTGATATCACGTTTCACTGGAACATATGTAAACGGTGATTTTCAACTATCTGGTTAAATCATAAATAGCCATAAATAGCACTTGCAAAGATTTTTTGCGGCCAAAATAATTGTATAGCTGTAAAGGATGTCCTCTGTAATACTAGGTAAAATAATGAATGAATGGAAATATAATATACAGTGATTGAAATCACAGTTAAAGATCACTGGTTACTTATAAATCACTGTCACTATTTCACCAGTTAGTCGAAAATCACTGTTTTTCCCAACTCTAGTATTTTTGCCAAGGAGTGTTTGTATATCATCCTGCAGGACTTTTAAATAAATACTTGGTACTGTAGCGTATACTGTCCTGCGGAGTTCTTTAGCCAAATTTTGTACACCTACTGCCAAGAGCTGATAACTTCTTGGTTTTTGCACCTTTTTATAGTCAGGTATTGTATGTATTTCCAATTAGGTAGGTATTAGAAAATATTACCGGTCATTTGGTACCATATGTACATGGAAAATTGAAATCATAATTTTGAATTTTTTTGTGACCTCCAAAATCTCTGAGTCAATGTTTTAAATGCCATTTGGGAAGAACACTATAAACATAGCTAACAACAAAATATAAGTACCCTATTACAAGTTTAAGTGTACAGGATTTTTATGAGCACATGTGTACATACCTTGGTATCAGAAACGAGTATAATATAGCTTGGTATATACAATATCTGTAATTGTAAAATATAATTTTGAAATAAACAATAATCTAATCTAAAAATTTGCACCCTGATTTGTAGGGGCAAAAAGTCTTGGACTCACCATTATTAAGCTACATTTACAATCAATTTTAAACAAGCATAATTTTACCCAAAATTGACATTTCTGTGTGTTGTAGGACAGTGTTTATTTTTGAAAAAGCATATGGAAAAGGTATGAATTTTGTAAAAAGAGTAGTTTTAGTGGTGTTTTAACCACCATAGCCTGGTGCATCAACAGTTTGTTTACAAGATGGCAGAGATATTCAATTTTTCAAAAACACAACTTTCAGTTTTTGTTTGATATTTTTAGAACCCCTGTAAATATTTTTAATTTTGATACAGCATCTGATTGGGCTTGGAATAGCACAACTTTTTTCTCATTTAACCAAATTTATCTCTTACATACTGTTTCCGAAATCGACATGTAGTTTGAGTGAATACAATAAATTTATAATAACAATAATTAAGTGTCAATTAAAAATTAACCAAAATTAAAAAATTTTTAAAAAGTTTAAAAAAATATTTATTTTCAATACAATTTATGTAAAGTTATTAAATTTTATTAATATAGTGTTAGTTTATACTGATTTATTTATTTCTTTTGTAAATTTGAATATCAAGTTAATTTGAGAAAACAAAAATTTGGGATAGCCTGTATATTGGCCACACAATAAGAAATTAACAAAACAAATTTGGCTATAGTTACAAAAACTAGAAAGCCAGAAAAAATCCTTTGATCGCCCGTAGTTGCTAATACAAAACTACACTATTTTATACAATTTGTTTATTCTTTCTTTCAATTGATACTTTCATCGATCGATGATATAGCAGTTTTTTTTTTTTAGAGCCACAATAGACCCACTAGTGGTCGCAGTGGAAGGGCTGCAAGGCCCACTCATATATGAATCATCATCATATAGCAGTTTTACTCGCCTGCTGCTGTTTTAGTTTCTTTCATACTTGGGTAGATGGCGCTTCTTGTTAGGTACATGGTTTTGTTTTCTCACTAAAAATATAAGGTGAGAGACAAAACCGTATACTTAATTTAGGAAGGGTGTCACATTGACCAAGCAATATTCTGTGGAGTCCCATAAGGATAATACGGTTAACCGTCAACACTTATTAGGTGTCCATTAGATCTTGGACCCCCTTGAGGTTAAGCTTTCGAGCTACCCACAGAAAAATACTAGAGAAACAAAAAACCCTTATTGTTTTTTACCTGATTAGCCACGAAAACTTGTTTGAATTTTAATTTACGGGTACTAAATTTTACATTATATGCAATGTTTTATTTTTAAATTATTATTTTAAGAAACTTAGTACTTATGTACACCATACACTACTTTGTTAGTCAAAAATATTTTAAACTAAGTTCCATTGAAAAAATCGACTTGGTTGTCACATCCTGTATTTGATAAGCAAAAAAATTAAATTTACCAAATCGATAAGCCAGAAAGTGTATGTTAAAAAAACAATAAAAAGAAAGCTACAGAGAGAGTGCAGATCTAGGTAATATAATACATAACTAAATTTTTGGTTACAGCTCCTCAAATCATAGACAAACTACTACATCTTAAAACAAATAAAAGTCCCGGACCAGATAAAGTACCACCTTTACTCCTCAAAAACTGTGCTCATTCTTTTAGTACAATCTTACTCTTACTCTACAATCAGTCACTCTCCCTAGGGGTTTTCCCTGATCAATGGAAATCATCCTTTATAATCCCCGTGTTCAAAAACAGCTGGAAAAAAGTAGACATCACTCAATACAGACCAATAGCTATTATCTCTCAAATACCAAAAATACTAGAATCTCTTGTCACTGATTTTTTGAATTCTACCTTGCAAAACAGCTTTGCTAACAGTCAACATGGCTTCCTTCGAGGAAGATCTACAACAACCAACTTACTGACATACGAGAACACTCTGTCGAGAGCCTTGGAGAATGGTTTTGCTGTGGATGCAATCTACACAGACTTCTCCAAGGCTTTCGACAAAGTAAATCACCAAATTCTCCTTCAGAAACTCAGATCTTTTGGTCTAGATGGCACATTTCTTAACTGGCACAAATCCTACCTAACTGATCACAAACTAATGCTAAAACTCAACAACTGCTATTTCTCAGAACCATTCCTTGCTAGCTCAGGAGTTCCCCAGGGGGCACATTTAGCACCAACACTGTTTAACATCTTTATTAAAGATGCAGCGGACTGTTTTGAATCAGCTGATGTTGAAAGTTACGCTGACGATTTAAAAGCATATATCATAGTACAGAATGACGAAACACAGCAACTTTTGCAATCAGACCTAGCAAGATTTGAAATGTGGTGTGCACAAAATGGAATGGTCCTTAATGCTAGTAAATGTAAATATGTACACTTTTCTAAAAGTTCCAACCCTAAACCAAATAAATATTACCTACAAAATACTGAGATAGAACAAGTTAATATCATGAGAGACCTAGGAGTGTTTTTTGCAAATGATTTATCCTTTACTTATCACATTACAAATATCACTAATAGAGCCTTAAAAATGCTTGGCTTTATAAAACGTCATACAAAAGATTTCACAAACATTGATTCATTAAAAACATTATATTGCACTCTAGTGCGCTCCATACTTGAAAGCAACTCATCTGTTTGGTCTCCCTACCACTCTACTTACATATCAAAACTTGAAAAAGTCCAAAACAAATTTCTTAGATACATAGCTTTTAAACTCAAAATTCCTTTTGATAATATAGATTACACTGAACTTAGGGCACTTCTAAAGCTAGATACTTTGGCTCATAGAAGAACTGCAGCTGATCAAATTTTTGTTTTCAAACTTATTAATGGTAAAGTGGACTGTGCAAGTCTGCTCTCATCACTTAGATTCTATGTACCTCCTCGCCTACTAAGAGATCCTCACTTCTTTGAAACAGAACAACATCGAACTCTCTATGGGCAAAATAATCCAATCAATAGAATGATGCAAAATGCGAATAAATTAGAAGTAGACTTCTTCAATACCTCATTATACACAATTAAAAAAATAACAAGAAATCATTGATAAAAAATCTAATCATATAAGTACCTGATTTAACATCATTAAAAATGTGATTTACTTAAAGTACCTTAATAATAATAATAATGATAAAAATAAAACTAAAACTATTATTATAACCTGATCATTAATGTAATGTAATACTAATATTTAATAGATATAAATTACTGGAATGTAAATAAGATTTAAGTAGAATATATTGTAAATTTTACTTTTCAAGTGGGGCAACCCGTTAATAAAACAGTAAAACAGTAAATATACATATAATATTGAACAATTACCACATTAACTGAAGGGTTCTTTTTATTATATTTAATTCAACTTTTTTTTAAGGCCGACAATTACTACTGCCCTCTATGCAATTCAGCCCTACAACTTAAGCAGATTAACCTAAATTCAGCTGTTTACATCTGTATGGAAGTCGCGTGTCCTTACCCTGTCAACCGAGATGATTGCATCTTGGTAAAACGGAGGTTGAGGGATATAAAGAAACCCATCAGTGTTCTCAAAAAACATTTTGAGATGAAGCATAATATTAAAAAAGAGGTAGGTAATATTATACAGAGTGGCCTATTGCAATTCTTTATTTGAAAAATCATGAGTGCGTCAAATAACGTCTATGGAGCTATATGATCTAAGTGTATAAGGCAGAGAAAGCAAACGACGCGCATCCAATAAAAACTCAGGAAGGGAAAGCGTTTCTTTTCACGTAGAGAATGAAGAGTAGAATAGAAATAGTCTTTATTTTCATATGAATAATTACATAGAAAGTGAGTCAAAGTTCTTAAAACTAATGAAATGAAATACAAAAATTAATTAAATCTAACTTAAATAATAAACACTTTAAAAACAGTGTAAATAGCTCAATATGGTTAAATTTATTTTATTTTTTAAAAGATTTTATATTAAAAACTCTGCAATAAATAATTAATAATACATAAATTAAAAAAATTGCAAAGTTTAATATTTAAGAATAAAATATTTAAACAGTAATACACGAATTTACTTTTGAACTGTATACTTTATCTCTCGCACTCGCGATTTCTAGATGAAAGAATTGCAAGGGGACAGGGAGTATTATGCACCAAGGGATAAAAGTATTAGCAGTCAGGCTAAACTTTTATTTTATACTTATTTTTAGCTCACACTACTACTATACTAGTAGTGTGAGCTATGGTGATCCTAATTTTTTCGGGAAAAAAAATGTTGCTCCGATTTAAAAAAAAATTATATATCTTTGCATTTCAGATGATTTTGAAACTTTTTTGTTGCGCCGTCTGTCTGTCTGTATGTCTGTCTGTAACGACTAACGCGCATAACTCAAAAACCGCTTGCCCGTTTATAATGAAATTTGGTATCTAGGCTGGGTTAATAAAATAAAATAAAAGGGCGGGGAAAATTTCAAAAATTAGAGTTTATGTACAAATATGGCGTGTGTGATATCAAACGAAAGGTAATTGAGTCTGGAGTTAAACAAAATACATTTTAGTTTATTTAAAAAAAAGGGTGGGGGTAAATTTCAAAAATTAGAGTTTGAGTGGAAATTTGGCGTGTGTGATATCAAACGAAAGGTAATTGAGTCTGGAGTTAAACAAAATACATTTTAGTTTAAAAAAAAGGGTGGGGGTAAATTTCAAAAATTAGAGTTTAAGTGAAAGGTAATTGAGTCCGGAATTTAACAAAATACATTTTAGTTTTTGTTTTTTTTAAGGGTGGGGGTAGATTTTAAAAATTTGAGTTTAAGTCAAAACATGGCTTGTGTGGTATCAAACGAAAGGTAATTGAGTCTGGAACTGAATAAAATATATGTCAGTTTTTAGTAATATTAGCTCACACGTACACTATAACTATAGTACCTAGTGTGAGCTTAAGTGCCCATACATTGGCAGAGTATTTTTTGTAATATTCTCTAAAAAAGTTTTTTTCTCTGATTCTCTCGGTTTGTCTTACAACGTTTGAACAAGAAGCGTTCAAAAAAGATAATTATTTCCATATTTAACAGAACTTTTATCACTTATGAAGTTACAGAGTAAGTTTAAGTTATGTGTTTTTTTAAATGGAATGCCATGCTTTTTTTATATTTGGAATTGTACTTATGCTTATCAGACTAATATATCATCAGTTATATAATAATATATAATAACAATAATAAAATATTTTTCTGTTCTATAGTGATGCAGCTAGCATAGCTGTTCAACTACTGTGCGAAGCTTTACATAAACATTAAAAAAACTTTATCACACATTTGCTCAGAATTACCTGATGGTATCTAAAGTAATAAGCCACCTTTTTGAGTAGTATTCACCGAGTTGTTTTTTTTTAGAATAAAAAAATGGCGGGTATTCGTGTTAAAGTTTTTATTATGGTTTACTTCAGTATTAAAAATACTCTGCAAATATATGGGCCCCTAAGCTCACACTAGGTACTATAGTTATAGTGTACGTGTGAGCTAATATAACTAAAAACTAAAATATATTTTATTCAACTCCATACTAAATTACCTTTTGTTTGATACCACACAAGCCATGTTTTGACTTAAACTCAAATTTTTTAAATCTACCCCCACCCTTAAAAAAAACAAAAACTAAAATGTATTTTGTTAAACTCCGGACTCAATTACCTTTCGTTTGATATCACACACGCCATATTTTCACTTAAACTCTAATTTTTGGAATATACCCCCACCCTTTTTTTAAAATAAATTAAAATGTATTTTGTTTAACTCCAGACTCAATTACCTTTCGTTTGATATCACACACACCATATTTTCCCATAAACTCTAATTTTTGAAATCTACCCCCACCCTTTTATTTGGTTTGGGTTCAATGGATTTTGTTCATTTTCAAATGGGACCATCTCGGCCCGAAACCCAGCCTAGGTACCAAATTTCATTAAAATCGGCCAAGCGGTTTTTGAGTTATGCGCGTTGGTCGTTACAGACAGACATACAGACAGGCAGACAGACAGACAGACAGACAGACAGAACAGACAGACAGACAGACAGACAGACGGCGCAACAAAAAAGTTTCAAAATCATCTGAAACGCAAAGATATATAAAAATTTTTGAAATCGGAGCAACTTTTTTTTTCTCGATAAAATTAGGATCACCATAGCTCACACTACTATAGTATAGTATATGTGTGAGCTAACACACTACTATAGTATAGTATATGTGTGAGGTAAAAAAACAATAAATTTAGAAACGTTAACATGGTAGCAGAGCGTGGTTTTTCATTTAATCATTAACTAGAAGCTAGAAGTCCATCATCTACATATAAAAACAAAATGAAAATGTCTGTTCCATTTTTCTTAATAAAGAGACATGGATCTGCATTGCTCTGTTTGAAACCAAGATTTACTATAAAATCTTTTATTCTCTTATTCCAACACCTTGGCGCTTGTTTTGATCCAATAAACTCTTTTTCAGATGACATACTCTATCTGTCCCATCTGTGAAACCCTCTGGTTGTTGCACATAAACTTCTTGTAATTCTCCATACAAAAACGCTGTACAAACATCAAATTGGGTCAAACTCAGATTTTTACTGGCAGGTGAGCTCTTTCTCTTATTCCAAATTTTTGTCTATGCATTTTACCATATATAGCCTTCACAGATTTCGCTGTCTAACGTGACTTTGACATTAACTTCAGGATTCAGAATATCTCTTATGTGTCCTTTATTCTGATGACTAAAGCGTTCATGGTAAAGCAGCAACAAATTATCATCTGAAACCGTATTTACTTGAGCTTTTACTTTTGGCTCGATAATCTGTAGTGCTAATTGATACAGTCCACCATATCTACTTCTTTTTCCTGTAAGCACAGTTTTTCCATTTACTGTTAACTTATATTCTTCCGCACTTGAAGTAAACTTGCTAGTATGCTGTTTATCTTGGGCATGCAGTACAGAAAATAGATTCTTCTTTATCTGAGGAACCTACCATACATCGGTAAATTTTAAAATCTCCTCTTTGCCTTGAATTTTTGTCTTTACAAGGACATTACCTTTGCCTACTGCTTTTACTGAATCGCCGTTCGCAGTGTTGATAGTGTGGATATAAAGTGCTCAAATGTTTCAAAAATGTTAATTCTGTTTGTAATATGACTAGTAGCTCCATTATCAACAAACCAATTGCTCTCATCGCACTCACTCTCCAGAACCATACTTGTCTGAGCAACTAGAAGAATGTTTGCCTTTTCATTCTGCTGTTGTTTGGTGTTCTTGGAGATTTCTGGTTTTGGAGGTCTACCATCATCAATCCATTTTGAACATTGTCTCACTTTATAACCTTCTATTTTTATTTAACAACTTAACTGACAATCTTTTTTAATTTATTGTTTTTCTTTAATTCTGGAGCAAACCGTAATTAAAAACTTCAACATGGTAGCAAAGCTTGGTTACGATCCATGGACCTCTGAGTTATGGGCCCAAAGGTACGTGGATCGTCTAAAAACGTCATATTTGAAAGAGTGCTATCAAATATTTGTGCTTCATAATACTAATATTTGGGAAAAACTTTGTTAAGATAACCTTGCTGTATAAAGCGGGTTTTTTTGTTTTGTCTTTCACCCGGTTTTATTACCACTGACTTGCATTGATCGCTGGTCGCAATTATTTATTTAATATAATTAATTACTTACCACTTACGAGGCAGACAAAAACGCTTAGAGTATTAATTTCTTAAATTAAAAAATAAGAAATACATTTCTTCAAACAGAAAAAAAATATTTGTGTGAAATTTAAATTATTAAAACTTCACAGGTGATAGAGGTTGATTCTGAAAGAATAGGTGATAGAAGTTGTGATATAACGTAGTAGGGAAAAAATGCCTGTCATTTTTCTATTTTGTTTGTTCTATATTGGTGCAACTGGCATAGCTGTTCAACTACTGTGCCGACAGCTGTAACGATTTTTTTCTTAACCCTAATAGCAAGTAACGTTTTTAACAAAAAAAATTAAAATACTTGTAAGACCCTGTACAAATAAAAATAAATCAAAGAATTGTCCACATATAAAAAAAGAACAGTATCGTCGAGGGAGCGATCCTCCGGTGTCTGCGTGTCGGGCGTTGTCCTTTGTCGCCTTGTCCACTGGACCACGGTACTTCATGATAAAATTTGTTTCAACAAGCGTTGTTTAGAGTCGCTTTACGGCACGTTCCCCACTTCGTCGTCCCGCGGCTGTACTCAGACTGATCCAAGCTGCTTTGTTCGGTCAGGGAAACCCGCCGTCTCTTTTCAAATGCACGTAGCCGAGAGAGTCAGCTACATGCGGATTCTCGATGCAGTTTAACTTCTATATGGTAACCGAACTACCTTGTTTTTGCTATAGCAAGGTCTCGTTAGATCGCAGGATTTTTGCGTGTTTCAGAGAGAGCATTTTAACATCGTTATAATATGTGCTAATAAAATATATTAAAAACTTATTTTAACCAAGCATTACTGCTACTCAAAATGTTGTAAAACTTACAGAAATTGTACAGTGTTTTGTAACAGAGTTAGTTTCGTGAAAAATGCTGGTGTGATTAAAAAGGTGGACCATTGTTCATTACTGGTGAGTTTGCCTAATTTTTTTATTAGACTTTTTGCTGAGAACATAAACTTTTAATTCTATAGAAACATAAAATACTATTCTGAAAATTGATTAAACTTGAACGCATTTCTAAGGCAACAATGACCTTTTTAGGCCATTCCATTTTATCAAGCCCATTCCATTTTATGAAGCCCATTCCATTTTATGAAGTCCATTCCATTTTATCAAGCCCATTCCATTTTATGAAGCCCATTCCATTTTATGAAGTCCATTCCATTTTATGAAGCCCATTCCATTTTATGAAGGCCATTCCATTTTATGAAGCCCATTCCATTTTATGGAGCTCGTTTTCTGGGATCCGTATATGTTTTGAAGCCCGTACATCACACATACTTTGAGCAGAAGCCCGTAATTGTTTACTGAAGTAAAAGCCATGTTGTACTAGTCGATGTTACTGCTTTCTTTTTGTTTTGCTGTCCCGTTTTGAAATCTGTTTTGTTGAAGTACCGACCACACTACCTACTCAAATCTTTTGAGGACTCAACCTCCAGCGTGGGATTTGGCAGATAAGATTTAATACTTATTTTTACTAACCATTTTATTTAACTGTGATATATTTCTTTTTTATAGCACTGGTTATTATTTGTTAATATTTTTGGTAAACCTATTTATTGCCCTTGTTAAGATCTGGCAACAATGCACCCTTGTTGAGTAGATGCGCATTTACCCTCCCAAGGTATTAATTTTTCTTAGGTCCCAAAAATATATTATATTTTTTTGTTTTTAGCCAAATAGGTACATACTTTTTATTTAGGTACTTCGATAATTTTTTTGTTGTGGCTTGATTTTATCGTCCGTGTATTTTCTTCTTACTTTTTATTAACATAAAATAATAAGATAAATTCTTTTATTGAAATAAAAAACCAACTCTTTATAAATAGAAATTAAATTACATTCTTGAGATAATAAAAATAAATAGTAACGAACATTCTGTGATAAGAAACAAGGATATAAAATAATATTTTTTATCGATAGCTATATAATTAAGTATTTAGGTTAAAAGATCCTTATATATTAATTTTTTTGTAAATTTCCTTCTTGCAAGTAGTTTGCTGATAAAAATAATTAGAGACTATTTTTTTTTAAACCTTTTGCGTTTTAATCAAACATTCACCATCTTTATTAATACGTAGTGAATAATACAAGGTTCACTAAGATCTCGATACATTCTTTCTATTTTACTTTTAAACTTGTATTGGCGCCCTTTAGGCAAAAGAAAGTTAATTTATTTCACATGAATATTGTTGAGTTTTTTTTTTTGAGGTGAACACCACGACCTCAGTCCCAACTGAGCTACCGAGAGCATTTTAGTTTGTAACAAAAAACTGTTACAGATTAAGCGGCGCGACCAACGCGGGGCCTGAGTTTTTTATTGTTGTTTAAATTTCTTTTGCCTATAAATAAAGATAATTTTTTTTGAGTTTTTTTTTAAATTTTATATCCTTGGTTCATAACTAGTTAAAAAATTAAATACTTAAAAATAAATCAAGATAAATCTAAGATATTTAAATAAAGATAAATAAAGTCAAATATTTAATTAAAATAAATGAGAACAAATATAACCTAATAAAATTGATATAAAAATAATTTTTGCATTTATGGAGGTAAATTTTAATGTTAGAAGTATTAAGGCGGTTTCTTCTTCTTATACGGCATCTAGTACAGTTTAAACATACAAATAAAATTATTTGTGTTTTTTCTTTTTAGATTGTTTTGAATTGAATATTTATAATTGTTATTTAGGGGCTCAGCAAAACGAGAGTTTTTCTTAGTGGCAAAACAAAGGCTAAATCTAGATAGAGTTTTACCCAAAAATATTTTTAATAATTTTTTTGTTTTTTTATTTTTTTATTCTACGTGGCCAGTATTGAACTATATATAGATGGTACCTACCTAAAGTTTTATCGGCCATATAATTTTTTTTATATATTGAATTTTTTACTAACAATTTTGGTGTTGGGTATTTTCGTGATTGAATCTTGAGTACGTTTTGATCAGTCTGTGCGGGGACCGATTATTCATTATAATGTTTTTGCATACGTTCCACTAAATTAAGAGCGAGTTATGAAAACTATATTTTGAGATTTTTATTTTTTTGTATTTTTTATGCAGGGCGCTCGATGGTATTTAAAGATACTGCAGTTCGATTTTAAAGTTTTCTTTGTTAATTATACGACGATTGCGACTTAAAAAAAAAAATTAAATAAATAAATATATTTTTTTTTACATTCTTTTTTTTTAATTTTTTTGTTGCTAAATTTTTTTAATTTTAAAATGGATATCCGTGATATCGATTTAATGAGGCCTATTCATTTAACTCAACCGGAGTTATCTTATGAATTAAGAATTCGTGGAATTATTGCTACGAGACATCAAGATGCAGCACAAAAACGAAAAATGTTAAATCGCAGAATACAAGCGGATAAAAATCGAAATCTTTCTTATTCGGATCCGCAGTATGAATTCGAAAACGAAAAAAAGGTTATCGAGGAAACCTTAGTAGCTTTAGAAGTTTTAATTTCGGAATTTGAAGGACTACAAACAGATTCTGCTTTTCAGCGCTATCGATCGCGATTAATTCATATTTCGAATCGTATTTGTCGGATTATAATCCCTCTTATAGACCAAGACTCTGTCGTTATTAATTTTAAGCAAGAAGCTTATGCAAAATGTTTAGAGCTAGAAGCTAACCTTTTTGAAAAAGCTGATATTTTTGAACAAAACAACAGCGACTCGAACCTAACGTTGAACCAAACCGTTCTTCCTGCTCCAACCCCTATCGTTACCCCTGTTTTTACTCAAAGCAAGTCAATACCTGTTCATCAGTGGAATTTGTCATTTTCTGGCGAAGCAGATTATCATGTTGTTCTAGAATTTTTAGATAAAGTTGAGGAATATTGTAAGTCCCGTCGTGTTTCAAAAATAGAGTTATTCGAGAGTGCTGGAGAGTTATTTTCAGGACCTGCGCATAACTGGTTTAAATCTGCTGTTAATAGAGTTACTAATTGGGAATCATTAGTTAAAATTTTAAAAACCGATTTTTTGCCTGAAGATTTAGACGATTTAATTTGGGAGGATATTAAAGCAAGAAAACAATATAAAACAGAACCTTTTCATCTTTTTGTTGCTAATATGGAGTCATTATTTAGACATTTAGATAGACAACCCTGCGAAGCCACAAAGTTAAAATACTTAAGGAAAAATATGTGTGATTTTTATAAATCTCCTCTAGCTTTGGTCAGCATTGGCTCAATCCTTTCTTTATTGGAAAACTGCCGAAAAATAGAAAATTCAAAAACGACAGATGGCTCTTCTCTTCTCGTTTCTTCTTTTCACTCAAATGATCAAGACAATTTTTGTGAACCATCAACGTCTGGTTATAACCAAAACCAAAACCATAAAAATAATTTTAAAAATACATCCTTTTTATCTGGAAATTATCGAGGCAATTTTAAAAACAATCGAGGTCGTGGCAATCAGCATGGCTATCTGAATACCAATCCTAATTTAAATTACAGTAACCAGTACAATAAATTTAATTCGAATCGTGGCAGATCTTATGGAAATCATCATGACTATTCGAGTAGCAATCATCATTCGCAGTCTAACAGTCAACGTAATAATTTTAGTAATCATCGTGGTAGTTTTCGAGGTTATTTTAAAAATAGAAATTCGAGTAGAAATCTTCAAGATAATTTAAATCCGAGTAATAATGTAACTTCTATTAATACTTCAGATACTAATAACAATCCTAAAACAGTTCAATCTAGTGAGTCTTCTAAAATAGTGTGTTGGAATTGTGGATTACCCAATCATGTTTTCTCGTCATGTAAAGCTCCGAAAAATAAATTTTGTTACCGATGTGGAAAATCCAATGTAACAACTCGTGATTGCAATTGTTCAAAAAACTAGTTTCGAGGAAGTTTGGTAACGGTCGACGAACTCCTTGTAATTTTAAGGCCGAGAATAATAAAAGAAATTTTTTTTGTCAGTTTGAATGGGACAATTGGAAGAAATTTGTTTATGATTTTTATAATAAAGTTAAAGTATCGGAATTTGGTAATAAAGCAAATTTAAGTACCGTTGAATCGAATTTGGTTTCTAATGATAGTTCTTTAGCTCCATTATTTGTTAGTTTACCTCATGATAATAGGCCTTATATTGAGATAAATATTTTTGATACATTAGTTACTGCACTTTTAGATAGTGGTGCAAATCACAGTGTGCTTGGCAGGAAATCTTTAGACTTAATAGCAAAATTTGAACTTGAAGTTGACAGTTTTGGAAAGAATAACCCGGTGTACACAGCTAGTGGACAACCACAAGAAGTTGTGGGTGTTATCTATTTGCCGATATGTGCTGATAATCTATGTAAGATTACAAAAGTTTTAGTTGTACCTTCATTATCGCATGGATTAATTTTGGGAAGTGACTTTTGTCGAAACTTTAACGTTAAGATTGATTTTGAGGATAATTCTTGGACAGTTTGTAGTTCTGTCAGTAATTTTGTTTTCTCTGTTTCTTCGGAGGACAAAGATACGTCTCTGGGCATTGAAAGTCAAAACTTTTCAGAAAGTGAGTTGCGAGACATCGAAAAAATTAAATTGGCTTATGAAGCTATCAGTTGTAAAGATAAACTAGGACGCACAGATAAACTTGTATTTAATATTGATACTGGAGATGCTCCACCATTCAGAGAACGACAATATCCTTTGTCACCTTTTATGATGAACATACTAAATAAAGAACTAGATGAAATGCTTGCCTTAAATGTAGTTGAACCATCACATAGCTCTTATAATTCTCCAGTCTTGTTAGTTAAGAAAGCAAACGATGAATACCGATTCTGTTTTGACGGACGTCGTCTAAATAAAATAACAAAGCATTATGCCTATCCTCTGCCTAGAGTAGATACTATTTTAAACACTTTGCGAGATGCACGTTATATCTCTTCCATTGATCTTAGAAAAGCTTTTTGGCAGATACCCCTGCACCCTGATTGTAAAGAAAAAACTGCTTTCTCTGTACCAGGTCGTGGTCTATTCCATTTTAATGTTGTTCCGTTCGGTTTACGTAACTCTGCTCAATGTCAGCAAAGTTTAATGGATAAAGTTTTAACCCCGAAGCTTTCTCCTAAGGTGTTTTGCTATTTGGATGACATAATTGTTACTTCCAGTAGTTTTTCTGAACATATTTCACTGTTATATGAAGTGTTAGAAAAATTGAAAAATGCAAATTTAACTGTTAACCTTGAGAACTGTTAACCTTTTTAAGTCAAGTCTCAAGTACCTTGGTTATGTAGTGGACTGCTCGGGATTACGTACCGACAGTGACAAGGTTGCTGCTATAGTGAATTTTCCTCAGTGTAAAACTACTACTGAAATCAAACGTTTTGTTGGTATGGCTTCTTGGTATAGAAAGTTTATTAAAGGCTTTTCTACTCTTGTTTCACCGTTGAACGATTTGTTGAAAGGTAAAAAGAAAGAGGCTCTGGTCTCTGCTCCAATTTTATGCAGCCCCGATTTTGATATTCCTTTTATTATTCAGGCTGATGCTTCTAATACCGGTTTGGGCGGTGTGCTTTTGCAAGAAATAGATGGCTCAGAAAGAGTTATAGCTTACGCTAGTAGATCTTTATCTCGAACAGAACGTAATTATACTGTGACTGAAAGAGAATGTCTTGCTGTAATTTTTTCCTTATCAAAATTTAGGCCCTATGTGGAGGGTACTGCAAATCTAAAAATTATTACCGATCACTATTCACTTTTATGGTTAAATAATATGAAAGAACCAACTGGAAGATTAGCCAGATGGGCCGTTCAATTGCAACAGTATGATTATACTATTACTCATAGAAAAGGATCATTAAATGTAGTTCCAGATTGTTTGTCCAGGATCCCTTCTGATAATCTAGTTAATAACGACCATGAGAATGTTGATGTTTTAGCCTTGACTAATTTTGAGACACAGAAATTAGATATCCGTTTAGAAAACCTTGACCCTTTTTATTTAAAGATGCAACAAGATATTTTATCAAAACCTGAAAAATTTCCTAATTGGTGCGTTAAAAATAATTTTGTTTACAAGCACGTTCCCTTAAAAACTAAATTTAAATCTAATTTGACCCCCTGGAAAATTTTAGTTCCAAAAAGTCAAGTTCAAGAAATAATTAGAAAACATCATGACCCTGTTGTAGCAGGTCACTTTGGATTTTTTAAGACCATTAGTAGAATTCAGGAAACTTATTATTGGAAAGAAATCAGAAAGGATGTAGCTAAATATATCAGATCTTGTGTAGTATGTGGAGAACAAAAGGCATCAAATGAAGCTAGAATGGGTTTAATGGGTGCTGAGAAGTCTTGTAACTTTCCATTTCAAATTATTGCAGTAGATATTATCGGTCCTCTGCCTAGAAGTCGTTCTGGTTTTAGTCACTTGTTAGTTGTGGGCGATTGGTTTTCTAAGTATACAATATTATATCCTTTAAGAAAAGCTGAAGCAAGTAAGATTTGTCAGTTCATGGAAAAGGAAATATTTTTGGTACATGGAGTACCCCAATTTATTATCTGCGACAATGGCAGCCAGTTCGCTGGAAAGGTTTTTAAGAAAATGGCCGAAAAATATGAAGTTCAGAAAATTTGGTTTAATGCTCGTTATCATCCCCAGACTAATTTTGTTGAAAGGTCAAATAGAGTAGTTGGTACAGCTATACGTAGCTATATTAAAGAGCATAGAGATTGGGATCAACACTTGTCAGAGATACAATTTGCTATTAATTCATCGGTTCATGAAGTTACACAGTTTAGACCTAATTTTATGAATTTTGGTCGCAATGTTCCTATTACTGGAAAGTATTATGGTGAAATTATAGATACTGAAGATCTTGAACTTTTGTCCAGAGAGCGCGTTGAGTTTTGTGATAATTTAAAAGGACTTTCGGAGATATATGAAAATGTTAAGAAAAAGCTTCATCAATATAATTTGAGAAAACGTGATGTTCAGTTTAATGTCGGAGATAAAGTATGGAAGCGTAATAAGGTGTTGTCTGACGCATCAAATCAATTTGCTGCCAAATTGGCAAAGAAATATGTTCTATGTAAGATTTCTAAAAAGATTTCTCGATTAATATATCGGCTAGTTCATATTGACGGTTCTGATGCAGGCGAATGGCACATTAAGGATTTGAAGCCTTATCTTGGTTCGAATTCTGACGTTTCCGTAGGCTCTGATAATTAGTTTTGAGTATTTTGTAGGCGGTTGAGTGTTATTTTTGAAAGGAAAAATTGTGAATTAAGTACCGAGTTACATGTTTTAGAGTGACCAGAATTTTGAGTAAAGATACAAATAAGTTTCGTAGTGAAGAAGTGTATTTGGGTACCCTAGTCATTTGCGAATTTCCCCTGTGTAAGACTGCAGTCGATTCCCCATTAGCTTATAGATATTGTTTAAGGTATGTATTTTCGTTATCTTCGATTTTTGGGTATGAGCAATTTGGTTGTGAAGTCTTTGTAGATTAGTCCCTACTTATTTTGTCCCTTTCCTAATTTAGACTGACCGATAGTGACTCCAATTTTGGCGGGTGATACACGAAAGATATCAAGCTTCTATAAAGAATCATTCCAAGGAACCCCTATTTGCACATAAAATGAATTTGTGCATGCTCATAAATACCTTTTGTGATGAATACCTGGCCAGTATTTGTTTCATAGCAACTTTCTCTTAAGTTAATTTTTTTTACCACTTAGGTTAATAGTTTGTTAGTATAGATGTACAATTTAATCCTATGGAAATATTCTTGTTTCTAACTTCCCATTTTTAACTAGTAGTATTCATACTGCATAAATGAAATTTGTTTTTCCCCAAATTTTATTCTTTTAGGAGAGGGGTGGTGTAACGATTTTTTTCTTAACCCTAATAGCAAGTAACGTTTTTAACAAAAAAAATTAAAATACTTGTAAGACCCTGTACAAATAAAAATAAATCAAAGAATTGTCCACATATAAAAAAAGAACAGTATCGTCGAGGGAGCGATCCTCCGGTGTCTGCGTGTCGGGCGTTGTCCTTTGTCGCCTTGTCCACTGGACCACGGTACTTCATGATAAAATTTGTTTCAACAAGCGTTGTTTAGAGTCGCTTTACGGCACGTTCCCCACTTCGTCGTCCCGCGGCTGTACTCAGACTGATCCAAGCTGCTTTGTTCGGTCAGGGAAACCCGCCGTCTCTTTTCAAATGCACGTAGCCGAGAGAGTCAGCTACATGCGGATTCTCGATGCAGTTTAACTTCTATATGGTAACCGAACTACCTTGTTTTTGCTATAGCAAGGTCTCGTTAGATCGCAGGATTTTTGCGTGTTTCAGAGAGAGCATTTTAACATCGTTATAATATGTGCTAATAAAATATATTAAAAACTTATTTTAACCAAGCATTACTGCTACTCAAAATGTTGTAAAACTTACAGAAATTGTACAGTGTTTTGTAACAGAGTTAGTTTCGTGAAAAATGCTGGTGTGATTAAAAAGGTGGACCATTGTTCATTACTGGTGAGTTTGCCTAATTTTTTTATTAGACTTTTTGCTGAGAACATAAACTTTTAATTCTATAGAAACATAAAATACTATTCTGAAAATTGATTAAACTTGAACGCATTTCTAAGGCAACAATGACCTTTTTAGGCCATTCCATTTTATCAAGCCCATTCCATTTTATGAAGCCCATTCCATTTTATGAAGTCCATTCCATTTTATCAAGCCCATTCCATTTTATGAAGCCCATTCCATTTTATGAAGTCCATTCCATTTTATGAAGCCCATTCCATTTTATGAAGGCCATTCCATTTTATGAAGCCCATTCCATTTTATGGAGCTCGTTTTCTGGGATCCGTATATGTTTTGAAGCCCGTACATCACACATACTTTGAGCAGAAGCCCGTAATTGTTTACTGAAGTAAAAGCCATGTTGTACTAGTCGATGTTACTGCTTTCTTTTTGTTTTGCTGTCCCGTTTTGAAATCTGTTTTGTTGAAGTACCGACCACACTACCTACTCAAATCTTTTGAGGACTCAACCTCCAGCGTGGGATTTGGCAGATAAGATTTAATACTTATTTTTACTAACCATTTTATTTAACTGTGATATATTTCTTTTTTATAGCACTGGTTATTATTTGTTAATATTTTTGGTAAACCTATTTATTGCCCTTGTTAAGATCTGGCAACAATGCACCCTTGTTGAGTAGATGCGCATTTACCCTCCCAAGGTATTAATTTTTCTTAGGTCCCAAAAATATATTATATTTTTTTGTTTTTAGCCAAATAGGTACATACTTTTTATTTAGGTACTTCGATAATTTTTTTGTTGTGGCTTGATTTTATCGTCCGTGTATTTTCTTCTTACTTTTTATTAACATAAAATAATAAGATAAATTCTTTTATTGAAATAAAAAACCAACTCTTTATAAATAGAAATTAAATTACATTCTTGAGATAATAAAAATAAATAGTAACGAACATTCTGTGATAAGAAACAAGGATATAAAATAATATTTTTTATCGATAGCTATATAATTAAGTATTTAGGTTAAAAGATCCTTATATATTTATTTTTTTGTAAATTTCCTTCTTGCAAGTAGTTTGCTGATAAAAATAATTAGAGACTATTTTTTTTTAAACCTTTTGCGTTTTAATCAAACATTCACCATCTTTATTAATACGTAGTGAATAATACAAGGTTCACTAAGATCTCGATACATTCTTTCTATTTTACTTTTAAACTTGTATTGGCGCCCTTTAGGCAAAAGAAAGTTAATTTATTTCACATGAATATTGTTGAGTTTTTTTTTGAGGTGAACACCACGACCTCAGTCCCAACTGAGCTACCGAGAGCATTTTAGTTTGTAACAAAAAACCGTTACACAGCTTTATATAAACATAAAAAAATTTTAGCCCCCATTTGCTTAGAATTAACTAATGGTATCTGCTAAACTAATAAGCCTCCATTTTGAGTATTAATATTGACCGAGTTGTTTTTTTTTAGTCACCCCATAAACTATCCCCTCCCTATTTGAACGAAGTGCTATCAAATATTTGTACTTCGTAATACTAATTAATATTTGGGAATAATTTTGTAAAGAAAACCCTGCTGTATAAAGGGGGGTTGGTTTTTGTTTTGTCTTTCACCCGGTTTTATTAATACTAACTTGAATTAATCGCTGATCGCAATTATGTCTTTAATATAATTAATTATTTACCACTTAGCAGAAAGACAAAAACGCTTAGGCTATTTTATTAGAGTAAAAAAAAATAAACGTACATTTCTTAAAACAGAAAAAAAACACAAAATATTTGTGTAAAATTTTAATTATTAGATCTGGCATTGCGACATTGAAAAAGTTCGCGCGCATTATTAGAGGTTATTAAGTAATTTCTTCCACGGGGACGTTCCGAAATTTAAGAATTAGAAGTTTTCAAAAAAATATCAATGAAATATTATTATTATTTCTCTCTTAAGACGTATGTTTAATAACAAGAAACATTGAGAAAAGCATTGCGTGTAATATGACATTTATAAAAATGAATAGCAAAAAATTAGTTTTTCCTGAAAAAATTTGACCGCATAATTTTTTGAAAATTCTTTTTATCTCAAATTTTGGCTCTTATTCTAGTACATGGTTTAAAAAATCGTCAACTTTGATGCTCTGTACTCGACAAAGAAAGAGTTTTGAGCCATAATATGAACTTTTTTATCAGAAATGACCTCCTTTATTACCCGTTGCCCTATGGCCCCTTATATAAGTTATATGTTGGAGATTAATAAATCTGCCTAAAACTGGCTTTCCTCGTTAAAGATCCGTGATCTTGGGTAAGAGACTCGCAAAATCCTGCTGTTCCTGAGCGTGTGTGAAAAGTTTGATCTTTGTGCCCACGAATGTATGCTGGCCATTTCCACGTGGTAGAGAAATCCAGTAAACAAATCAAAAAATTGAATAAAACAAACAAAGGAAAGCTATATAGAAAATATGAATAAGTGATTTGTACAACTACAGTAGTGGATATGTAAGTGGATGTTTAAAAAGTTTACCCTGAATAATGGCGCCACAAAATATTTTGCCGATCGGCCCTAAAGCTTTTGTTCAAATGATACATCGCTGCTTTGCTTTGATAGTGGCACAACTAAAAAAAATAGGTTTTTGCGTTTTTTGTAAAAACTAACTTCTCATCGTATTGTATATATTTTTACCACAAAATTTTCCTTATTGTCTATTTCAAGCATGGGTAAGTTATTGATTGATTTAATTAAAGCAACAAAAATATATAAATTTTTGCCTTGGCCATTATTTTTAATTCATTTACAGTTATGCCACTATCAAAGCAAGGCAGCGACATACGTATGGTATGTATTATATATGAATTAAAGATCCAAATTTAATTAAATTTATTTCAGGTCGTGACCTCGGTTTTAACACAACCGACCGAGAGTATACGAAGTATAGAAAGCTCGGTATCTAATTCGCCATCTATGGTGAGTGACACGGATTCTTTTCCAATGCAAGAAATCGACGACTTGTTAAATTCGATTGACACATTGAGTCACAATATTAAAAAACCAAAGAAAGAAACAGTTTCAGAAGATTTTGACAGTACAACCTTTGAATCATTACTTTGGGACAGCAGCACTAGTGATACAAAATCTATAAGAACAACCAAAATTAAAAGTGAAAATGAACACAGTTTGGGTGATGAGTTACAGATTCTACCAATATCTGAGTCACAGTATCAAGACATGGATAATTTTCTTATGGATCTTTTAGACTAACATCTAACTACCTATATAAAATTCAAAGTAGAAGTTACTAATTGCATACACTTTGTTAAATTTCATTAACACATTTAATCAAAATACTAGAAAAGCTTAAGAAATCAACAACTTGCTAAGACTTTGGCAGTGCAATTTCTGTAAAATGGTAAAACCTGCCGGTTTTGATAAAATATTTCGAAATCCAGTAGACAAGTCTAATCGGAGTTACCAATATCTATCCTCTACATTGGATTTGGAATCTATGTACATAGTTTTTTAGCTAGGTAAGTAGTTTTTAAAATTTTGTTTTTTTGCACTACTAAAGACGGATGGAATATTTAAAGCCTTTAAAACATATATTTTGTTTCGAACTTAGATAGGATAAGTTGGGTGTATCTATTAGTAATGCAGCGCATAATTGTGACGTAGATGATCTAATATGTGTTACTCACATAATTTAAGATTGAAGTAGGTACCTGAAAATTTTTGGACTGTAAAAAAGGTTATGCAAATGGCTTAAAGAAATTTGTAAACGCTGGGCTTCTTAAAAATAATGAAATAAAACGTGCAATCTCAATTTCTGACAGTCGGTACAAGAGAGCTAAAATAAGTTTAAAAATAAAGCATAAAAATATGACTTACTTCATTTGTATGAGTTTCCAAAAAAGCAGCCATGTCATCCAAGACTGATTGTACCTCCTCACCATACAACCCGTGACAAAAATACAAGTTGTCTTCGCCAGTTTTCGTCGTGATTCGTAGATCAAAGTATCTGTTTAAATATCAAAAACCGTTTTAAAGATGAAAATACTACTCAAAATAGTCAACAGTACGCCCACTTTTCGAAGTTAGGTATCTAATATAAATAAATTTATAGCGGTTTTGTTTTGTACCGATAGCCACGAACACTTTCGACTAAATAACATTTTTTTAAAACAGTTGAGTCTTGAGTCTTATAGTATTTTCGACTTTACTAGTGCTTGGCTGCTCTTAGATCGCTCGGTAAGTGCAAACTGGACCCAATCCTAGTGCGAGCGCCTGATTTCCGATAAAAACCACTCGATATTGGATATCATAAACTTATTACAACTATTTGTTTCTCGCTTAATTATTGTTGTAAATCTTTTGTTAAAAACAACAAACAAAGCGTCAAAACTATGTAAAAATATATGGTTAGGTGCAGAACAGCCCAAAGCGATCTCTGTTTAAAATCGTAAGCTGAATATGCGGATCTATACCGCTTCATCTAAAGCCAAAGATGCAAATGTTTTTAAAACCGCTCTATAGGCGTTCTAATAAAAAAACTTACTATTAATAACCTGTTGGCTAAAAGGCCACCCTGGCAAACTTTACTAAGTATGTAATGTTTAAACAATTTACCTTATTCCAGCTTTAAGTTGCTCCGTAACCACGTAAGCCTGCGTTCTGGACCACTGGGCAATGATATGTCTAACGCAGATAAGACCCTCAAGGGCTTTCCAAATTTCTGACGCGTCGGGGGCCACTTTAGAAGCGCTTGTTATGTTAGATGTAAAACTGTCGTGCGAGCCTAAATGAATGAAAACAAGTAAAATAAGTATAAGGTGTCCCAGCCTTCTGTAAGTTTGGCCTTTGTAATATTTTGGCTTATTCGTGATAGAGCAAATCTGTTTTAATTTGTAAGAGAAAAAATGAGGGCGTGTTTTGATAATCTTAAAATTTTAAATGTTCCAAAATCAATAGTTTTGAACCAAGGGCGTCAAGAAGAAATTTTTGCCCAAGGCCGATTTTGGTGCCCGAGCTTGCGAGGGTTTAAAGGAGGCTAAGGGCAAAAAAGTTCGACATGCCAGTGGTTCAAACAAGATTTTTTGTACGAACAGGAAATAAGTAACTAAACAAATTGTAATAAATATGTTATTATATAAATCATATTTTTCCTACAAGAAACGTATAAAACTATAATAATAGAAACGTATAAAACTATATTAATAGATACGTGCATTGCGCCTTGTTTGATATTAAGCACCTCGCTCGGCATGGTCCGGTTATTCGGACGTGCGTCAAAAATGTCTTTATATAATCGACATATTTATTTTATTGAAATTTTTGCGGGCGTAAAAGAACTTTTATTACCCCGGGCGCAAAGGTATTACTTTGCGCCCGCTTTTGAAAAACATAAAATATTCTTACGGGTTCACAACAACAAAGAAAATGAGCAAATGTCAAAAATAATATGTCAATTTATTTCGACAACTCAATGTACAAAAACGGCACTTAAACTCACTATTACTCACTATTAACTCACTACTCAAATCGGCTTATTAACTTCGTGATAATATCTCGCGATTTCTACAGCTCGTTATCTCTGACTGACTCGCGCGATGTACGGCCTTATATAGGGTCTTCGATCTTTCGCGAACTATCTATCCTTTTCCAGCACTAGAACGTTCGCGTCCAAGTAGGAGTGTGAGTCATAGATAACGCAACTAAAACTACTACACTAAACCCAAATAAATTCTAACTATTAAATTTAAACAACTAAAATTTGTAACGATATCAAAAAGTAACTGTTCATACAAAACGGTTATTTAAAGAATAATTTTGCAGAATATAATAAAATATATGCAAATACGTACGAGTATGTTGATAAAAATTACATTTGTAATTTTCAAAAGTTTACATAAACCGAGACTCACCCTGTAGATTTTTTTAAATCTATTCAAGTGATACCACATAGGTAATATCTAGCTTTTGTAGTATATCCACTATTAATAGTAAATATATGATGTTTTCAGGTTATAGCTACAAAACTATAAAAGCTACCTATATAGATATAAATATCAATTTTGTGTCTATGGTTATTTTTTGACAACCCTGTATAAAAATTTTAAGATTATCAAAACGAGTGATTTTTTCCTACAAATGATAAAGTAACTAAAGTCTGAGATACAAGGTGTTTCCGTATCTTTCCACCAATTATAAAAGATATCAGTAAAGTGTAAATGCAAAAGTTGTAGGGTTTATTCTAAACCGCCAGAAACAAATAATGAAAGTCGCAAAGTTATAGAAAAACACAAACATAGTAAAACTCTTATAGAACACTGTATAAATTAGACTTAAAATAAAAAGATATTTTTTTAAAATATAACTTTAAAAATTAATAAAATAGCACTTAGCATAAATATACAACTGTGGCTTATTCTTGACCGTTTGTGAGGTGAGCGCTCACCAAATCTCAAGACGCTATTCTTGACGTCCCGTGAGCTGAGATGTCACTTTGACGGATGAACATAAGTTCATCACCTTTTGCAACGGGGAAATAAATCCATGGGAGTTGTTGTGGTATTTATAACCCTACTTTTGACTGCTAGTTTTGTTTTGGCAAGCTTTTTTCAAAATGTTGTGTGTGGTCCTTAACATAAATTAGTTACCTATTTTCATACAAAAATTTGAAACCACAAAAAACAAACAATCAAAAATAAGATTAGAAACGCCACACGGGGAAATGAATACCAATGAGATGGTGAACTTAAGATCACCGATGAACTTAAGTTGACCAGTGAATTTAAGTTGACACATAAAAGTAAAAATTTCGCTCACCTCACGGGCCGTTAAGAATAAACCTGGATACTTATTTTTGAATTTTTGGGAGAATGTGAGTGATTCTCACCGAAAAAGGGTGAACGCTCTATTTTCGAAAAAACGCTTCTGTAAATTCAAGTTCATCACCTCTTCCAGAAGAAAACAAGTTGCCGGGAAAATTTCTAAACTCTCTCATAATTCACGACACAGCGCTTTGTTTGGATTGTTAGAGTCTTGCTCCAATGTGTTTTTTTAAAACTGGACATTAAAAAGCAATTTTAATCAGGTACCCATATTTAAAAATTCAACGGGTAATTTACCTATCTTTCAGCTCAAAAAGATAATTATAACTCATAGGATATGTAGTTTTTAAGGGAAATAGACAGAAATAGGTATACAAGTTATGTTTACATAAGGAATTAATGATTTGCATATTAAGTCCATCGTATGGCTAAATTTTCCGTGGGGAATCTGCAGTTCAACTGAGTAATGTAAAACATTGTTGTAAATTAGTTCTTATAATTAATGTACAGTGAAAACGAGTCGGTTGGATTAAATTTAAGTTTTTGGAATGATCCAAAAACACGTTAATTGAGATTTTTCACGGCCAATATTTTTGACGGAAATTTTTTTTGGACGCATTCCCGGAACTGGGGTCCACCAACATTCATCTTTTTTTTTTCAAATGAGATGATCCCACTTGTCGCACCTTGTTCGAAGGAAAAATGATATTCCACTTGTTTTTGAGATCTATCAAATATTAAAATACTCTGCCAATATATGGGCCCCTCAGCTCACACTAGGTACTATAGTTATAGTGTACGTGTGAGCTAATATAACTAAAAACTAAAATATATTTTATTCAACTCCATACTAAATTACCTTTTGTTTGATACCACACAAGCCATGTTTTGACTTAAACTCAAATTTTTTAAATCTACCCCCACCCTTAAAAAAAACAAAAACTAAAATGTATTTTGTTAAACTCCGGACTCAATTACCTTTCGTTTGATATCACACACGCCATATTTTCACTTAAACTCTAATTTTTGGAATATACCCCCACCCTTTTTTTAAAATAAATTAAAATGTATTTTGTTTAACTCCAGACTCAATTACCTTTCGTTTGATATCGCACACACCATATTTTCCCATAAACTCTAATTTTTGAAATCTACCCCCACCCTTTTATTTGGTTTGGGTTCAATGGATTTTGTTCATTTTCAAATGGGACCATCTCGGCCCGAAACCCAGCCTAGGTACCAAATTTCATTAAAATCGGCCAAGCGGTTTTTGAGTTATGCGCGTTGGTCGTTACAGACAGACATACAGACAGACAGACAGACAGACAGACAGACATACAGACAGACAGACAGACAGACAGACAGACAGACAGACAGACGGCGCAACAAAAAAGTTTCAAAATCATCTGAAACGCAAAGATATATAAAAATTTTTGAAATCGGAGCAACTTTTTTTTTCTCGAAAAAATTAGGATCACCATAGCTCACACTACTATAGTATAGTATATGTGTGAGCTAAAAAATGTTTTATTAGTTTTTAAACAAAGTGCCACAAGTGGGGTCTACAAAGTTGCAAAAAAAGTTGGGTACTACTGGACCTCTTGCCGGGGGTCCACCACCTATTTTTTTAAATAAAATTATAGGTTTTACTCAAAAATCACACTTTTATTATATAAAAATCTCGATAAAATTGAATTTATGTTTTTTTAAATTTTTTGAATATATTTGACAGAGACCAAAAAAAGGAGACCATCATTTTTCTGTTTCGATAAGCTGTCCAACAAGATGCCACAAGTGGGGTCATCGTATTTGAAAAAGAAGTTGAATGTTGGTGGACACGTTTCTGGAGGTCTGTCCAAAATAAATTTTAATCAAAAATATTGCCCATTGAAAATCTCAATTGACGTGTTTTTGGATCATTCCAAAAAACTTAAATTTAATCCGCTAGCGAATTTATTTCAACCGGCTCATTCTTACTGGATATTGAATGAATAAATAAACCAAATTATATCCTTTTGTTTTTAAAATTCTTAGGACCCTAATAAAAACAAATTTTCCTAACACGTGTCCAAATTGTCTTTTGTGCATAAAATTTTTCTTAAATCTGCTTCGCGTCGTTCGTTAATGGCTTATGAGTGCGAGAAAGAATCACTTTGCGCACTTGATAAGAGCTATTGGCGATAGAAAAAAAGTAGATGTGAAGCACATATTTTTATTTCAACAACAGATTTTGTGAAAATAAATATCCTAAACATAATCTAAAAAAATAGAAGCAAACAATCCGTGCCTTCTGTCAAAACAAACGAAGTTACTTAATAAATTCGCGGCAACACTGTGCACTGGTGTCGCACGGCGGTAGTGGAAATCTTGCACTCACGCACAGCTGCGAGCGTTCAAGAATACGACATTTTCATTCCCGCGAGACAAAGTAAGTTTAATTTCCCGGGAACGTTCCCGGGATCACTCCCTTCCTGGACTTTGAAGAATACGGCTCCTGATGACGACGGACGTCATTATTGTTATTTACGTTTTTAAAAAGCAAATATTTTAAAACTAGCTGTACCAAATATCAACATATTGTCAGGAATGCAAAAAAATGTTGTCTATAAAATAACATTTTATAGACAACACTTTCTAATCTCACAGTTTTTTCATAGCCAATCACTTTGAAGGAAAATCCCTCTCTCTATTTGATGTATCCCCACGCTTAACCACCCACTCTAGTCAGTAGTTTTCCTGGCATCAAACCACCTGCTGTGTGGTAGGCGGCAACTAGTTATTTACCATTTTGGAGGGAGGCGCAACCACTTTCTTATCTCAACAGCACCATCTTTTCCGTTTTTCGTTTTTCCAAGATGGTTTCGTACAGTGGCACAGTCAGGGGTAATTTGCATTCCTGACAATATCATATTTTTAAATTTTTTAATCAATTTTATGTTTAACATATACAGGGTGTCCCAGATAAAAGTAACTATATGGAGATTTCGGAAACGGTCAGAGATACAATTTTGGTTAAATGAGAAAAAAGTTGCGCTATACTTATATAAAACAAACTTTCATTTGTTTTGTTAGGTAACACTTCCTTGGGGTTTAGGATAAACCACAACTTTTGTATTCACATATTTTTTTATACTCCTATGAAGGGGCAAGTCAAACGACATCGGTACTACTGTTTTCCCGGGTATAGGACAATTCGCTGGGGTCCATTCGCCCCCGTCCGATTGGGGAACAATTCAACGTAAGAATTTTTCTTTATTGATATTGGCATTGGAAATTATTTAAATGGTTTATTTAGCTTAACTCCGTATATTTGCTGGTTGGGTGATTGGGGTTGTTCATTAGCTGGTTGATGAGGTTGGTTATAGCGTGGAAAACTGTATTAAGTGACCTTAAGTACCACGATGTTTAACAAATATTAGTCCGGTCAATGAATTGCCATTGAGGGGTTGTAGAGTGCATGGAGGGGGGGGGGAGAATTTTTCTCTTCGAAAATATGTTAAGGATAGTTAGGACGTTAACATATCAAAAGTCCCCACCCCTAGCACTTCCGCTTCAGTGGCGGAGAGGGGTGAAAAGGTGTAATTTTTCGGATTTTTGCCTATAACTCGATTACGGCTCGAGTTTTATTAAAATATAAAGAGCATTAAATTCCCTACAATATAGTTATGCATACCTTATCTCTAAGTGTAACAGTTTATAAGATAGTGGCCACCAAAAACCGTTAATTTTTGAAAAACATATTTTTGCCCCTTATTTTTTATCAAACTTGTTCATCTAACACTTTTGTTTTTAATTTTAGAAGAAATTTATCAAGATATGCGCTGTAGACCAATCAATTACATTGAAAATGTGATTTTCACAAATACAAACTATGGTTTTTGAGTGACCATCCCTAAATTACGTAACGCACAAAGGGCGAGGGGGGGTTTGGCCTTGTATTACAAACAATGATTTCAAATGTGTTTTTTCTTGCTAATGCGGTACGAGGGGGCAGGGGGGGTTTAAAATTCTTGAGTTTTTGTGTTACGTAATTTAAGAACGTTCCCTGATGAGATCTTTTAACTCCATAAAGTTTTGTGGTAGAGAAGTTCCACAATTACTAAACCAACTTTACCAACGAACCGAAAAAACTGATCTAACTAACCAACCTTTGTAATGGATAAGTCAAATTCATCAAGTCATATTATTTTGACAAATTTTGCACTGTTGTTTTCTTAAAGCATTGAATTAATTCTTGTTGTTTTTGATAGATTACAAAAATGGCTGCAAAACAAAAAAGACGCTATTGTTTGAAAAAAATTAGTTTATTTTACTTTTGATAATCTAAATGAGTGGAAGTCACTAATTTCTTTCCAATTCCAAAAACAGAGATTGTCTTATAAAGTTACTAAAGAAAGACTTTAATAAAGTGGAATCACCAAAATGCAAACATCACAGGATATTGTGAGCACTGCAAATCCAAACTCCAACCCGATCACAATATTTTGTTTATAAATCCTGTCAGGGAAGAAGTAGAAACTCATGTATATTCAATCTACGAAGCTAAGACTAAAAGAAATATTGTTCCTGCATGCATTTACTGATTGCGATTAAACATCAAAGGCATTTTGGAGGGGTCAGCTAGGATTTATAAAGCTTTATCAAAACTAGCCTAAACTCCAAAAAACCAGCTAAATTTACAAATTTTACAATCCCCGCTCTTTGCATACTGAAGTAAAACTTGCTTAACAGGAATATCTGCGAAACTACTGACCTAAAAAAAATGTGCAGCAGAAACCCAAGAAAACAAGACAAACAATACATTATTATTATTATATGAATTACAAGTATTTTCCCATCATCTTTATCCAAATATTACTCTAATCGATTGTGGCATCTCCCAAGTGTGGTAACAACTATAACTTAGAAGACACAACCAACTAACTACAGCTTTGGTTAGCAAATTAGCTAGCTCCAGAAATATAGGGTTGGGAATCTAAAGCAAACTGTATATCTCTAGGCTTCAATTCAGTGGCAGCAAAAAAAATTTTACAAATGACTTTTTGTAGATGCGTAACTACAGCAAATGTAACTGCAAAAAGATGTCCATTACATTGTACCATTATTTATGCCACAATTGTCAGAATTTTTTTTAAAGGGTGTTTCCCTTTTAATCAATCATAAAAAAGATAAAGAAGTCGAGCCTAAAATTCAAAGAAGCAAGAAAAACAACATTAATTATGAACATTTTCACATTACCTCTATCCAAATATTACTATGCATCAGATTTTGTATCTACATAATATGTATGTTTTCTTTTTATTCTATATGCAATATGATTTTAAAATTTGTAGGTATAGTAAATACAATATGTTAAGGATGCTTTTAGAAGGCTAATTAATATAAATGAATCCAAAAATTCTTCTCATTATACGTATAAAAACTATCAATGACTAGTTATTCAGTATTTTAGCTGGCTTAATAAAGTTATAACTCTTAATAATAATAATAATACTTCCAGTGTAAGTCAGAACGTTTTTCCTTAAGTTTATTTTCAAATAATACTTATTGCTTTTAACTTACCCCGTCCTAGTGCCGTTAAAGTCGATAGCTTGACCGAAGTCTCAATTATCAAGTTTTTTGTCAAAAATCAGGAATATCAGCTTAAAACTAAAACGCCTGTAACTTTTCATTTTATGATAACATATTTAAAGATAAATAAAAAATAATTAAAATTGAATCCACTAGATTGTCGCTTTGCACGATTTTTTTCTGCAATTAAAAACAAAAGTGTTAGATGAAAAATATTAGGCAAAAATGTAATTTTCAAAAATTAACGGTTTTTGGTTGCCACTATCTCAAAATCTGTTAGACTTAAAGGTCAGGTTAGCATACCCATTTTGTAGGGATTTTAATGCTCTTTCATTTTTAATATAACATTTTTTTTGTACAATCGAGTTATAGACAAGAAACTGAAAAATTGCACCTTTTGACCCCCCTCCGCCACTGAAGCTGGAGGGCTAGGGGTGGGGACTTTTGATATGTTATTGTCCTAAATACCCTAAAACTATTCCTGGATAGAAACATTCTCCCCCCCACCATGCACTCTACAACCCTCTCGGTGACTGGACTATATACCAAGTCAAGCTAATTACAAACCATGAAACAATGTCAAGGCCTATATCACCTGTTTTCCACACTAACAGTCTGAAATATTACCATTACCTGGTATAGCCAAATAAATGATCGGTATAGCTCTGAGTTGTTGTGGTAATTTCGTCATCCAATTTTCCAGATCCGCGGCTAGATCTACACTATCATCTCGGCTGTTGATTTTTGGATACATTTTTCCAAGTAACTCCATCATCTGTCCGACTGATTTAGCGAATGCCTACGTAGAAGAACTAAAAACGAGTAAGAATAAGAGATTGTTAGAAACAAAATAAAGTGTGGCGAAATAATAAATATCGGAAACTTTTTAATTGACTTATTTTACGACTTAAAGTTTCTATAAATATAGGTTTGTAAACGCTTATTTATCATTCTAAAGTGTCGAAATTTAAGCATTTTTTTGGTTATTTCCTTATAGCTCCATGACAGCTCCTGAATTGAGATTGGGACATCTAGCTCACAGTTGGAACACAAGTTAATATTCTACGGATTATGTTATTGGGCATGCCAAACAGAAGTTATAAGTTTTATTTAAAAACTTTTGTTCTCTTGTATGTATTTGTATCAGTTTGTTTTTATGTTTTCTCTTAAAACGATAGTGTGCACGCTGTGCTTGACAGTTGCACTTGCTTAACTCGGCTTCGTTAAGCAGCGGGACAATAAGGCTTTAAGTAATACAAGTATTAGTAAATATTTATTTTGTTTAGTGCCAGGTAGCAGCCTTACACTCTGCAAGGACCAATAAGGCTTATGGTAAAGTAAACTTCGATAGATATAGTGAGAACAACTATCAAATGTTAAATCTGTTTTATTGAAATAAATCTTTTCCTTTTATATGAAAAAATTATTATCGTTCAGGACAAATGATAAAATATAAAATTAAATATTTCATACTGTTTTTAAAACTAAATAATTTATATAATTGGAATAGGTAAACTTAAGAAGGCTAATTTATGTTTTTAAAACCTAATTTATCAAGATCACTTGTGTTAATAATAATTATAACTAAAACATGTAAATTTATGTAAAATGTTAAAAAATAAAATCTGTTTAAGCCAAACCAAAAAGTTTCTAAACCATACAAAATATCATTTAGTAAAAAACTGTACATGGATAAACATAAAACTATATAATATTTTGTACATTTTTCTCTCACATTATTGTTAAATACAAAAATCAGTATAGGGAGAAAAACACGGTAACCTCCCTATGTAAGACTTTACAACGCAAACGCACTTATAACAACCGTCAAACCTACGAAAACGGCCAACGACTCCTTTGTTAATTCTTCTTGAAGATTGAAGATCTCTACTGCGATTTCAAAATGGCATATAATCATAGTTTGATAATGAAATGAATAATACGAGGGTTCTCTTTTAAGTTTTGCATATACAGCTGTTTCTCGAAGAATTCTCCACGAAAATTAGTGCACTTTTGCATTCGTTTAAACCAGTTTCCAAGTTGTAAATCCACTCGTTTGTTAGTACTGTCAAAATGGCATTCTTAAAGGCGTCGACTGCTTCCTCTGGCGACTGAAATCTTTGAACCCGCAGTCCATACCTGATTTTCGGAAAAGTATAGAAATCGTTGGGACTTAGGTCGGGACTGTATGGAGGATGGTCCAACAATTCGACGTTTTGTTTTCAATAGTTGTTTGTGCTTCGTGCGAACTTGTATTGTCTTGGTGGAGGATGATTCTTCGTTAGGGGTCGTTTTTCCAAGACCAGCGATGACTTTCGGTTCGGTTCGGTTCGGTGCCGATTGATGGTCTGGTGATGTACCAATCGGCAGTAACAATCCTTTGATCTGCCAGAGGAATTGTTGCTACATGAACTGTTTTTGAGACCAATGTCGTGACCATCTTTTTGGATACACTTCGAGAACGGATTACTTTTGTTGGGTTTTCTTCATCTTGGAATACTCAAACAGACTGACCTTTTTTATCGGGTTCATATGAGTAAATTCACGATTCATCATCACTGACAATGCTGTACACGTTTTTCGAGTTTCCTCCTTTAAAGCGGTCTAGAGTTTTCTGACGCCAATTGTCCCTAGTTTCTTTCTATTCCTCGGCTAACAGATGCGGTATCCAGCGGGAAACTAATGTTGTTACCCCTAATTCTTTATGCAAAATCCTCAATGAAGCCTCAATCTCTCGATATGTCACATTTCGATCTGCTGTGATGAGCATGTGCACAGCATCGATGTTTTCCTGGGTGACAGCCGTCTTTGGTGCACTTGGCCTTGGATCATCGCTAAGACTAATCCGCCCACGCTTGAATTTTCCATACCAATGAGAAACTGTCGACTGATGTGGTGCTTCATTACCGAAACCAGAAATCAACTCGGCAAGGCATTCTTGTTGAGATAATTTCTTTCAAAAGTTGTAAAAAATTACAGCCCAAAAATGTTCTCGGTTTAATTCCATTATTCGACTAATTTGTTAACTTAAAAAACTCACTGTAGCTATAAAACTATTTGTATCGCATTGACGTTTTGAATTTAGGTTAGGTAAAGATTGAGGTTAAGTTTTAGTAACGACATTCGATCAGTGTCGCCCTCTATGTTCCTATATGCAAAATATAAAAGACACCCCTCGTATTAAATAAGAAATTATCTTAACAATAGAACTAAGTTACTTAAAACTTGATTACCTAATTACAAATTAATGTTTTTATTTTTAATGTGTACCTAAGAACTGGAAGGACTTCTTCGTTTATTATAAGGGACAGAAGATATGTACTTAATAGAAAATTATCTTACGTGAAAATTCATTAGACTGATTATAGAAGAAAGTTCAGCTTTTCACTGTAGAGAAAAGTTATTTATTTTTCGCAATTGTCCAGCCAGACGTCATAAATAAATAAACAAAATAGAACTACTTCTAATTTCTTTGTCTAAAATTATTTAATCAAGAAATAACGATTCGCTATTGTTTTGCAAAAAAATAAATATTTTTCCTTATCATATTATACTCTTAAGGACCAGATTATTTATCTATTGATATCTATTTATATTGCTTTTTGATATTAATCAACTGGGTTATTCTCATGAAATCCACTGGAAACTGGCTTAAATTTCATTATATTTAAGTCATTTTGTTAAGAACGCTTTTTATAAGGCTAAAAAAAATTCTTATATAAAGAATTTTCTTATTATACTGCCTAATTAGAGAAACGTTTCTTAAGGCAAATTACAGAAACGTTTCAAAATTAATAAATTAATTTTGTGAATGCCATACGCTATCCTAAATAATATATCTCCTTCTTTGACTATGAAGTAATTTTTACTTACCATGGCTGGGGAAGGTATTGGTATTGTATTGTAGATAACGCCGAAAATGTGTTATTTGGGTGCATTTGGGCCTATCTTAGCAATCTCGTCGTGACGTCTGTCCGTGTGCGTGTGTCTGTATGTGTCGTCGGGCCTAGGATTATTCCTAACCGCTAAACCGATTTTCATAAAATTGAAATTCAAGTAAAATAGTATATTGCAAAGAGCTGATTAGATTTTGGTTAAAATCCATTAATGTTAATGAAAGTTTTTGAATTGAAAAAATTATATAACTTTTTAACGGATCATCAATATGCGGTTTTCGGAATATAGTAGACTACATTTTTCACAATAATTTGTGTTCTAACCAAAAACTTTGTGGGAGCTTTCGTTTCTGAGATATTTAAGTCCTTTTTTTATAAAAATTTGAGTAGTGTATGCCAGCTTTATCCAAACATCAGTATTTGAATCTTGGTAAAACTGGCAATGCCATATTAAAAAAAATTGTAACATTGTCAGTTATAAAATAATGAATAAAAACAGTATTTAATCCTAAAATTGCTTATGATCAAACAGCTAAAAGCTAAAATTGTTACAAAGTTAGAATATGGTTGGTCCGTATTCATTTAAACGTAAACAAAAAAACGGTTTTTTCTATAAATAAAAGATGGATAGAAGAACAGTCACTTGATAGGAAACAAGGATGGCGGCCAAAAGTAAGTCAATTTCAGGACGATCAGGCGTCACTTGTGCGGGAAAATTACTCTTTCGAGAGAGTAATAAATTTAGAAAAAAAACTTTTTGAAAACAAGCTTTTATAACATGGACTAAAAAGCATAAAATAATTTTTTGAGTGTTTTGATATCATAATAATAAAAGCGATGGGCGTAAGGAAATTTAACCGTTTTTATTTTAGCCTTGTTAATTCGAAGTTTAACCCAACCCAACCCACCACAACCCTACTCAAACTACCCTTACATTTTTCTGATATGGATGGACATTATTACGCCTGCTTCATATTAAGATCATCCGCGACCGGCAGTGTGTCGATTTATTTTGTCACATTGAAAAAGAAGAGTCGGCCCATCATCGGTTGTGGACGATCCACCAAATGCGCATGGAAAGGCATTTATATTAAATACGCCCATCGCTTTTATTATTATGATATCAGAACACTCAAAAAATTATTTTATGCTTTTTAGTCCATGTTATAAAAGCTTGTTTTCAAAAAGTTTTTTTTTTCTAAATTTATTTTTTAATTTTTAGATTTGTTTATGCATTTCAGCTAGCGCATCAATATTGCAGGGAGTCTTTCCTGTCAATCCCTAAAACTGTTCGTTATTATTATGATCATTATACGCTAGAATTAATTAATTTTGGTCGAGATCGAACAAACTAAAGCCTTACCTCTTCTACGCCCCCCCCCCCCTTTTTTAGCGGGAGAGCATGTGAATTTTGAAATCAATCAGATACCTACGTGGAAGTCAGTTGAAAGTAATCAGAGAAACTCGTCATTAAATCGTCAATTTTGAATCCGCCATTTTGAATTTTTGTAATCTGATCAAAAATTCGTAATCCTCATCTTCAAAAACCCTCAGATACCAATTTTGGTGGAAATCCGACAAACTAAAATTTTACGTCCTCTTCGCCCTCCACGTTAGGGGGGAAGTAGGCAGTCAGTGATACATTAGTGGATTGTCATCGGAACTATAACGATATGCGAAATTTGAAGTCAATTGGACACGTGGAAGTCAGTTGAGAGTAATCAGAAAAACTTAACATTATATTTTGAATCCGCCATATTGAATTTTCATAATCTGATCAAAAATTCGTAATCGCCATCCTCAAAAACCCCCAGATACCAATTTTGGTGAAAATCCAACAAACTAAAATTTTACCCCCTCTCCGCCCTCCAGGTTAGGGGTGAGGTAGGCAGTCAGTGATACCACATTATTGGATTGTCATCGGAACTATAACGGTATGCGAAATTTGAAGTCAATCGAATACGTGGAAGTCAGTTTAAAGTAATCAGAAAATCTTGACATTAAATCGTCCATTTTGAATCCGCCATATTGAATTTTTGTAATCTGATCAAAAATTCGTAATTCTCATCCTCAAAAACCCCCAGATACCAATTTTGGTTAAAATCGGACAAATTAAAGTTTTATCCCCTCTCCACCACCCACGTTAGGGGGGAGGTAGGTACCCGATGAAACCGTATTATTGTATTGTCATCGGAACTAAGACGCTATGCGAAATTTGAAGTCAATCGGATGTTTGGAAGTTCTTCAAAAATGAGTTGCAAGATTTGATTACATACATACATACATACAGGTGAAGTTAAATAAAAGCTTGTAAAAAACGCAAGAATTTTTCCACAGTTTCCAGGCAGCCAAGCAACCATTTGCACATAGAATTAAATCATCAAACCTGAGGTGCCGAACTGTGGCAAAAAGGACTGAACTTACTCCTCAGCTTTTCAAATGTATTGTTTAGCAAAGCTAATAAAGATATTTAATTTAATTCTATTTAACAGATATGTAATAATAACGTGATTTATAAAAAGGACCAAAAATATTGTTAACTTGGTATTTATTTAAAAAATATCCGTAGAGAATTTATTGAATACTTTAGGTAAAAATCCAAAAGGAACTGAACATACACTACTGTAAAATGTAAATATCCGCCGATTCAGCTTTAAAAAAAAGAATATTTCGAGTCGTATCAGTTTTTTTTTAAATTAGCATTTTAATTAAAAAAAATATAGATACAAAATAGAAAATGCCAAAAGCGAATATACTTTATCTATTTAACCCTCGAGTGGTGATGTACGGTCTTTGAGACCGATGACAAAGAAAAGCCCAGTTTAAAATGCCGACACAGGGCGAAGCGATCTGTCTGTCTTGTTTGAAGTCTTGTAAGCGTAGTACATGTGTGTGTAGAATATATTAAGGGGTCAGCTTAAAACAGACTTAGCCCTCTTACTATGGTCCATACACATGTAATTTTTTATGACAGATCTACTTAAAGGCCGATATGCGTGCCAAATTTCATTACAGCTTATATAGCAGCATTTATATCGAAAAATTGATTTTTCTATAAGCGTGCGGAAAAGTCCACTTTTCCGCACGCATTTTAGTGTGGAAAGTGCCACTTTTCCGCACTAGTGCGGAAAAATATTTTTTCCGCACTAGTGCGGAAAAGTAAATTTGTTACGATTTTGAGGTGTTCTATAATATTTAGACCGTTCAAAATACATTTGTATCTTTCCTAGCACACGAAATATCCTAAAAATATTCAAATTGACTATAATTCTGCTATATTTTCAATATTTTCGATAAAATAAAGTTTTCAGTAAAATAGGTTCAAATTATAAGTTTTAAACCTCCCCGGTATAAATATCGTCATTGTCAATGTCAAACAACAATGAACACTAGTGGTTTTAGATTTGGCATCTTAAATCACCATAGCAACAAAGTACAAACAAACTGTCAAAACAAAGCCAATTTTGCAGATACAAGCGTCTTTTGAATTTTTCAAACAAAAAAATCAGATTTTCAATGGATTCTTCGGACGAAGATCGACCCCAGTCAGTTCTAGAAGCCGCTAGAATGTGAATAATAATAATTGATTTGATTAAAACGTTTTGAATATAAATAATTTTCTGATTAATTTTTAGTTTTTTCCTCACGCTTATAGAAAAAATAGTGTACCTAACTCGTGCGTAAAGTGTCTTTTCCGCACTTGATTGCTGGCCAAACTCCGCTATCGCGTCGTTTGGCCATCTGCAATCGCGTGCGGAAAAGAGGCACTTTCCGCACTAGTTAGGTAAACTACTATTTAATCAAATAAATATATCTATCGATGGAGAAAAAATCGAAATCGTAGATGACACAAAATATTTGGGATTCATGTTGGAAAGAACATTGAACTTACAGACACATTTTGAATATATTTATAAAAAAATTGCAAAAAAATTATATTTTCTTTCACGTGTATCGAGACACTTATCAATGAAGTCAACTATTACAGTATATAAAACTATAGTTCAACCGCACTTTGATTACTGTGCCAGTGTTTTATACTTAGACAGTAATTGCAAAGGAGTTCTTCAAAAACTACAAAATCGAGGCATGCGTATAATACTTAAATGCAACAGAAGGACTCCTATAGACACTATGTTAAGCACATTAGATTGGCTAAGTGTGAGCAACCGCCACAAATATTTTTTACTTATTTTTATTTATAAGATTCTTAGGGTCCATCTCACCGACTTTTTTTTCATTACGTAGCTTAAAGCGTTTCTTAATA